>JAWNKZ010000040.1:4632500-5133795 GCA_035041615.1 Drosophila anomalipes
GTGTACTCGCTTTGGAGCAAAGTTTAAATGTGAAATTTTGTTTTGTTTTTATTTTTCATATATATATTTTTAGTTAAATTTTTTTGTATATTATTTTCAATTAAATCAAACATAAAAAGTGCATGGTTCTTGATTTTAAAGGGACACTTGGGCTTTGTGGTGGGTTAATCAAGCGAACTCCTACACATAAATACAAATTTTGTAGGGCAACACTGTTGGCAGACAGGCAACAGCAAAAGCAACAACAAGAACAACAACAACACCTACGCACCCATGATGTACTTGTGATGGCTCGTTAAGTTTATTGCTGCTCGCTCTCGCCCACTGACTGACTGGCTGACTGGGCACTTGAGAAACGTTTATTTTC
This sequence comes from Drosophila anomalipes, assembly GCA_035041615.1. NCBI lineage: Eukaryota > Metazoa > Arthropoda > Insecta > Diptera > Drosophilidae > Drosophila > Drosophila anomalipes. The sequence continues at coordinate 4,632,868 of JAWNKZ010000040.1, forward strand.
AACATTTATTCTCTTTGATTTCCAGCCAAAGTTCTTCTCTTGTTGTAGTTGTTGTCGTCGCCCACGCACTATAAATGAGCTGAGCGAGACGCATACACAGCAAAAGTTCAATTACCTGGCAACACATTTTTGCCTGTTTGCTGCTGCTTTCTGTTTGCTCTGTTTGCTGTGCTTGCCGTTGTTGTATTTATTGTTTCTCCTTCTGTCACTCAAAATGTGCGGCACGCGTTCACTCAGCCATAAGCACGTCATAATTAGCAGCGACAGCAACAAAAAAAAGCACACACACACATATTTGCAAAAGCGAAACAAAACAAAGCAAGAAACACAAACTGACGGCTTAAATGCACTTTAAGTATGCACATTATTTGCATGCTCGATGATGTCGTCGATGGTCAATTGTCAAGCCCATAATAACAATGTGCCCAGTTTATTTTTTTCTGCTAGTTTTTTTTCTTCTGTTTTTCTGTAATACTTTTTTAAACAATGCAATAAAGCTGACTACAAAGCAGAGCCGCCGCCTCCGTTAGAGGTGCGCACACTTTCTTCTTTTGTGCTGTAGAACAGAAACAGACAGCGTTGCAAAAAATATGCTTCGATTGCGGCTTCCTCTTTTTTAATTGGCATTTATGTGCCAGTGTTGGGGAAGCTGTGCATTTAATTGAGATATGGCATTTAGCTAAGTATGCTGTGTAGGTGTATTAAATATCTGTGTAGATTGGTATGCAGATACTTGCAAATCGATTATAATTTCTGCATAACTGTGAAATCTGACATAAATAAATATTTATGTAGCGATTTGTAGTATCATTTAATTTTTTGATTTATGTGCAAGCATTATTTTGCACGCACATTGATAAAAATAAAAGAGGCGCAGCGCAATCCAAATTGTTGAAGGTTAATAGCATTAAAGAAAAAAAAATAAGCAAAACCACCACGCCTAAAATTAAACGAGCAGCGCATTTTGTTCTGCTTCTTCTACATTTTAGTTGTTTATTTGTTTTAAGTGGCGGCTGCTGCATTTGTCCCTCTCTCTCTCTCTCCTGCTGTCGTCCGCCTGTCCCTCTATCCGTCCGTCCGTTGCTTGCGTTGCTCTTTACGCTTGAGATGCGTTTGTCTGTCGTTTTAGTTAGTTGTTGTCGTTGTTTTTGTTTGCAGCCTGTCCACCACTTTCTTCATTTTGCTTTCTGGCATCCGATTTGAAATTCGTAAAAGCCAACAAAATCAAAGCAAGAAATCTTTAAATAGTATTTTTTCCATTTTTATTTTCACACTCCACACCCAAAAAAGAAAATATAAATAAATAAGAGCCAACATACATATTATGTATATTTTCCCTTCCAACTGTCAAAGCACACAAATTTTACCAAAATTAGAATTGGAATTTGTTGGGTTTGTCAAATATACACACACAAATATACATATATATTTATATATGTATGTACAAATAATAAAAAGAAAAGGAAAAGAAGGAAATGGACCGGCTCTCAGAACTTTAGCTGCTGTGCTTTTTGCTGTTTCGCTGTTTTCTTTTTCTTTTTGCCATTCACAACGCATGCAAACACACAAGCATAAATACATACATATTGCCCCGTTGCTGCTCTCTCTCTCAAGCTTTGCACTCTCTTTGCATAGTTATCTCTTTCTCGCTCTCGCTATGTTTTTGGGTGGTTGAATTTTGCGCCTCGCCTTGCACTTTTATGCAGGCGTCGTCACTCAAGTGCTTTCTGCCATTCTCTCTCTCCCTCTTTCTCTCTCGGCCTCTCTATTTTGCCACCCCCTTTTTCCACAACTGTAAACCAGAAATGGTTTTTGGCTTGCACTTTTTAAGGTCAGTTGATAATTTTCAGCTGAGCCCAACGAAAGCAAAAGAAATTAGAAAATAGATTTACAAGCAATATAAATTTGATATTTATTTAAATTGTTTATTTTTGTGTATGCTTGCTTGCGTCTATTTTTAGCATTTCAAGTAAATTATAATAAAGCAAACTAAGAAGAAACATGACTGAGGTAGAGCAACCGCCACAGAACGGCATAGATCCCACCGCGGGCGAGGATGATGACAACAATAAAGCGCGTCCCGCGGACATTGAACAGGTATATATACACACACACACACACACACACACACACACACACACATATATATATATATATATATATATATATATATATATAGTCAATATATTTAAGTGGATTTCCTAACCATTTCGCCATTTACTTGCAGGACATGCGTGAAATGGAGCGACGCAAACGTGTGGAGGCGATTATGGGCTCGAAACTGTTTCGCGAGGAACTCGAGCGCATTGTGGACTCGGCACGCGAGGGTGGCGCTGGTGCCTGTGGCATATTGCAGCAGCTATCCGATATTGTGGGCGTGCCCGTGTCACGCGTGAGCAACGTATTCAAGAGCAGCAGCTGCATGGTGCCCATCAATGATATACGCGGCGTGGAATCGATGGGCTATGCCAAGGGCGAGAAGATACTCAGATGCAAACTGGCTGCCACATTCCGGCTGCTCGATCTGTACGGCTGGACCCAGGGTCTGGGTGCACAGATCACGGCCCGCCTCAAGGTCGATCAAGAGTACTTTTTGGTCAATCCATATGGACTGCTGTATCACGAGGTGACTGCCTCGTCCCTCAACAAAGTCGACATGCAGGGCCAGATTGTCGAGCAGGGCACCACCAATTTTGGGGTGAACAAGAGCCGTAAGTATTAACTGTCTGGCAAACTGCGAGTGGACATCATCTTATTCGTGTTTCACTTTCTCTTACAGACTTTGTTTTGCATTCGGTGGTGCATGCCGCCCGTCCCGACATCCGTTGCGCCATCTACATTGGCTGCAGTCCCGTGGTGGCGATCTCCTCGGTGAAGTCCGGCCTGCTGGCGCTCACCAAGGATGCCTGCGTGCTGGGCGAGATTAGCACTCACGCCTACACCGGCCTCTTCGATGAGGAGGAGCGCAATCGCCTCGTACGCAATCTGGGACCCAATTCCAAGGTGATGCTGTTGTCCAACCATGGTGCTCTGTGCTGTGGCGAGACCATTGAGGAGGCTTTCTTTGCCGCCTGCCACATCGTGCAGGCGTGCGAGACCCAACTGAAGCTACTGCCCGTCGGCATCGATAATCTGGTGGTCATACCAGATGAATCGCGCAAGCTGATCTACGAGCAATCGCGTCGTCCGCCCGAAGATTTGGAAAAGAAATTTGCAGCCATTGCCACGGAGGAGGATGGCGCTGCTGCCGCTAGCAAAGAGGATGCCCCAGCAGTGCCCAAGATCGGCAGCCCGCCCAAGTGGCGTGTGGGTGGTGCCGAATTCGAGGCACTGATGCGTATGCTGGACAATGCTGGTTATCGCACTGGCTACATCTACCGCCATCCACTGATCAAATCGGATCCGCCAAAGCCGAAGAATGATGTGGAACTGCCACCGGCTGTCTCCTCGCTGGGCTACCTGCTCGAAGAGGAGGAGCTCTTCAGACAAGGGTATGCATGAGTCACCTTTTTTGTTTTTAATAGCAATAACTAATTGAATCTCGTAATTTCCATCCATTCCTTGCATTATGCAGCATCTGGAAGAAGGGTGATATACGCAAGGGTGGCGATCGCAGTCGCTGGCTGAACTCGCCCAATGTCTACCAGAAGGTCGAGGTACTGGAGACTGGCACACCAGATCCCAAGAAAATCACAAAGGTAGAGATCATAACATTTGAAGATAAAATAACGACACAACAGCAACAACAGCAGCAAACGCAAAAAGTTGTTAGCCTCAAGGAAATCGAGGGCAAATAGTTGGCAATTAACGAATTAACTGATTGAAAACCCGATGTTTATCCTAATATATATATATACAAATAGGGAAATTCTTTTAAACAATCCCCACCCACAGAAACATTCCAAGCAGCCATCCATAGAAATATTAATTGCCGCACTCTTTTTACTAGTTTCTATTGCCTCTGCTTCAACTTTCAACTTGCTTTCAAATTAAATATTCAACATTTAAGTTTTAAAAGTAAAAAAAAAAAGAAACTGCAAACTTTACAAATTTTTAATATTGATGGAGATTATTTGTAACCCAAATGCAGCAGCAAAAATTCGCCACAAAATAACATAATGACACTAATGCTAAATCAAAATAATATAATATGCTTTATAAATTGTAATTGTGCATTAATCAAATAAATATACAAACATATATGAAACCAAATCGCTTAGATGATTTTGTGCCTTTTTAGGGAATTTCCAATTATGATTTTCCTTACAAAAATATAAAAAAAAAAAACAATATGCAAAGAAAGAGAAAGACATTTGTTACCAAATATTAAATGCTAGCATTAATGCTAAATACAAATAATTTTGATTGTATAAATTAATTAGTACTCATCGAACACACGGCATGTTTGTTTAATTTGTTTGTTTTCACATTCATTTAATTAATGTATATATTTTTTTTTTTGGGAACAGACACAAAATTCTTTTTCTTTGCATGTTTTTAGTTGTCCCGAATATTTATCAATATTTTTGTTAAGGCACAAAGTCATTTATGCTTGTTATATATATCATTTATTACACACATCATTTGCATTTAAAACATTAAACATTCAATTAACATTTGCCTGCAGTTGTCTACAAATATAGCTAGGATTAGGTATTCAAAATCTATGTTTAACAAATAAATGCAATCTTAAATATTGTTATTAATATAAAGCGAACATTTAACATGTAGTCTATTTAAGAACAAAGCTGTTCGATTTAAGCACTTTTTGCAATTTGAAAACATTGAAATCTAAATAAAAACGAATTTCTTTCTCTTTCTTTCTATCAATTGCTTGCCCCCTTTGTACATTAAACAAAATGAAAAAAAAAAAATGAAAACTCCAAAACCATATAAAGTGGGTAGCCGAAGGTTCGCCCACCCACTCAACGCCGGTGCGGATCGAGGATCCATTGCAATTTGTGCCAGTTGGAACCACAACCAAGGAGTTTAAGCGGCTGCAACAGCAAGTCAGTACTTGAAATCATCAAAATTCCAAATCTTGAAATCAAATTTTAATTTCTATTCATTATGGCCAATTACAGATCAAGGACAATCGTCGTGCGGATATCATTTCAGCTGGACCACAATCGCATATACTGGAGGGCGTCACCTGGGATGAGGCAAATCGCATCAAAGATGCAACCGTCTCCCAAACCGGTGATCATGTTGTGCTAATGGGTGCTGCCTCCAAGGGCATCATACAGCGCGGCTTCCAACACAATGCGACTGTCTACAAGGCGCCCTATGCCAAGAATCCCTTCGACAATGTGACAGACGATGAGCTCAACGAATATAAACGCACCGTGGAGCGCAAAAAGAAGAGCATTCATGGCGAATGTAAGCAAACTGAAATTCAATTAGCATATTACAAATACTAACCAATTGTCTCTGTGATTTTTGTGAACAGATACCGATACAGACTTTTCGGAATCGGAGGCACTCAATTCGATGCAGGCGGCGGGTGCACATGCACATGCAAAACACGCACAGAGTGAGCCAGAAACGGGTAAGATCACAACGAGACAAGACAACCGTGGAAACTGTGTGTTTAATAAGTTCAACCTTTGACCTTGCAGAACACCAAGTCATACAGATCCAAACACAGCAGGCGCCCATTCCCAGCCAGGCTGAGGTTGTGCTGAGTGATGGTAAGTCCAAAAACTCTATTCACCTTTCTTTCCCATTGTTTTTATGTCTGCAAGCAATATTTAAAAGTTTATATATATATACACACACACACACACACTTACCTAGTTATGTCCTTCTCCATTACATCTAAATCAAATATCCTTCGATTTGTGATACGAAATTTGTTCAAGTTCTTCATTTTGTTATAGTTATTTTGCATTTCGTTTTGTTATTTTGTGATTTCTTTTCAAACGTTTTATTTTTTACTACGTCTAGTTATTTATATCATAAATTATAATTATACTTACAAAAAAAGTAGACAAATATCTAACCATATAATTTAAAATTAATCAACTGTACTTATTTCGATACTTATTTGAGACCTAACCTTCAAATTTACTTATGCTATTTTCCTTTTATTTTTGGCTCTACTTCAACAAATACACACACACACACACACACACATACACACACACACAAACCAATACATAATTATTAATTATAATCAAAAGTCAACAAAAAACTACTCGTAGCCCTTGATACAGTTTCGACCTCCTTCCTGTAATAAAAAGAAGTCTATTACCGTTAAAATCTAAATCTTACTACAACAATATTCTTCTGTTGCATAATTTACAAATTTACCAATTTCCAACACTACAACACACACACTGTGCAAATACAACACTGTCTATCTGCTATTACAACTATTCTGTCTACCATTTAAGGAGTCACCTGTTGTACGGCGTGTATTAAGTGATTTTTATTTACAAATCAGCCTAAACTAAAGAAAACAGCAATTAATTTACCACAACCACAGCAACAACTACAACTACAACAAGAGCTACTTCTAGTTGCAAAATGGGGTTTATTTTTACACCCCGTTTTTCCTTTTCTCTACAGCTGCAGTTTTGGTCTTTGTATTTAGTATTTGTATTTGATTTATTGTGCGCACTTTCTTTAAACAATAATTGGATATATTGTGAAACAAAATTTGTAACTTTGTCTATCCTATTATCTTTTTCTTTTTTTTTATATATATATATATATATACTTTTGAACTTCCCCTAGCCAAACACAAGCACAAATAAATTGGCAGCTAAAATATAACTGTAACTATGTAGATATAACAACTTTTAGACTGTGTGTAGGGTAACAAAAACACAACAACAAACAGCGAAAACAGCAACAACAACAACAACAACTACAACAACTACTACAACAACTACTACTACTACTACTACTAAATTTTCTACTACCAAACAAACCCACAAAAACTGTGTAACTGTGTCTGCTGCTGCCCTCTTACATAACAACTACTACACTCTCAAACAAAAACAAATTAAAAGTGCAGTTTAGTACAAAACATTTTCTATTAGAGGTGAGTGCAGCCCGAAAGTTTAGTGTGTAGTAATAAAAAATAAAAAATAAAAATAAATACACAAAAACAATAATACTCTCGCATAGTTTTTAGACAAGTGATCGAAATTGAAATAGTTATAGTATGCATATTCATATTCATATATGACATCTTACACAAACTAATAGTTGTAGCCCGATTCCACTTCTGCCCAACATTTCTCAGCATTGACTTAAAATGAAAAAAACAAATTAAAAATTGAAAAGGATTTGGATTTCATCATTACATTTTAATAGTTTATAAACAATTTTTGTTCCTTTTATTTATTTATTTTTACATGTGTCTTTCGCTATATATTATTTTTTATGCTCGGAAATATTCAAATTAAAAAACCAATTGAAATGGATTTTGCATTCAGCATATATAAAAATTGTTTGTGGTTTTCGTCTTTCGCTATATTATTTTTAATATAGATTATATTATATTTTTATGCTTCTGAATATTTTGAATATGATATTCACAGTCTCTGTGGAGCTTGAAAGTCTTAAAGCGAAAGACATATTTAAATTATAAAAAAATAAATTAAATTAAAGAAGCGCTTGCTTAAAAAAAAAAAATACTCTATGTTAAATGTACATGGGAAAATGTTTAGGTCATCTAACATACATAAACCTTTAATAGATTAAAGAATGTACGAAATGTTGAGAATGTTGTGGAATCCGGCTATCAAATATCATTCTGCATTCAATTAGCTTAGCTCTATATTTGCCCATTGTTTTTAACACAAATCAAAGCGTTCTGTTAGCTTCCTTCATTTAAGTGGCTTTTTGTGCACATAAAATAGTTATTTAGTTTTTTTTTCTTTCTCTTTTTTTGAACAACTGCAGCTGTTATCTTTTAATTGCTTTTTCCGTTTGTATTTCAATTTTCCTATGAGCGCCGCTAACATTACTTTCTAACACTGACACATTGCATCATAAAGTATCGATACTTTGTTAACATTTTACTGCTAATATACATAATATCTGCTAGCCGATACAATTTTTGTATGCTATTCGTATGAATATTTCAAACATAAACCACACATTTTTATTTTAAGTTTACGTCTTTAATGCAATTTATTTTTCCAAGGTTTTTTTTTGATGCGATGCGCCAACACGTCACATCAAAAGCATTCAACAAAACATGCGAATTTTTTTATGTACCTTTATTTCTTCAATACTTATTTTAGCAACACTTAGTTTTATAAACGGCGAACGCTCTCATACAGCAACAAATCGCAAGCCACCAACTGGCCGAGGTAAACGAACAAAAGTCCCCTTTGTTGTTGTATACATAAATAGCTAACCCCTAATTATACAACTTATACGATTGTACCTCAAATATACCCTGGGATGATAGCACAACATAATGCTGCATTTTGTATATATACACATACATACTTATATATATATGTTGTATTAGCATTCCCCTTTGTCATTGATGTATTGATAACTAGCAAAATCACTTTTATTTTACATTTACACATCTGCACCTCAACCTAACCTAGTTAAAAGAAAAACCCCCATTTGCGAAATATTCATAATTATAGCTCATTTAGATTATTGGATCGGGCAAACTTGGTTATTGAATTCATCAAATGACACACTAGATATATGTATGTATATTATCTGAATATTTTACATTCATCTTTTGGCACTTGGGCGGATCTTTCGGATTTAGGTATATACATTTAGGTATATATTTAATACTCGTACGTATCTCATATAAATCAACGTGTTGCAAGTCGTAAGTGCCGCAATTGTGTGGCAAATTTTAATGAAATTCTCAATTGTTTCAATTGTTTACTCCAATTTGCTGGCCTTAGGCTTGAATTGAGTTGAGTTGAGTTGAGTGTAAGTCTCGATTGCCAGCGTAGTGAGTAGTAGCCAACCTTACTGATAAATGCCACTCCTTTTGACTTCTCTCTTCACGGCCTGCCTCAAAAAAGAAATGCAAGTTCAAGCAACAACTAGAGCAGATAGCGTCCAGATGTCGAAGCGAAACAGCAACAATAATACAATCTATGATGAGCTGGACAAGGAGAATCAGAATCAGTGCTATCCCCCGAGTGTTGTTCCAGCCACCAACTCGACTAGCAAGTGTCGTCGCGATTTGCGTGCCGCATTTACCAAGCAACCCAATTCGATATCAGTTTATTGTCCCAGTCCCAGTCCCTGTCCCTGTCCCTGTCCCGCAACCTTGTCCTCCCCTCCCGTCTCCGATGTTGCTGACTTGACACAGTGCCTGCCAGGTGGGGGGCATCTTTATTCGTCTGCTGCTGCTGCGTCATTGGGTCGCTGCTGTCAACCGCAGATTTGTTCGGTGCTCCTTCATGCTCTCCACTCGCCGCACCACAATTTGCTTAATTATGGAGATGCCGGCTTAACACGCTCCAACACGGCCACGTCCAGCATAGTTAGCACCACCAATGATTCGTCATCGCCACATCGTCGTCCCCTCCACTTGGCCAATGGACAGTCGATGACTCCGACTCCAACTCGGACTCGGACACCTACTTCGACTTCCTCGCTTCTGCTGCCTTATCGCACCCTGTCGCACTTTGGCTTCAATTCACCGCGACTCCCAGTGCCCACCGAGCACAAGCATCTGCCGGGTGGCGCCGAGTGCATTCGCTATCGTCCCAGCGTGCAGCGTGCCCTCAGCTATGAGGAGATCTTTGCGACGCCACGCTATGAGCACCTCTGTCATTATTGCTTTGAGCAGCTGTTGCGACTCAAGCCCGAACTGCAGCGACGCAGTGCCGAGGATGAGCCCGAAGATCTGATCACTTGCAGCAGCTCAGTTCCCTCCCTTAAACTGAATGGAAAGGAGGAGGAGGAGGCGGAGAAGGAGAAGGAGGACGAGTGCACCTTGACCAACTCGATTCTTTGCCATGTGAGCACCCAAACGACCAGATCCTTGCCCGTTGCCAGCTTTCTTAATCAAATCGAAGGTCTCAACTACTCGGAGGAGTCCACCAATGGCAACTATGTGCCGGGACACCAAGCCGTAAACAGTTACATTAGTTTACCTGGCATCGAGACGCCAACGAGTCCTGGGGCCAGTGCGACCAGTGCGCAACCAATGAGAACACCGCAACCACCGCGACCCGATGGTTATCGGACGGACATTACAGAGGTGTGGAACTTTGGCAACTGGCAGGATCAGACACAGCAGCAACCGAATCCGCTCGTTGAGCGACGCATTACGCTCGAGATTACCCAATTGCAATTTGCAGAGCAGAGCGTTGAACCAGTTGCCAACAACTCTCTGCAACTGCAGGAGCAGGAGCAGGGGCAGGGCGCGATACAGATGGTGATGGATGAGGAACGTCAGTTAATGTCGCGCGATGAGCGTCAACGCCGCAAGTTGGAGTTCGAAGAGCTCTGGCAGGATCATGTGCACTACTTTGGTGCCAAGGAGCAAATGGAACAGGAGGCGCCAGCAACTGTGGAGCATACGGTGACAATGTCGCTGGATGCGCAGGAGGCGCATGCTCTAAGGACCCACGACTGTCGGCGACAACCAGAGCAGGAGCAAGATGCTCAAAAGCAGCAAGCCGTGGATGATGAAATGGCCCAAGCCTTCGCCGAGTTACAGAAAATATTGGAAAATTTTGAGCGGAGTCTGATCGTTGTGGGTGAGACGCTTGAGCAACTGGTTGTCACAGCAAAAATCCTACAAACGGCCGAGAATAATAAGAGCGTTGAGGAGTCGTCCGCATTGGATGCATCTGTGGAGGAGAACGGTTCATTGTTTCGGGCCATCAACTTGGAGAATATACCAGATGCTGATGATGCCGCATCCGTTTCGGAGCCACAACGCCTCAATCTCAGCGCATTTAGTAACGATGAGGAGGAGAATGGCGAACCGCAAGCAGAGATCGATCACGAGGAGAAGCGCGACGATGAGAAGCCAGTGACGCCTCTGTTCAATGCAAATAAACTCAAAGATGCCGTTGAAGCCAGTCACTTTGATGAAAAGGACATCGATGAGCATGAAATTAACGTTGACGAGCCTGTCCAGCAGGGACTCGAAGTGACCCAGACCGCCGAATGTAGCTCGCATTTCTCTCCGCTCGAGCGCGAGATTCTCGAGTCCATCGAGGCCGACAAGCTCAAGGAACGCGAATCGATCTTTGGCAAAATCGATCAGAGCATACGCAACAAGCTGCCGCCAAGCGCACTGCAGAGCATTGTCTGCGATGCCGAGGAGACTTTTGTGACATGCACGCACATTGTGAAGACACCCGGATCAGTCCGGATACCGCATCTCTTTCAGTTTGGCAGCGATCCGCATCCAAGCGCCCGCTCCAGAATGGACATAGATGCACCCTCGACCTCCTCGTCGGCAAACCCCCGTCTCACCACTCGCCACAAGTCACGTATGTCGCGCTCTCTGGACAGCAGTCCAGATAATTCCAAATCAGAGAGCGCCATTTCCTCGTCCACATTTGTGGTGAGCGGCGGCTGTCTGCGCAAGAAGCGCAACTTTATTCAGGAGAACATACGCAATGCCAGCAAGCCGCGTTCCTCCATCTCCAAATCGGCGTTTAGCTCGCGAAAGAAGCGCTCTGTGCAGATTCAGATGCAGGTGGAGACGGACAACAGCAACGCCACCAGCGATGACTCCTCGGTGTGCACATTCCATGCGGAGCAGCGCAACCGCAGCGCTCGTCTGTGGGTCTCGATGCCAACGACGCCACGTTGCTATGCCGGACAAAAGCGCGGATCAGCGATCAGTCCAAGTTGTTCACCCCAAACTCCCTGCTCCTCCTATGCCAAACGGCTTAAACCCATGGGCGGCATGGTGCACCCACCCAAATTGCGTCGGGGCTTACGTTCTGCACTGAATCGGACCATGTCGAGTAGCACTTTCCTCACGGATGTCGCCGCATCGCCACAGTTGATGCACCGCACCTTTTCCAGCACCACTTTTAACTTGAATTTTTTGCCAGAGGAGCAGTTGAAGGAATTCCAAGGTGCTCAGTCAATGGATGTACGCGACAGCGAACAGTCAATGGAACAGCAAATGGATCTGGATATGTCGGATGATGAGAATGAAGCCAATGAAGCTGCTGATCATCAGCTGTTGCAAGCTGAGGCTTACTCCGGCAATGCCGATGAACCAAACAGGACCGAGACAAATTCCAATGATATGCTTGATGCGAAGCGATCACAGAATGGGATCTCATCAGCAGACGACGAGCAGGTGGTGAATCGAAACAAGGCTGGTGCAGAAACTCCTGGTGCAAGTGCTGAGTCATCTGAACAAATGGATACTCGAGAAGTCAACGAAACAGATTTGAAAAAGGCAACTGAAGAATTTGAATACGATGAAGAAGAGTTGGGGGAGGAGGAGGAGGAAACGTTGGCCAGTCTCTTAGATGTCCACTCATCTGGCTATCCGCTGAACCCGGTGCGTGGCACCTTCAATCTCGACACTCGGAAGAATAAGTGGGCTTATCAACTGTATTACGACAGCGGCGACAGTTCATCGGATGGCGACCGGTCGCCCAAAATACGCCGAAAATATCCCAAGACTAAAGGCATCATTGAGGATAACAATGAGGATGTGGATGCGGTTGCGGTTGCGGATGCGGAAGATGACAAGCCAAGCACATCGATGGCGGCAGCTAAAATACAGAGGAAGCGCAAAAATGGTGGTAAGAAAGACGCAAAAGACAGTTCCGAGGAGGATAGCGAAACGATTGAATTGAGAACACTGTGCACGCTGACCAGTGGCACTCTGCACATCACCGACGAATCCTTGGACGAGGAGATACCCGTGCCGCGCTGTGAGCAAATACCCAGTCGACTCTATCCGATTATCGAGAACGATGACTGGACCATACCCGATGAGGGAAACGAGGAAATGGACGAAGGCATTGACTTTGATGAACTCATACCAGCCGATTTGGTTCAACTGTTTGCCGAGGATTTGGAACGAGAGGCAGAGTTGCTGCGTGGCTACGATCAAATGGGGCAGCAGATCAGAATTGACGACAGCTCCCAGTTGGACTGGACAACACCCCTCATTTTGGAGGTTATAGAGAGCATTGCTGCTGCGGCAGATGAAAATGAAATAAACCACGCACTGGCAAGCAGCGACCAGCAAGTTGAGATTGAAGGAGACGCCCCAGATATGCGTCCATCAGCTGTTGCTGTGGCACCCAAAGACGGAGACGAGCAGCAGTCTTCCACACGAATCTAAATAACAACTACTTTTCGCATACGATTCCAGTTCCAGTTTTCAAAACAAAGTGACGCTTTTACATTTTATTTTCCAACTTATTCAATGAATTTTTTAATTTTATATATTATTTATTATTATTTGCCCAGTCCACTTTGCCAAGTCAGCACATTTCAAGTCGTTTACTACAAGTTTCCCTTAATCTTATTACATTACACAACACTTATTTTTGTAATCTTTACATTCAGCATGTTTTTCAATTGCACTCATACACATTTATTTTCATATCTACTAACAACATACATATATATTTGAATATACTTGGTGGATTTGTATTGATTGATCTCAACAAATATATAACTTGAGTATTTACATAAAATTAATGGTGAATTGTATGTGTATTAATAATAAAAACTGTATTATTTACTTAATAATAATGGTGATTTGTATGCTGAAATATATAATGATTTGAATTTACTTTTTGCAATAAATAGAAATGTTTAATTTTAGGCAATTATCTTTGAATGTTAAATAATAACAGTCGGACCTATTTTGTAAGCTTAAACAACAGATGTTAATGTTAAATGTTAAATGTTAACAGTGGCTGTCGCTGTTAAAGTCACTGTTACTCTTTAAGTTTTCCCCCATTTTTGATTGTGAATTGTTAAATGTGAGTCGGAATTATACACACAAACTGTGATGTGTTTAACACACACACCACACACACCTACACACACACTCACCTCTGCCCCCTCTCTTATCTCAGCTATGCTGGCGTATTTGTCATATAAATACGCTTTCCTCTATGCTACAACAAGTCGTTGCTTTGAGGCCTTTCACTGCGTCCAGGTGCATGTAATACATAAAATCGATGCCACATATAAGCACAACTATCCGTTGCTCAATGCAAGCACCAGCAACCACCCCAACAGCGAGGATAGCTTTGTGGCACATCTGGCACAACACAGCACGCCCATCCGATCCGCTGTGCATTCAGCTATTATCTATCAGCCAACTGCTGTCAACAACAACAACAGCAGCAGCTGCAGCAATAATGCCTTAAATATATCATCATCAACATCAGCTGCACCATTTCGCACCTTTTCGCATTACGGCTTCAATTGTCCGCTGACAAATGCGCCAAATATACTCTTGCATCCCGCTAATCGGAGCATTTGGCAGACGGTGGCCGAGCAGCGGGAGAAGGTCGTCTCTTTTATTGATCTGACCAATCTGAGCTTTGCCAAGCGTAAAATGCTCAATGTGCTCAGTGCGAGTGCGACGAGTAGTAAGCAAAATAATCCGACGGCGCAGAAGGATGCAGCATCATCGCCATCGCCATCTTATGTCTCGGAAATGCAAATCCAGTTGCAACCAAGTTCATCACGCAAGCAGCGCAAAAATAGTGCGGCAACAACAACAACAACGAGGAGCAGCAGCTGCAGCAGGCGGAGCAGCACCAGTCCGCAGAGCGCCGACGATTCGCTGGATGAGCTGACGGCTCAATTTAGCTCCATGCTCAACATTACCCAAGCCAATTGTGATCGTGACGATGACAGCAGTCTTTATCCCAGCAATTATACGCTGCGCAGTTTTTTGCCCGACAATCATGCGCTGCCCAAGGATGGCGGTGACAAGCCCGAGGCCGAGCAGGCCATGTATCAGAATGGCGATGACAGTGGTTTGGGTGGTGGTAGTGGTAGTGGCAGCAACAAAAACTCCATCAACAACAACAACAGTAACAAGAAGAAGAGCAGCAGCAGCAAGCGTCGCGACTCCGGCTCCGGCTCGCCAACACAGGAAGCGGAGGCCTACAGTCAGGGCAAGCATATTCGACTCACGTTGAGCAGCTCACCGGAGGCGGAGTCGCAGCTGAAGACGACCACCTCCTCCATTGAGATACTCATAAATGTGTCGTTGCGGAACACGGAGTGTGTGCAGACGGTGCAGGCCCATGAGCAGGAGTTCCGCTCCAAGCTGGAGAAGGTCATCGATGATGAGATACACTATATATCCCAGCAGCTGGCCATGCAGCAGCGCACCACGCAGCTTCTATCGGAACAACAACAACAATTGCCACGTGCACCACTTGCCTCGCCAACACCCTCGTCGTCGTTGCAACGTTCCAACTCGGCGCCGGCACTGTGCCACACCTATAGCTATGTGGCAATTGCAGATTCCCAGCTGCCGTCAACATCCCAGTCCCAGTTGACGTCCGGAGACTCGACGCACAGCTGCGCCGAGGCGGAGGCACTGCAGCGTTTGCTTCGCAACCTGGAAACGGAGTTGCAGCAACTGCTGAACAGCATTATACGAGCCCACGAGTTGCACAATCGGGCCATTATCTACGATTGCCGCACGCGTATCTCCCAGTTGCGCGACGATATCAAGTCGAGCGTTGTCAAGCCAACCAGAGCCAAGTAGAGTCTGGGATTTCATTTGACTTATAGCTTTTAATCTCTCGACTATTGTCATAAATCCTACAATTTAAGCACCTCAACTTGGCCATATTGTTTATTATTATTATTATAATTATTATTGTTACTATTATTATTATTATTATTATTATTTTTTGTTAATGAGTTTTTTTTTTTCATGAATTGTGCTTTTTTCTGTTATCATTGCTTTTTTTATTATACAAAATTACACATATATTTTATAATTAAGATGCGTCGGTTCATTAAGTTTATATATGTTATAATAAATGTTGTTCATTTACACACATATATATATATATTCCCTCACCATGTAAGTTAAGAAATCGAAACACAGGTAACAACTTTTTTGGCACTTTATCATTTTTATATGTTTTGTGTTTAAACTTTAAAGCATGGCGCCTTGGTAGTAATTAGTTGATGCCTTTTTTATTAATAATGTACTTGCATGTTTGTGTTTGTTTAGCTTAAAAACCATTTACATACAAACATAGATACATACATATATACATATAATACTCACATCCTACATGTTTTCGGCTACATATACATATACATATATATATATATATATATATATATATATATATATATATAACATAATTCTTTTTGTGTGTGCGTCCTCTAATCATGGTCGGTAGGGGGTAGGTTAATACATATAAACATCTATGATTTTGTGCGCGTCCCTTGAGTTACATGATCTATCTATCTATCCATCTATCTATGTATATGAGTAGTCCTGCAACAATGTTAATTTGAATACTTTCTATGGCCAACCCACAGGTGAAAACGTACAAAATGGCGATCATTCGGAGGCGCATCTGAGCACCTTCTCACAGAGCAGTAAAGAGGTAAGTACGAGTGCTATATTCGAGTGAGCTCGACTACGAGATACCCTCATACCCACATATCTCTACTTTTATTTTCCAAACTTTCCTTTAAATAAACATAAGCAGGTGTGCAAGTAGCTCTCATTTCTCACCCCAGATTGTCTTTCAAATTGCGATAGATATGGGCTTTTGTGGATTTTGAGGATGTGGTTGAAAAACATTTTTTGGAAGGTTTTCCTAGTAACTTTCCTTCCAAGTTTGGTAACTGGCGTGGCCAAAAAAAAAAAAACAATATCGGAGGATATTCTTAGTAATCTGTCTTCCAAGTTTGGTAACTGTAGATCTTAAATAGTCTTCTATAGTTTTTAAGGGCGGTCGTGGGCGTGATTCAAACATTTTTTCCGGGCTTTTGAAGGGTGTTACTAGCAATATCCCTTTCAAATTTTGTGACTAGCTTTCAAATTGTCTTATCGATTTACACTAACAGGTGTATCGGATTAGGGAGGCGGAATGGGCGTAGCAATCCAATTTTTTATCGATATCTTAGGGGAGTTACCAGCGACATACTTTAAATAATTTGTTCGTGGCATATGCCAATCTTTGAAGGACATGAAGGACGCCAACAACCTACCAACCAAATTTGGTGACTAGCCTTAAAATTGTGGGATATGTGTGGTTTTATCGACGTGCGTATATCGATTTTTATCGATTTCCTAGCCGCCTAGTGGACGTAGCACTCCAATTTGTACCCTTTGTCAAGGCAACGCATATATTTATTCACTATTATCAAATAATTTGGGTATGCGACTCGTTTGTTGATCCTGATCGGGGATATATATGTGTGCTTGATTGAGTCGGAGATGCTTCCTTCTGCCTGTTTTGGTATTATTAAGCAAGCGAAATGCAAACGATATTCTCATTGCAAATTTCTATTACGGTTCCAGGATGTATCCACGGACGGTTCACCCAAGAAAGACAAGAAGAAGAAGAAGGGCCTGCGCACACCATCGTTCTTGAAGAAGAAGAAGGAGAAGAAGAAGGCCGAAGCCTAAATTCTAACAATCTAACAATCCACAACCACCAGAAAAGAGAGCAAAGCAAAGCAGAGGAGAGGAAAGGAGAGAAGAGCAGAGGAGAGCAGTGCAGTGCAGAGCAGAGCAGAGCAGAGCAGAGAGCTGGCAGCAGGCGGGCGGGGACGAATAAAGAGCAAAACGAAGATGATAATAATGATGATAATGATGATGATGATGGAAAACGACGAAAACAAAGCAGCAACAAATAATAAAAATACAATATTTGAGAGAGGCATTAAACGGCAACAAATGAGCAGCTAAACTTGATTCAAGTTGGGACAAATAACCATAATTAAAATCATATATATCATCATATATAGAGTCTAAATCAAGTATATACAACAAAAAAACTAAAAAACAAAACAAAAAAAATAAGAAGCAAAATAAGCAAATCTGCAACCAGATAAGATACAATTGAAAATCAAGCTAAATCGATCGCCCTTCTATATACAACAAATGCAAATCTAATAGTTCTCTAAGCGCTTAAATATACTACGTAAATGCATTACATAGTAAACAAAAGAAATCAAGATTTCACAGTTAAAAAATTATAAACCCACATGCAGGATAAAAATGTAATTTTGTTTTTGGTCAAATTTGTGCTAATTTATTCGATAAACATGAACACACACACACACACATCCACTCATACATACATACATACATACGATTTGTATACATATATGCAATATTTTTATAAAAACGCAATAATAAAAAAAAACAAGAAAACATTTTGATATTCTTTGCATGCGCTTGTGTGTGTGTGTTGGAATTTAATGCTTTGTATGATGTTTTATGTTTAATAATAATTATGATTATGATTATATTGTTTGATATGTTTTTTTTCTCTATAAATGCAATCGATTTCACACACACATACAAATAAAAAATATAGATTTATACATGCAACATTGTATTAGTTTTTTATACAAATAATTATATATTTTTATGTACGTAAAACTGTTTATACACATATATATATATATATATATTTGTATATGTACAACAAAATAAATTATGAAAAACGGATACAACAACAAGAACAACAACAACAACAAAATGCACCGAAAAGCAGAAACAAGAATAAAAAAAAATGCGAGTCTTAAAATTGAATTAGGCAAGGATAATCGAAGCACTTTAAATTTCAGCATTTTTTCACTTATTGTAAGTAAATGTGCTTAGTTTAAATAAACGCTTCACTGACAAAGCATGACAAAGCAAATACATTTTATCGACACTTTGGTCCATAATAAAAACACTTGATAAAGCAAAAAGGAACTCCCCAACAAGTAAACTGCCATAGCATGTAAAGTTGTAAGGCACAATATCTGAGCGCATTTCAAATGTTAATTGCAAGATATTATTATTGATACACCAAGTTTCTGCTTTTCACTGCATAGTTAATACGCATTGCCTGAGCCTTAGCAATTTTGAAAATCATTTAAATAAAACAAAATAAAGTTAAATTAAAACATTCACTAATTGATTATTTGCGCAACGACAGAAGCTTATTTCTAGCAACTTTTTTGTGTCCAGTTCAAAAAAGTTTGTACAATTTTTGATTCGACTTAACTTAGAAATATGTTAACATTCTCAGTGCAAATAATACAATTTATTTGAACACAAAAAAAAAAAAAGAAAGAAAATGAAATAATAATGGAACCACGAAGAAGAATATAAAGAGCAGCGTCCGAATGCTGTCTATTAATATTCGTTAGATCTTAAGTAAATGCATATATATTTAAATTCGTATTATATAAAATACACACACACACACAAACACACACACACGACACACAGAAAAGCAAAAACATAATTAATAAAACACTTGGAAATTGTACAAAATTCAGGAAACTGGTGCATTTTTACGGTACAACTAAATTATTAACAGATAATCAAAGCAACATTTCTCAGTCGTAGATAATACTCGAAGTGTCTACAATTTTGTTGAAGATATAGCCATCCACCTATCCAGTTAAATATTCCCAGCCGTTGACCGACAATTGACCGTTAAGTGTACAAGTATATAGACGAATTATTCTATTTACTACTTACACTATCTGAATTTCACAGCGACACTTGTAATTATCAAAGCACTGCAGGGGAATCTTTAACCACATTGGACTTATATGTTCAAGGTTATCTAACGTTATTAATGTTGATCTATCTTGTTCATAATTAAAAGTTTTATTCTGCTAATATTTATATCAAAAAGTTAAATAATTACATCCATCAAATGTTCTTCTGCAAGTCTTCATTTAATTAACACACAGCTTTTGGCGCTATCGGCAACTAACTGAATAATCGTTAATGTACATTTATTTACAACCGAGTTTGGTTCACCGATTTCCCAAGTCTTGAAAACCACTCATTCGATTTTATCAGCTTGATAATGATAACCAAGCCAACAGTTTGATTTGATATGTCGCAAGTAAAGGTGCTGCCACAATATGTAGCCGGTCTATCGGCGGCATTTGGAGCCTTTTGTATGGGCGCCAGCATGGGATGGTCTTCTCCCGCCCAGGACATGCTGACGGAGGACGAAGCCTATGGTTTTCCAGTGTCCGAAGACCAATTTGGCTGGATCTCCTCTTTGTTGACACTGGGCGCTACAGTTGTGTGCATTCCCATTGGATTCATCATTGACATATTTGGACGTAAGCCGACCATGTTGGCATTAATACCTCCATACATGGTTGGTTGGCTTCTGATGATCTTTGCAAATAGTGTGACAATGCTATACTTTGGCCGATTTATTCTAGGAGTCTGTGGAGGAGCGTTCTGTGTGGCTGCTTCGATGTATAACACGGAGATCTCGACAATTGTTGCACGTGGCACACTAGGCAGCTTTTTCGAGTTGAGCACTTGTTCCGGCCTCCTCTATGGATACATTGTTGGTGGCTACACTCCACTCCTGACCACCAATATATTGTGTGCGATACTGCCCCTAATCTTTGCTCTGGTCCACTTCTTCATGCCGGAGTCACCAGTTTATTATGCCATGAAGGGACGACGGGATGATGCAACCAAGTCGCTGATCTGGCTACGAGGCAAGAATTGCGATATCAGCGATGAGCTCAATGAAATTATGGAGGCGAGCTGCAAGGGAGCCGATGAGCCCAAGGTAAACATTTTTAGGGCACTGGGACGTCCCATAACGCTCAAGGGAATTGGCATCGCAGTGATTCTACAAGTTGTGCAGCAATGGTCAGGCATTAATGCCATCCTGTTTTATTCCACGTCTATTTTCGAGGATGTGGGTGCCGAGTTAAGTGGGCGACTGTGCACGATGCTTATTGGAACTACTCAGCTTGTGATGACGTTGGTGGCGACTGTGTTAATTGACAAGACTGGACGACGTATCCTGCTGCTTATTTCCGCTTTTTTCGCTTTTATTACCACCTGCCTGATGGGTGTCTATTTTCAAATGAAGGAAAGCGATCCCGAATCGGTGATATCCATCGGCTGGTTACCAATTACAAGCATCCTCATCTTTATATTGGCCAGTGCCGTTGGCCTTGGACCCGTGCCCTGGCTGATGATGGCCGAAGTATTCTCCGAGGATGTGAAGAGTGTCGCCGGCTCCATTGCGGGCACCAGCAACTGGTTGTCGGCATTTATGGTCACCAAGCTTTTCCCTGTGATGAAGAACCATATCGGACCAGCAGTAACATTTTGGGTATTTTCTGGCATTAGCCTTCTTGGTTTTGTGTACATTTTGATATATGTGCCCGAGACGAAAGGTAGAAGCCTGGAGGAGATTCAACAGATTCTCGCAGGCGGTAATAAAAATGATACACCGAAAAAATAGATGTCTTTTCAAATGGTGTCTAATCTTCATTAGAATAGAGTTTATTCAGTCGCCGATCCTTTAGGATCCTTCCTCCATAATTCTAATTCAATAATTTATATTTATTTATCTATAAGTTCCAATTTTACAATACTGATAAGAAGCTGTTCTAAGATGTTGTTTTATAGAATATTTACAAATAAATAAAGATCGAGATGATAAACCATAATCAAAATTGTATCACTTTCGACAAGCTCAAAGAAGTTTTGAGTACTGAAAGGATTTGGGAAACTTATATGTCAAAATCTCTAAAAGACATGCAAACTGAAAAGTGCAAAAATTGTATTTATAATGTTCTTGGACAGTGTTTTTCTCTGAGTGTATGCCATTTATATACAAGCTGCTTTGTTTTGAATAATTTTGATGATATCCGGCCTGATAAAGCCAATTAAAAATCTCCATTATATTTTGCTAGTATTTAATATATTTTTAATAATATAATTAATTTTTTACTAGTTTACCGTTACATTAGCGTTATGCACAATATTATTCATAGAGACTATAGAGTTACAAGCTAGATTTAGAAATAAAACAAAAAACATACATTTATATTTATTAGCTTACAACTTCTCCTTGAGCCCCTCAATCTTAGGATCGATGCTCGTCTCAGCATCTTTGCTTTTTTTGCCTCCGGCCAACATCAGCTGAATCTCCGGAAGCGTTTTGCCCTTCGTCTCCGGCACACACAACAAGGAGTAAACGAAGGCGACAACGGCGATGACCGAAAATATCCAAAATGTTGCAGCAGATCCAATGCAGTTCTTCAGGATCGGGAAGAGCAGCGTGACCAGAAATGCCGAGAACCAGTTGCTGGTGCCCGCAATGGAGCCGGCGACACTCTTCACATCCTCGGTGAATAGCTCGGCCATAATCAGCCAGGGCACTGGTCCGAAGCCAATCGAGAAGAACACAATGAACAGCAGGATGCTAGTAATTGGCAACCAGCCGATGGATGTCACTGAATCCGGATCGCTTTGCTTCATTTGGAAATAGACGCCCATCAGGCAGGTGGTGATGGCCATAAAAAAGGCAGAGACGAGCAACAGGATGCGTCTACCAGCCTTGTCGATGATCAACGCCGCAATCAGCGTCATCACCACCTGTGTAACTCCAATGAGGACCGTGCAGACGCGTCCAGGTAATCCGGAGCCCACCTCCTCAAAAATGGATGTTGAATAGAACATGATGGCATTAATGCCCGTCCACTGCTGCAGAGCCTGCAGGATCACCGCGATGCCAATTCCCTTGAGCGTTATGGGACGTCGCAGTGCCTTGAAAATGTTCACCTTGGGCTCATCGGCTCCCTTGTAGCTCGTCTCCATAATTTCATTGAGCTCTTCGCTGATATCGCAATTCTTGCCACGTAGCCAGATCAGCGACTTGGTTGCATCATCCCGTCGTCCCTTCATGGCATAATAAACCGGTGACTCTGGCATGAAGAAGTGGACCAGAGCAAAGATTAGGGGCAGTATTGCACACAATATATTGGTGGCCAGGAGGGGCGTGAAGCCACCAACTATGGATCCATAGAGCAGTCCCGACACGGTGTTCAGCTGAAAGAAGCTGCCCAATTTGCCACGAGTGTCAATTGTCGAGATCTCCGTGCTGTACATCGAGGCAGCCACACAGAACGCTCCTCCACAGACTCCAAGAATAAATCGGCCAAAGTATAGCATTATTACACTATTTGCAAAGATCATCAGAATCCAACCAACCATGTATGGAGGTATTAATGCCAACATGGTCGGCTTACGTCCAAATATGTCAATGATGAATCCAATCGGAATGCACACAACTGTAGCGCCCAGTGTCAACAAAGATGAGATCCAGCCAAACTGATCCCCGGACACCGGAAAACCATAGTCTTCGTCCTCAGTCAGCATTTTCTCGGCAGGAGCCGACCAGCCCATGCTGGCGCCCATACAGAAGGCTCCAAATGCCGCCGATAGACCGGCTATATATTGTGGCAGCACCTTTGCCTGTGCCATTTTCGCTCTATCCCGTTTTGTTCTGTTCCGTGTGAGTGTTTAAATCAAACTGAATGTGGATGGACAAGCGTTGCTTGGGTTATGAATCGCATTGCTTTCAATATGCCAAATAGCTGGCTGACGACTGCGAAGTCGACGTCGGCCGCACAAGTTGATAAATCAAGTGCAGGCACAAGTGTGAGAAAAGCAGTTAGAACCCAAATTACCCCCCCCCCACAATAATCGGCTAAATATACGAAAACCCACATATAAAGACTATTCTGAGCACGCTAAAGATTAGAATCACAGACGCAGATAAAAGAGCTCATATTTAAATTTTAAATTTAATTATTAATTTAAAAAACAAAAACCATCCGTATATGGAAGCTAATGTTAATTATTTTTTGTAAATAATATAAATATTTTATCATAATTGAGGAACCCAACTCTCTATCATTGATTGTTCACACCCCACGACAAAGCCAAAATACTCCCTACGATGGGTATAAAAACAATCTGTGTATATAAGCATTATACAGCTGGTGTTTGTTGTTACTGCAAATGCCGTGTGAGAATTAGATAATAGCAGCAGCTACTGAAACACAGTTTTGGTCTCTATGCAAATCTTTTACGAATGGATCTAATCTAAGGCCGATCCCATAATCCATAAAAGTAAATATTCGCAGAATAACTGTCAACTGTGGCCATTGGGAACACTGGCGCTGGCACTCCTGGCACTCAATGGAATTGGAGGTGAGTTGTCGCCACAGCTTGTGGCACTTCTGAAAGAGTGATAAAGAGGGGGGTGGGTTTACTATCTGGTGCTTCATTGATAAGTGGATTGTTTTGCCACGCAGCGAACTACTGCAATTGATTCATGTGATCATCATTAGCGTCATACAAGGCTTGCTATCAAACCCTCCAAGTTCTCAGTTCCTACTAAATAAAACTGAAAAATAAACGCACATCATTATTTTTATTTACACAAGCAGAAGTACTTTGTTCGTGGCGCAATTACAAAGTGTTCTTACAAAAACAATTTAAGATTTACTCAATGAGACATTTTTCCACACTTAATGCCCACTTGTCTTATATAATAAAAGCTGATATCAGAAAAACAAAAAGGCTGCACTCAGTTTTACTTGTTGCGTTGCGCCTCCTCCATGGCCCGCATCATTTGGGCATCGTGTTTCTGGTGGTGCTCACGTATGGCTCGCTGCAGTTCCTCGTGGTGGCTCTTGCTTTCCGGCGGATAAAGTTCTCGCTTCTTTTTGGTCACCCATTCTTCAAAGTATTCCGGCTGGTTGAAGAAGTGGAATAACGCCACAGGGAATGCCATGTACATGCCCATTTTGGCCACCTCCAGTACCCATGTGCCCATGCTGCTGGTCTTTGATTTTAAGCTGAATAAATTTAAATAGATTTCTATTGTTTTGTTTGATTACAAATTTGTTGTCATCACCGTTTCAAGAGGCTGTCAACAAAAATCAGCTGTTTTCAAGTGTTGTGTAAGTGCACTATAGAAGCAAATGACAGTGTTGCCTAAAGAGCTAAAGCGATAACATATCGATATTTGCTTACTCGAATTAGGCGTTGAAGATAACTCTTATGTTAAGAGGATAATAATTCGAAGGCAATTCTATGATTTAAAACGAACAATTTTACTATATGCAAATAAAACATCAACGGTAAAGTTAATAAAATAGTTTTATTGTTATGTAATTGTTTAATTTTTTGAGTCATGCATTTATAATGTAAGTCGTAAACTACATATTATTTTTTTGAAAAAAACGCGAAGGCGTTAAACTTATATTTAAAACGCTGCCATTTCTGGCAGCTTGTTTGTTTTTTTCGAAAACAATTTCACGGAAGCAATATGTTTGATAATAAGACAATTTTCTTAAAGCCGTGCAACGGTTTTAACGTTAAATGCTGTAAGGATGTGCTCAAAGCGCCGTTTCGCCCGGATACTCCTCATTAGAAGTAATCAGCAATTTCTTGGTGTGCAAATGCTCATCGGCATCGCCGCTAGAAATGTTCTCCTTGTTGCCGGCGGTATCATCATCTGCCCCACGCGCAGCCTTGAGAGGTGTGTCCGCCGAGCGTTTGCGACCGTTATTGAAACTGCCCAGTGGCGAGGCAATTGCCGGTTCATTGCCGTCTAAGCAGTAGAGCAGGCTGGGACTCAGCTCGGACTCATCAAAATCCTCAATATCCTGTGTGGTGTTGGCGCCACCAAAGTCATCCGAGCGACTCGCAAATGACAAATCCGCCGGACTGGCGGTCAAAACACTGCGCGTTAGCAAATACTCCCTGTTTGAGGGGAAAGTGCTTCAAATTGTTATCAAGCCTGGACAATTTGGTTAACTCTGTCAACTCACTTGAAATCGCTGGAGAGAGCATTGGGTGGCTTGCCTCCCAGTGAAGGTTCCAATTCCAGCTCATTGCTATTGCTGTTGCTGTTGCTATTGCTGCTGCTGCTAGTTCGCTGCCGCTGGTTGGCAAAGCTCTGCTGACGCCTCAAGATATCCGCATAGCCACCCAGTGAGGTGGCATCCTCGCTATGCAGCACCGGTGGCTCCAGCTGCTTGGTGCCCAACAGCTCATCCGGCTGGTGCTCGCCAAAGCTACGATTCTGCTGCTTCTGATCGCCATTGTTTAGAGCAGTGAGCATTACGGGCTTACGGGAGCGTGGTGTCATAATGGATTCCTGCAAACAAACTCAAATGTTTTAGCTTGTGTTCACTCTTTGAGGGATGCAAGATTAACATGCTGGACTGTAGAAGACATGCGCCACTTACCTGCATTGCCTTGGGCATGCGTTGTGTTGACTTGGTTATTGGCGACATGGAGCGGCGACCCATTCGCAGTGCTGGCGTGCTTGTTATCAGATCCAGATTGCGATAAACACTGCTCTGCAGCAGCTGCTGATGGTAGCTAATGTCCACGGTCATGCCAGGCAGTTCATTGGAGCTGCCATTTACCTCGGACAAGGTGTCGTCATCATCATCATCTTCATTACCATCCTCCTGCTGTTCCAGATCACTATCGTCGACATCCTCCAGCAGGGGAGCATCCGCTCCCGGCAAGTGCTTGGCATCCTCGTTGGAGCTGGGACGACGCTTGAGCGTGGCCGAAACGCTGCGCACCAAGCGCTTTGTTGTCTCCGGCGTGCTGAATGGAAACCGTAGGTTGCCCATGCTGACGCCCTTCATCAGCTTGCGGGTCAGGGATTTGCCCATGCCACTGCAAGCCGCTGTTGTCGTTGAGACCTCCGCAATGGGCGTCAGTGCGGCATCCTCATCGTAATCATGGTCGTTGTCGCCGTCGCACACCTGTGGCAGCAGACTACACAGATTAGGCTCGGACTTGTAGCGCGAGGATTGGTGGACGGGCGTGCAGGGATTCGAGTACTCCTCGATATTCAGCAGACGGTGATCATTCCACACCACGCTCTTCTTATCAGCCGCCACACTGATTAGCTGCTGCGCCACCGTCGAAATGATCTTCCGCGGCGTCACATGGCATCGATCGTCGGCATCGATCTCGTCCAGCTCGGGCACAGCAGCTGGCCCAGCGGGCAACTCATGCGATTGCTGGCGACTGACGGGCGCGGAGTGGCTGCTGTTTGCACCACAACTGCTGCCATCCGACGATGATTCAATCTTCAACGATGCGGATGAAATGGACTTGTGAAGCGTGTGCAGTGTGTTAGTGCCGCCGACTGATGATGATGCTGCTGCTGATGATGATGATGAGGGGACTATGGATGTGGACAGTGGCATCGCTGGCGTCGGACTTTGGAATAGCACGCGCAACTTGGGCGCCTTCACATGCGATAGATTTGGCGTCTGCGCAAAGGGACACAAACAACATGCGGTTAGTTCAGAGAAGAAATTGGATACGATCGGCGTGCCGATGTATTAATACTCTTGCAGATGTATATATATAAACGAAATTTATGATTTCAGGCTATCAAACAAAATCGGGTTTTGGAGTGTTTAATAATATTATCTCAACAAATGAAAGAGAACATTTTATGAATTCTTAATACTCTTGCAGATTTATAAATATTTTTCATTTTATAAAACAAAATTAGATTTTAGGGAATTCTGTGTAAGGCTGACTATAAATGAAAAGATTAGCTTTCAAACTAATATATTATAACTTTAAAAAATGAATAGTCTTCAATAATCTTATCTCTTTAATTTTAAGAGCATAATTTATGATTCATGATTTCAGTCTATGCAGACAAAAAACAAATCAAATTAAATCAGATTTTAGAAAATCCATAAGTCAATAGATTAACTTATAAGCTGTTCTGATATCTTATAACTATCCGAAATTAAGAGTGTTATCTCTTAAATTTTAAGAGAGTATTTATCTGCTGTTTTTAACTTTTTTTTGAATATTTTTTTGAATATACAATCTGCCAAAACATAATTGAATTTCAAATTAATTATTGATTTGTTGTAAACAAGAATTAGTTTTCCAGAATTGTTTAGACAGACCAACGGACAAGCATACACAGATGCTATACGCTAAGCAGTTCTAAAACCGATTTCTTATTCCATAATTCTATATATTCT
Source organism: Drosophila anomalipes (assembly GCA_035041615.1). Classification (NCBI taxonomy): domain Eukaryota; kingdom Metazoa; phylum Arthropoda; class Insecta; order Diptera; family Drosophilidae; genus Drosophila; species Drosophila anomalipes. Next base: position 4,660,873 of record JAWNKZ010000040.1, read on the forward strand.
ATATTCCTCTGCAAGTGTTATGAGAAGCATACAAAAAACACAACCGCCACCCACCTCGGAGCCGTGCATAGCTTGGAGGGCGGGCGCCCGTTTCGGAGTGCGCGACATGAGACTCTTGTGAAATATATGCTTCTTTATGGAGTCACCTAGAGATTTGGCGCTGCGCGTCGCCTCATTGTTCTTCAGTCGATTCATAACGACCAACTGCAATGGAGTGCCTAAAACAACAAAATAAACACTTAAATTTACTTCTCTCCAATATATAATTATTATATTACCCTGCCCATTTTGTTTGTTAAACTGTTTAATGAGACGACGTTTCTTTGACGACTCCGGCAAACTTTGAATGTGAGCGTATAGTTGGGCCAACTCCGTGTCTGTGTTGTTGGATGTGGTTGCCGCTGCTGTAGCGGCGCGATCTACAAAAGTGTACACCGTGTTGACCGTCGAGATGTCCGAGATGGATTCGTCGAGCGTTTGCTCTGGCGACATGGTTTTCTTGCGTTTGCGTTCAAGAAAGTACGCCCGTATATCGGTTGCCAGCTTAGCTGGCACGGCAAAGATGTCCAGGTCGTGCACAATCATATATGCCACAATGCTGGACATTCGCTTGGCCGTGTAGTGCAGCACCTCGGGCGGCAAGTTGCGTGGACAGATCAAATGCGGTGTGAACAACGTGGCCAAATTCTCTGCACTCATCTTATTGGCGGCCTCGTGCATCGCCACAGCGTGCAGCATTTCCATGATGTGCTGCAGCAACTCACGCTGCTCCTCCGGCAGCAGCAGCAGTAGCAACTGCACCGAGTTCAGCAGATGCTGCTGACGTTCCAAGTTGGCCTGCGATTGCTCCGCGAGCAGCACTTGGCAAAGCGGCGCTATCTGTAAATGGGCCGGATAGTGTGCATCCGTCAGCAGTGGCTCCGGCAGCTCAGCGAGAAAGCTCTTGAAAACGGTGGCGCAATCGTGCGCCGAGAAGCCGGCCTGCTCCAGTTCCAACGGTTTGTCCTGCTGGATGTGCAGACGCAACTCGTTTTGACGCGAAGCGGAGCCGCCTTTGCGGAAGAGTCCCTCCTGATTGAGATCTGGTGAGGATGATGCTTATTGTTTACAACTACCTTCCTTGACTTGCTAGACAGCTTTGCCACTTACTCTTCTCCAGCATGAGGAACTGCTTGAGCTCCAGCATATGCATTTGGAAGCCGGCATCGATTTGCTGCTGCAGGCTCTCTGTGGGACTGTTGCCAACCGATTTGCTGCCGTTGCCCGAGGCACAGCCGGCAACATTGGCAACACTGGAAGCGTTGCCAACATGACCCAATCTGTGCTTCTTCGACAGCTTGTTCCACTTCTTCAACTTGCCCTTGTCTTCGTACACAATTTCGTGGCAGGCCAAATCGAATCTGTAATTAACACACGAACACACACATGCACACACAGTCAGCAAAAGAAACACAAACACAAAGAGAAAGAGAAAGACAATTAAACTTACTCATCGGTATTCAATTCGAGCTCAAATGAGAGATGCATGCGAACGAGAGATTTGTATTTCTCATAGTTGCAGGTGCGCATGCGCGTCGCCAGCTCGAGGTCGTTAAATTCATTGATATTCACGTATTCCATGTCCATTGTTGGCCGTCTCTTCAAGTGTATATATATAGTTATATATATATGTATGTATGTATTTTGGCAGCTGTCGTAGTTAAAACAGCAACAACAATAGCAACAACAACAGCAACAATAACGACAAATTGGCTTACTAGCTATATAGAATTTAAGCCATGTATTTCAAAGCACTTGTTAGTTACACACACTACTTGACATAAGGTTCACATTCCATAGCTTCCTAGCTGCTTGGCTGTGTAAATTAATTGTCATCAAATAGTAAAAAGAAAAAAAAAAGCAAGACGCTCGTCGTGCCAACCGCTGTGAATTGAAATTACAGAGTTGCTACATGTTGTCAAATTAATAAGTGCACAGTGTTGAACAAAATTAAATGTTTATTGGTTTGTATTTATGTTCATGGGAATAAATACTGAAAGATTGTAGTAGTGTTGGTATTTTTTGTACAGATTTGCAAATAGGGCACGAGTAGTGTTTGACGTTAGCCAACACTCTGAGTGAGTTTACCGCTGCCAGACGGTCTGGAAATTTGTTTATTGTCGTGTGATTTTTTGCACAATCCTCTATTAAAATGGTACTGATTATGCCGATTAGTCCACCCGAGCACGGTCTCCTATATACCGCCAATAATATCAAGCTCAAGCTCGGCGATAAAGTCGTCGGACAGGGCAGAATATACATTTCACAAAAGTGAGCGCAAAACTCGTCCGGCAATGCTTGAGAAATTTTTGTATAATATGTTTTTTTTTGACTGATTTATTCTTGTTGTTTAGCACGCTGTCCTGGCAGCCAATGGATTTGGCCGAAGGCATCTCGATTGAATGGAAGCAGGTGAGCCTGCACGGCATCTCATCGAATCCGAGAAAGTGCATTTACTTCATGCTCGATCGCAAAGTGGAGTGGGAGGGCGTCTATATGGGCAGAAGCCTCGAAGTCAATGGACAGAATGGCGGCGGCGATGAACCGCAGCAGCATAATAATAATGCTGCTGCTGTTGCAGCTGCTGCCAACAACGATGTGGACGAGGGCAATGGGAGTGATGAGCACGATGAGGAGGACGACGATGACGACGATAACTTTGAGGATGCTGTCGATCAGCAATTGGAGGTGACCGAGTGCTGGCTGCTGCCCGATGATATTCACATTGTGGATACCCTGTACAATGCGATGACCACGTGCCAGGCATTGCATCCAGATTCGGCGGACAGCAACTCGGAGGATAGCGATCCTATGGAGGACGCTGGCGGTATGGCATTCGATGACCAGGACATGATCGAGGATGCCCTCACACTCGGTCGCAATGGCGGCGAAGTAGGTGGCATGCAGAATCTGAGCCTGGAGGACGATGATGAGCGCTTCGAGGATGCGGATGAATAAAGCTGCTACAGAAAATAGCTACAACACCCATCAGCAACTACTCCACATAACCGTAACATGAACATCCACATCAACATGAACATCCACATACATATACGTATTTATATTTGAATCTTTTATACAAAAATTGTAATTCTAAAGTGTATGAATTGTAAAAGACATTTGATTAGCTTTTGGAATACTATATACGATATACTATAAACGCTGTAAGCGCACCAACTCTAAACTCCTAAAGACTATCCTTCTTCGTCTGCTGCTGTCTCTTCAATTCCTCCTCCAGCTCCGCTTCGCCAATGGGTGCAGCCAACTGTGGGGATGGATTAATGTAATAAATATATATTTATATAAATATATACTCTCAACTTACCGCCTCGGCTACTTGTAGCATGGTCATTGCCTGTTGATAGCCATCGCCTTTGGATGGCACTTTGTCGTAATTCCAATATGTGAATTCCTCGAATGTGCCAGTGAGCCGCAGTTGGCGCTGTGCCTGATGTGGATCCGTCTCCTGCAGGACAACACCTTTGTATCCCTTGGGAACTGCCTCTCGCTTGCCCAGGAGTGGATATCCCCGGAGAGCGTTTGTCAGCACGCCTTTTCCGTAGTCGGACGCTTCGCGCGTATAATTGTTGAAATATTTATCGACATTGGCGCACTCGCCATCGCCATTGATTTTCGCCGGTAAATAGTGTAGCTCCAGTTGCCGCTTGTTAGCCAGTTGCTTAACATCGAAATCGAGCGTAATTGACATTATTTTCCACAATTAAAAAAAAAACTATAAAGCACCAAAAAACGCAAACAACGCCAAATTTTTGTTCAGTGCTGTGCAGCGTGAATAAAATACTATTTCGGTCAGCAGTGTGGAAAAGTGCGCTTCACAACACTGTGCTTTGGGAACCATCCATAAAAATGGCGTTTCTCGTTGAACAAGAACTGATTTCTGCGCGATATTAGCATTAAATAGTTTATAAACAAAATTAAAGCGTGTGCACAGCAGCATATACAAATCACGCGAAATTATGTAGTTAAACTAGCTGTAACTTCAATAAACTGTTGCAAAATAGAGCTGTGCGTGCAGCAGCTAACGTGCTTCATCCGTCGTCGTCGGTTGTCGTTCATATATCATTTGCTCTCTCGCCGTCTCTCTTTCTCTGTAAGTATTAAAAACGAGAGCAGTGCGTAAAAAAAACGAAAGAATATTTCTGTTGCAAATTGTTGTTGCCTTCAAATGCGTAGTGCACAGTTCTAAATCGACAACTGTGTATATATATATATATATATATATATATATAAGCATATATATGCACACACATGTGCATGCAAATTTTATAATAACTAACAAGTGTGTGTGGCGGGCAGGGCCTTAACATTATTGCAAATTCTGTGGCACACCAGAAGCAGCAGACACACATTCGCAAACACACACACATAGTTTGCACCCATACAAACGCAGGAAGCATATTAAAGTTAATTAAGCGACTGCTCAAATAAATACGTATGCAAACATACATAGTATGTATATATATATATAATTTAATACAATTTATGAAATAACAAAAGTGCTTGCAACATGCGTCCGTCTCAATGTGTGTGTGTTTGTGTGTGCGACATGTGCGTGTGAAATGGTTTTAAGGCAAAAGCCAAGGCAGCAGCAGCAGCATCAAAAACAACAAAAACAGAAGCAAAACAGTTTCGGGTGAGTTGTGTTTTGTGCTACCTGCCAAAGCAGTTTTTTTTCGCTTCCTTCCCCCTTTTTGTCGTGTGTTTTCATCTTCGTCGTTCGCCGGCAGTTTGCACGCCCTCTTCTACAGTTACTAATACTAATACGCACTCCATTCATTTTCATAGCTCAGATAACCACCCACACAGACACACACACATGCACACGTATACTCGCACACACATATGCAAATGCTTATCTTAACGAACAGTTTAGTTATCAAAATGTGTGTGTCTGTGTGCTAATAAAAAACAATTCGTATAAATTCAATTATGAAACTCATAAATAATCAGTTTTGTCGCCTTCTCTTGCAGTTTGCACTTGTTCGCAGCGCCACCGCAACTAACCAACCACAACAACAGCTACAACAACAACAACACATGAATTATAAATATTTCACTGTGCAAACAATGACACAGAACTGCAACAGCAACAGCAGCAAAAACAACAGAAATTCTCAAGGCTACAACAAGAGCGGCAGCAGCTGCTGCTGCGGCAATAACAACAACGACAACATCAACAACAAGAAAATTTGAGATATATATTTTTTGCTATCTCTCTCTCTACCTCCTTCTTCGACTTCGACTTCGCTTCAATTTTTATACATGCTGCCTGCAATAAAAACAACAACAACAACAAAAACAACAACAGCATTTTAATGCCCAAAAATGATCAGCAAGACAAGTGTCAGACAGACCAATTGTTTTATAAAAAAATAACAAATAGTTTAACTATATTTTTATATACATAAATAATACAACTACAAAATAACCAAAATCTAAAGTCTGAAATTATGAATAAACTGGATTATCCACGTCGCAATGGACAACACAAAATTCGAATAACGCGTAAGTCTTGCTGCTAAATATTCATACATAATTCATCATCAGCATTTGATTGTCATTTTCAATAAATGTTTTCTTCTTTTGCAGTATTGTGTGCAAGGAATTTGGCGCGCAAGGATTTGTTTCGTAAGTACTTCTTGTTTTTTGTTTTTATGAGAATCACTTTAAGATATTAATAATTAATTTGCATACAAATTGGGCGCTCAACTTTTTACACAAACAAATCAAAATATGGCCGCGAATGTTTTGTTTTGGTGCGTTTTGAATGTTTTGAATGTGCTACGTGCTTCGTTCGTTTCTAGGTAAATTTAGCGTTTCCTTTTGTCTACTTTCATTTTTTCCGTTTTTCCAAATTACACGCACGATGGATCGTCATAGGGGGGTGGGGTTGCTGGGGGTGGATGGTTGAATTTGTATTCCCATATCCACAAATTACAGTTGCCATGCCGCCAAGTGTTTATTTTTTTTTTCTTTTGCTATAATTTTTTATTTACACACAACTAAAATGATTATTAGTAATTTACTTTCGTTGTGGCCTCTGCACTCCCCTCTCTTTCGCACACACACACACACACACACAACTATAATCTGTATTTGTATGCGTGCGTTATTTATTGTTATGTATTATTTTTGTATTTCTCTCATACATTTTTTACACATCGCTGCACTTAATCACGCGGGGCGGCGTCCGCATTGCCTAATGCCGTCTTTAATTAAACACTACTACGTATCTATGTCTGTATCTGTATCTGTATCTGTATCTGTGTGTATATTTCTATCTGTATATGTTAGATATAGGCTTGCAGCCAGCGCATTTCAAATAATTCGACAGGTGTTCTCTTGCTACGTGAGGGGGAGGGGCTAGGGGTGGGTTGGCTCCAAAGAAGGACTGTGCGGATTTCTATGCCATTTGAAGTGGCACATAAATGCTAATGTGTAATTAACAGCGTTATGCCAAGTAGCCAAATCGCTTCGACTAAGCCCGACACGAGTATGTATATATATATATATATATATGTGTGTGTGTGTTTGTACTCTATTTCCATCTTCAAATGGTAAAAAGATCTCGCACTTTAACGCACTTGGCTTACATATTTTTTTTGTCATAGGTTAGACGGTTTCTGTGCCGCCATGCAAATAAATTGATGGGAAAAAAAGTTACCGGCTATAATGTATGTATATAATATATATTTATCGTTGGCGCTGATTAGATTTGTACATTGGGGAAAAAACTCGTCGGAAAGCGCTTCAGCGATGTATAAATAGATATTATAGGCCAGGGATTTATGGTCGAACATGTGTTATGACTAACTAACTACGCAAAAACTATAGTTTTTGACAGTTGAATTTGATTTTTTGGTACTTTTTTTTTTTGGTGTATGCTTACACATATATTAAATGCTTTCCTAAGTCAAAACTTTCCCAAAACTTATCTCTAATAAATTCAGTTCAGAATATAAAGCACAGATACATATATATATATATATATATATTTATATACATTTCTGGTCGTAAACTCATGCTTTTGCTATCACAAGCAAAATAGGTTTACAAACTCAGACAATTTGAATAGAAAACGCGTTTCTTTTTCCATTTGAGAAGCATAAAAACAATGATAACATTATTTCTGCGTAAGCAAATTCCGTTGAATTGCAATAAAACATTTTTGGCAAATTGTAAAAAACCAATAGGAAATGTTAGCGGAAACTCCAAAATACACGAAGAACTTCTCGTAATGCGGAGTAAGAACAAAGATGTGGGAAAGCTGGCATTTGTCGGATATGAATTGAAAGCAGGATTAATAGCTGGTAATGACTCAAGATTGGGTAATGTTTCGTTGCTGTTGAAGCTGCCCGCACAGATGATCCAAGTCCGCATTATGTGCACCAAGGGAAAGGGCAGCAGTTCTGATGATGATGATGTCGCTGGCGATACTAAAAAGAAAACAGCCAAGTCTGAAGCGATGCACCCGTTTGAGAATGTCAACTGTTCCAATCCAATACAAACGCTACAAACATTGTCGTTGCCCGAAATCAGTGCGAACAAAAAGCACAGAATGAGCGCAATGATTAGGGAGCGAAAGGCGACTCATCAAATCGTAAAGGAAACCGATAAGGTGGAAACCATTGTTAAGTTAAAGGAACTCACGAAATTTCCACTAAAGACCACATACGAAAACACCACAAAATTTCCACTCAACGAGCGTTTGGCCGAAACCGAAGATAGCCAATTAGCCGAAGTGCTAAGCAAAGCCAAGGAAGAAGCGGACAAAGTCAAAAGCTTGCCCGTTCCCGGCGCTCTGAAAGCGAAGCAAAATGAACAGACAATCAAAGAGAACTCTGACAATGGACAAAGGCCAACTGGGAATAAGCCTGCACCAGGTGACAACAGCACTGCTAAGCCAACGCCCCCCTCGGGATCTGCCAAACATTTTTCCACATCCGGATGGTCAACTGCCAAGTCCGGAGACTCGGACAAAACCAAGTCAACTTCTGATTCTTGTGATCCGGCCAAGCCTCCAGATGTTCCACCTCCTACAAAACCGGCAGGGTCAGCATCACCACCGATTCCTGCAAATAAGCCTCCATCTTCTGGAGGAACTGAAAAACCACCACCACCATCTCCACCAAAACCACCTGCAAATAAGCCTCCATCTTCTGGAGGAGCTGAAAAACCACCACCAAAGGCACCAACTGCAAATAAGCCACCATCCTCAGCAGGAGCTGGAAAACCGCCAGGTCCACCACCTCCGCCAAAGGGTCCTCCGCCGGGCACTCCGCCACCACAGACCAAGACCAAATTTGGTCCACTTGCGGATGCGGATAGAATATTCACGAATCTCTACGGACGCCACGACTGGCGCCTAAAGGAGGCAATGAAACGTGGCGACTGGTACAAGACCAAAGAGATCATCGAGAAGGGTTCGCCCTGGATCATCAATGAGATTAAGACATCGGGTCTGAGGGGACGCGGTGGTGCTGGTTTTCCGAGCGGTCTCAAATGGTCGTTTATGAATAAGCCACCGGATGGACGACCCAAGTTTGTGGTCGTCAATGCCGACGAGGGTGAGCCGGGCACATGCAAGGATCGTGAAATCCTCCGACACGATCCGCATAAGCTGATCGAGGGTTGTCTAATAGCCGGATGCGCAATGGGCGCCAACACTGGCTTCATCTATATACGCGGCGAATTCTTCAACGAGACCTGCAATTTGCAGTACGCCATTCTGGAGGCCTACAAGGCTGGCTATCTGGGCAAGAATGCCTGCGGCTCCGGCTTCGAATTCGATTTGTATGTGCAACGCGGCGCTGGCGCCTATGTTTGTGGCGAGGAGACCTCCCTAATCGAATCCATTGAGGGCAAGGCCGGCAAACCGCGCTCCAAGCCCCCATTTCCCGCGGACATTGGCGTCTTCGGTTGCCCCACAACGGTGACCAATGTGGAGACTGTGGCTGTGGCACCCACAATTTGTCGGCGCGGCGGCAAATGGTTTGCCAGTTTCGGACGCACTGGAAATTCGGGCACGAAGCTCTTCAACATTTCGGGACATGTGAAGCGACCCTGCACCGTCGAGGAGGAGCTATCGATGCCCACCCGCGAGATCATCGAGCGACATGCAGGCGGTGTTACTGGCGGCTGGGATAATCTGTTGGCCATCATACCCGGTGGCTCGTCAACTCCATGCATACCCAAGGCGGATGCGGAGAAGGCCGTCCACGACTATACGGGACTGATGGAGGTGCGCTCCTCCCTCGGCACCGGCGCCATCATTGTGATGAGCAAGCAGACCGACATTATCCGTGCCATTGCACGCCTCAGTGCGTTCTACAAGCACGAGAGCTGCGGCCAGTGCACCCCCTGCCGCGAGGGCCTCCACTGGGTGCATCTGATTATGCAGCGCTTTGTCACCGGCCAGGCGCAGGTCGGGGAGATTGACATGTTGTGGGAGCTAACCAAGCAGATCGAGGGGCATACCATTTGTGCCCTTGGCGATGGTGCCGCATGGCCGCCACAGGGACTAGTGCGTCACTTTCGACCGCTGATCGAGGAGCGTATACGAGAGCGCGAGGCATGCAACACCAAAGCGGCTGCTGCTGCCGGTCAATCCTCATAACTCACTCAATACTGTTTTAGTTTAGTTTTCTTCTCTTTTTTTCGCATTAAAAATGATGCACAACCACCACTTGCTGTGTGTGTGTGTGTGTGTGTGTGTGTGTGTGTGTGTGTGTGTGTGTGCGGCAATTTGAAGCTTCATGCAACACTGACTTCCGCTGTTGCCAAAGAGAAAGTGCAGCCAATCGTTAATTTCCCCACCAGCGCATTCCGTACTCCGCCTTCCTCGTCCAGCGTGAGCCACAAAATTGTGCCAATGCAGCCATTAAGTCAATTGGGGTTGAACGACATGTGGTCGACTGTCAGCCGACAGTCTGTCTGTCCGTTTATCTGCTGTCCCCTGTCCGCAGTCGGGCAGTCGCCGGCCGCCAGTCGCCAGTCAGTCAATATGCCAGTCAGTCAACATGTCAGTCCTAACGTCAATATCTGCATTTTGACCATGAACTGAGCCGTAAAATTCCTTTTTGTTTAATACGTTTTTTTTTACGTTAATTTGGTCAGCATAAATTAATATGATGACGAAAATTGGATTTATTTAGGTAGAAATTTGAATATAGATCGTTAAACACTCTTTGATTAATTAACCCTCTAATTAGCCCAAGACCACCATTGGATGGCTTAAGTTTAAAAAACATTAACAAAAACATCGAAAGCGGCCGCTGTTGATGATAACAATTAGTACTGTTTAAACAAACAAAAAACATTTGGTTTTTGATGGAAAGATAAGCCAAAAAGCGCCAATTTAAATATGAAAAAATGACCAGAAATTATAAAATTATGGTGTTTGATTATCGATCTCTTATAAATTATTAAATAATAATTGTCAGTTGGATTTGCCTGTGATTAAGAATTATGTATCCCACATTTACTCATAATATAATCTCACAAAATCGATTATGCGTTAAATTAATGTGCTACAAATTTAATATTTAATGTTATTTATTATCTGCTAAAACCAGTTCTATGTTTATGTTACAGATTTTAATTCACTGCTATTATTCATTTATACCTTTACAAATCAATGTTTTAAAGCCGTTCAACAGGTTGATTAATGTTTAAATATAATTGCTACACAAAAAAAAGAAACAACAAAATCGATTGGCAATATGTAAACTCAATTTTTGTAGCTTAATGAATTTAAACATAAATCCATTTTCAACCCAGCGAAATGGAATTGAAGGGGAATTTGTTAACATTTACAAATTGTTTTTTTCGACATTAGTTAGCTATATTAAACAGACGTTGCATCGGGATTTTAAATTTCAAGAGTGCCCAGCACGCTTTAAAGTTTGTAGAGGATAACGTTTTTTTTTGTTGTTGGCGAGCTAAGTAGGAGATTAGTCCCAAATCCCAAATCCTGCGATTCAAAAAGTAAATATTTCTATGACAACCCAATTTTCTTATGTACAAAATAAGAGTGCAGATGTAGAAAACTATTAAAGTTGAATTTAATTGAATTTCGCAGCCTAAAATCACTTTTTTTTTGTTTTAAAGTGGGAAAAATAAGTTTTCTGCTTAAGTAAAAATGTGATATCATTTTTATTATCTAATCTTACATTTTTAGTTTTCATAGATTTTAGTTAAATTTGTATTTTTTAAGGGCATACAACTAGTCGACTATTTTTGTTTATTTTAGGTTGCTCGCTCGCTTTCTTGCTGATATTTCCTTTTACTTTTTTGCCGTTTTGCTTTTGTGTTCTTTGGAGCATTAAATCAATCAACAGCTGCTGTTGTGTTGTAGTTGTCGTTGTCGTTGTGTTGTGCAAGCTCGAATTACTCACACACACACACACCCAGAGAGAGATAGAGAGAGAGAGATACACTTTGAGATACTTTTTTGTACAGGTGGAGATACAATTGGGCTACGGATACAGGTAGTGAAACAATATGCGATATGCATGTCACTTGACAGGACAGCCAAACTGTCCTTGATAGCTGATAGCAGTAAATGTACACACACACACTGAGTTGCAAAAGTATGTGGCCGAGTTGCAGAGTTGTTGTGAATAAATGGCACTTAATTGCCCAGGCTGCGTTCAGATTCAGCAATACTTGGTCATCTTCTCAATCAGTAAACTGCGACCTGAGCAGTGGTCACGAGTCTATTTTTGTTTTTTTTTCTTTCTTTTTTTTTTACTAATACTAACGGCACTTGGCCCCCATTTGAGTTTTGGGGTCAGTCGGAGTGAAAACAATTATGATTAAAGCGTTGTTCAGATTCAGATTTAATTGGAATTTGTTGCCCCCATTTGAAGAATTAAAATAATTGAGTGCGCTGCGACTTCTCCGCTAAATTGCACATCTCTGTCTCTCAGCCATAAGGATTGAAAGGCGGTGTTCCGGGTATCTTGGGATAAGGCTGATTTGGCTGCGGACGGCGATTCACGCGACGTCCATCAAAAGGACTGGCCACTGTTGAAGCGATGCACGAGAATGCCATCATTGCCAGGAGGAACCAGGTGAAGAAGCTGCTGAAGCTGAAGCTGAAGCGTGTGGATGCCATGACTGATGTTGTCTTATGAGTGGTGTGGTCTGTGTCACTGGGGCCCGCTTATATATGATGGGACAGCGTGTGATTTCCCCACGTTTTGTGGGATCTACCATCCGAAGGGATTCACAATCAGTTGTCGAGTTGTTGTTGGATTGCGATTAGTCGAGCTGGCCTGCGTTGCGATAACCTGGCTGAAGCTGTTTGTTGTTTCAATATCGCTCTTTATTGTTGCTGTTGAGATTTCCTGTTGCGGCTGCTGCGGCTGCTGCGGCTGCTGCTCCATGCAGCGTATGGGCAACGCTCGAATGTCGATGTTGAGGCGATTGGGAAAGCCAGGATGTCGATTAGGTCCATGGCAGCAAGTGGGCAACATTGAATGCGTTAGCAGATAAAGCAGCAACAACAAACAGAACATTCTAGCGGAAACTAATATTGTCAGACTGTAAACTGTTTACTTTTTTTGTTGCTGTTGTGCATCGAAGTAGATTCGATTTGAAACTAGCATTCCGTTTGTGGCTGAATAGTGTTGGCCATTCAGTTGGCTCACTTTGTGTCAATTTATGTCATGCAATCCTATTACATATAAAATGAGAACGATATTAATATAATTGTTTAATTGTAATTATTGTATGCATTTAGGGTTACCGGATCCCTTTGCGAGGGTTCAGGTGGATGGAACCGGTCAAACCTATAATACGGAGATAAGCAAATCCTCGCTGGATCCCAAATGGAATGCTCACTACGATCTATTTCTGGGTCGAGGCGATTCGATAACAATCACGGTTTTCAATCAGCGCAAGATACACAAAGGCGGCGGCTTTCTCGGCTGTGTGCGCATTCCCGCCGTGACCATACAGAGCCTCAAGGGCACGGGCTGTAAGTGAATCTTCATTCTGCTGCAACTGTATTCCACTCGCAACTAATCACAATTTGCATATTGCAGTTCAACGCTTGGATCTGGGTAAACACTCGCCGGACGATGATGAGTTGGTGCGTGGCCAGATCATCATTTCGCTGGTGCCCAAAGATGGACCCTGCAGCGGCAATCCGCTGGCAATTGTGGGACCCAGCGGCGATGTGCGCGGTCCATCCGAGGAGGAGCCGCCGGTGCCCGACTGTCTGCCCGAGGGCTGGGAGGAGCGACGCACGGGGAACGGGCGCATCTACTACGTGAACCATGCAACCAAATCGACGCAATGGGATCGACCAAGAGCCACAGCGGCAACAAAATCACCGCAACAGCGCCAACACAATGGCAACAATGTGGATAGGCAGACTCCAGCTGGCCCAACACGTTCCACGACCTGCACGAATCTGCTAAATGGCCACGGTGTCAATCGTCAGATTTCGCGCGAGGCGCCCGACGAGCGACGCCATTCAACGGAAATACTCTCGAGCGTCGGTGGCAAGGAAAACACCAGTCCCACCACGGTAACAGTGGGAGTGACGACGACGACGACGACATCAACATCGATATCGACATCGACTCCAGGTAAAAAGTCCACATCCAGTCGGTCGGGCAATGCCGCCCTAGAGCCGGCCACGCCCAATAACAGCAGCAGTAGCAGCAGCAACAACAGCAGCAGCGCGACAACAGCAACAACAACAGGAGCAACAACGACGGCGACTGGTCGCCTGCACAGCAGCAACAACGACAATCATCATGTGAAAACGCCAAAGCATCAAACGCCAATCAATGGACACGCGTCCATTGAGACGCCCACATCGCCCACGGCCCAACAGCAGCAGAACTATGTAAATGGGAATGGGAATGGATTAGTGCAGCCTGCCAACAATGGCTGGGTACCAGCAGAGGATGGCGCCATAACAACAACAGCGACGACGACGCCGGCAACAACGCCGCCCCGGCACAGTCCCACATCAGCGACAAACGTGGCAACGCCGACGCCCACAACGCCAGCCACACCCACAACGAACAGCAGCAGCAGCAGCAGCATGGTCAACGGCAATGGCAACGTGCACAGTCCGAATGCCAACAGTCAGCAGCCAGCAGTGGGCAGATCAACGACGACGACGACAACAACGACGCCGGCGCAGCGATCCCAACGTCGCAGTTCACGTCAGGCTGTCGATGAGGCGGCGGCGCGCAGGCGCTCCTCGCGCGGCACACGATCTGCAGCGGCAGCTGGTGCTCCTCCTGGTGGCGTGCGTTACGGATGCGCTGCGCTAGCAGCGGCGAATCAGGCGGCACGGCCATTTTTGGATCTGCCGCCGGGCTATGAGATGCGAACGACGCAGCAGGGTCAGGTGTATTTCTATCACATACTGACGGGTGTGTCGACATGGCATGATCCGCGCATACCACGCGACCTGGACACGCAGCATCTGACGCTGGACGAGATTGGATCGCTGCCCAGCGGCTGGGAGCAGCGTAAAACGGCCTCGGGCCGTGTTTACTTTGTCGATCACAATAATCGCACCACGCAGTTCACCGATCCGCGTCTCAGTGGCAGCATACTCCAGAGGATATGCAATGGAAGTGGGCCACCAGCGACACCACCAAATACAGCAGCAGCAGCAGTAGCCGCAGCAGCAGCTGTCCCAGCATCAACAGCAGCAGTGACGCCAACGCCAACTGCGGCAACGCCAGCGGCCACACCCAATTCCTCCGGAAGTACAACGACAACGCCGCATCGCCGGACAACGCCGCACATTGTGGTGCCGGATCTGCCGCAGGGTCTGCTCGAGGGCGCCGATCTGTTGCCCAAGTATCGGCGGGATTTGGTGGGCAAGATGAAGGCACTGCGCTCGGAACTGCAGACGCTGCAGCCACAGTCGGGCCACTGTCGGCTGGAGGTGTCGCGCAGCGAAATCTTCGAGGAGAGCTACAGACTGATTATGAAAATGCGCGCCAAGGACATGCGCAAGCGGCTCATGGTCAAGTTCAAGGGAGAGGAGGGCTTGGATTACGGTGGCGTTGCCCGCGAATGGCTCCATCTGCTCTCCCGCGAGATGCTCAATCCACAGTACGGCCTATTCCAGTACAGTCGCGACGATCACTATACGCTCCAAATCAATCCCGATTCGAGCGTCAATCCCGATCATTTGTCCTACTTTCATTTCGTTGGCCGCACACTGGGCATTGCCGTTTTCCATGGTCATTGCCTCGATGGTGGATTCACCACGCCGTTCTACAAACAACTGCTGAACAAACCCATCACACTGGGCGACATTGAAGGCGTCGATCCGGAGCTGCATCGCAGCCTCACCTGGATGCTGTAAGTGAAATGGCCATTAAATCAAATTCATTTCAATTTAATTATGATAATCTTGTAGTGAAAGCAATATCAGCGGCTTCTTTGAGTCTACGTTCAGTGTGGAGAACAATAGCTTTGGTGCACTGGTGGTGCATGAGCTGAAGCCCGGTGGTGCATCCATCGCGGTCACCGAGGAGAATAAGCGCGAGTATGTCAAGCTCTATGTCAATTATCGCTTTATGCGTGGCATCGAGCAGCAGTTTCTGGCACTGCAAAAGGGTTCGTATCCATCTCAACCTTAGCTCTACTCCTTCCCAATTGATTATGACAAATCTTTAATCCTGACAGGCTTCTGTGAACTGATACCCAGTCATTTGTTGCGGCCATTTGATGAGCGCGAACTGGAACTGGTCATTGGCGGCATTTCTAGCATCGATGTGAACGACTGGCGCAACAATACGCGAATGAAGCACTGCACCAATGAAACGCCCCAGGTCCTTTGGTTCTGGCAGGTTCGCAGTGCCCTCTTCGACGCTATCCAATGCAATCCATTTAATTGGGATTTACTTTTGCAGGTGGTTGAATCGTACAGCTTCGAGATGCGAGCACGATTGCTGCAATTTGTGACGGGCTCGTCGCGGGTGCCGCTGCAAGGATTCCGTGCACTGCAGGGCTCAACGGGGGCGGTGGGGCCGCGCCTATTTACCATACACCTGACCGTAGATGTGCCCACCCAGAATCTGCCCAAGGCGCACACCTGCTTCAATCGCATTGACTTGCCGCCCTATGAGAACTATCAGCTGCTCTGCGACAAGCTGACGCAAGCCGTCGAGGAGACCTGTGGTTTCGCTGTGGAATAGTGGAATACAACAAACGCAACAGACGCACACAACAACAATAAACACACAAAACACACACATCCCTGCATTCTTACACATACACACACACACTCATCATATGCATTATATCACATAGAAGTACACATATATGAAAGCGATTTGAAATCAAAATTAAGTTGGCCTGAGCCCGTTAAAAAACAAAAAAAAAAACAATTTGCATTGGAATTTGTCTGTTGAAAAATGCCCCGCAATGCTGTTTAGTGTTTTGCTGCGCCTTTTGCAGTTAAAAAATTAAAAATTAAAACAAATAATTGTAATGATTAAACCTTATACATATATACAGACTTATTGCATACATATTTATGTGTTGCTTGATGGCAACAGCTCTTATACATAGTTACCAAGTGCATATACACTCAAGCGTACATTTACACGTATATCTTATACTTATACTTGTACTTTGCTGTCGACCCCTTGGCCTTTGTTTGTTTACGTCGTGTTATGAATTGTAGTTTTAAATATTATTACAGCCCATATACATACATATGCATACATGAATACATATACATTATAAATTTATATATCATAGTTATGTAATTAGGCGTAACAACAACCACAACAACAACAACAAATCAACCAACAACAACCACAATAACAAATTTTACAATTGTAGGCATTGGACCGGCAATTTAGTGCTTTTGTTTAGTTTTTAATGCATTTTTATGTTTACTAATTATATTTTGTACATTTATAAAGGAATCGAACTCAATGATAAGTTTTTAATTATTGTTAAAATTGTCCTTAAACTCTCACACACACACGCACACCCAACTTTTACAAACACGCTCATGCATATTCTTAGGGCATGTAAGAAAATTGATTGTTCACACACAAAGTCCACCCATTCGCCCCTTCCAACAAAGAAACAAACAAACAAAACAAAAAAAGAACCAACAACATAAACACTTGAAAAATTACTCAATTATTATAATTAGTTATTTTTTAAATTTTTAAATAAATGAAAATTATTTAAATTACTTTTGATAATATTATTTCATTTGTATGTAGTAGCTGGCTCGAAACAAATATTATTTTTATGCCAAAACTAAGTAAAATTTTTGAGGAACAAATTACATAAAAATATACATATAGGGACGTAGTATGTCATAATTGGCACACGAATACGAATTGGACAAATTTCTAGAAAGTGATATTAGTAAAAATTTTTAACTGTCTTTGAATTAAATTGTAACAATTAGTAGCTAAAATAAGAAACCCTCGAATTGTATTGATTTTATGAGATTGCGAAAACATTTAAAGTAAGCATTAGCGTGTAGCAGCCCAACAGACACAACACAAAACGAACGTTAACTTTTTAGCTTTAGAGAGCTCTAGGGTGTGAAATCCAATTGAATTTACGGCGCTTTTTACAGCAGCTGTAAGATATTTAGCAGATATCTTGCTTAATCGTCGCAAAGAATTAATAAAGAATGATGTAAACAATACTAAATGCTTTTATTTATTTGATTTGAGGAACAATTGTAAAGACCATTTAATGCATATATATATATAATATATGTATATATATATATTGGTATTTTTAGTCAACCCAGCTGCCTATAGGAATATAAAGTTCTAAGGCGCCTGGGATAAACATCGGATTTGAAACTGACGAGTTTCATGTGCCGAAATAGCTCAGTTGGGAGAGCGTTAGACTGAAGATCTAAAGGTCCCCGGTTCAATCCCGGGTTTCGGCAATGACTATTCTTTTGCATATTTTTGCCACAGCTATGCCTGTTTTTGTAATTACTGCATTGGACACACAGCGTGTATGTGCCGAAATAGCTCAGTTGGGAGAGCGTTAGACTGAAGATCTAAAGGTCCCCGGTTCAATCCCGGGTTTCGGCAATACAACTTTTTTATCTGAGATAAATTAATTTTTAATAAAGCAATTACAATGAAAATGATTAAATAAATTCGTCGCCAAGGCAAATCCTCGTTAGTACCGGATAATTTATTTTTAGCAAAGACAAAAACCATCATTGTGTTTCATAAAACTGTCGCTGACATCGTATAGCGCTTTGGTGCCGCCAAATGCATGTGCCGAAATAGCTCAGTTGGGAGAGCGTTAGACTGAAGATCTAAAGGTCCCCGGTTCAATCCCGGGTTTCGGCAAGAAATGACTTTTTGTCAAAATTAATTAATAATAAGTATACTTTTAGGCTTATCGAGAAATGTAGAATTTTTGTTACGATATTGTCACAGGAATATATGTTTTTATAGCATATTCTTAGGTCAAGTCAAAGTAAATTAGCTCGGTAAAAGCCAAACCGATTTTTGAAGGACATTGTGTTTAAGAACCGCAACAGAAAACGCTCGAAGAAAAGTATTTAATTTATTCGTAGTTAATAAAAGAGATAAATTTCGTAAATACATTTTATGAAATTTAATTTTTGTTTTTATTATCATTGTCTAAATAAAGACATGTGTATATAGTAATATATTAAGTCGCCAGAAATTAAATTAATACAATACGTTTACTATATAATTACAAACTAGCATTAACTAAATGTGCATGACTATTTACTTTTTGGGAGTCCACATGCGCACTCCGTATTTCCATATACATATGTCAGTATGTAGAACAAGTATTTTTAATAGATTTAGTAGAGATATCAATTATAGATATATATAAAAGAGGCAGGTAGAATACTAGAAGAAAGCTCTGATAGTTACATAAACGTCGTGTTGACTTTTATCTACGATTGTGTATGTCTTTTATAAATAGTACGATACCTGCCTTAACCTTAATACACACATATATATATATATATATATATATATATATAGGGAAATATATATATGTTACTGAGCAGCATTATATATTACTCATATGTATACACTTTAAGCTATTCATTTACAACACCAGATAGGTCGTAAATATCTAAAGCTAGAGCATGGTTAGTCGAGGATATTATTAGATTTGGTAGGGGACTAACTAAAAGTCCGGATCGTAATCGCGCGAATAACGCGTTCGACTCGCATGATTGTTATAGCTATACATCTGATGCGCATCGGCAAAGGCATCCGGATATTGATGGCCATAGCCCTGCTGATGGGCCGGATATTGTTGCTGCTGTTGCTGCTGCTGCTGCTGGTGATGTTGATGCTGATGCTGATGATTAAGTTGAGGGCGCTTCAGGGAGTCACCCTTCTGGGAGTATGTCGGCTGCTGATCGTAGAAATAGTCGGCGTTGCTGCCATGTGGATGACGAGTGGATCTCCAGCTATCGTAGATATTCGAGCTATTGCTTCCATGCATTGAATTTGTGAAGCGCTGCGAGATTAGAGAGAGAGAGAGAATGCAATTATAATATGTATATTATAGATTCTGGATGAGAATCCTATTGGAAATATTTAATAGGGTTGCGGATCAAATTGTTAAACCGATCCCATCTCGAATATAAACAAATGTGGTATAGGAATCGCTGTAACGGACCTTTGGCTTAATGGGCTGTTTGGTATCGTTCCAGGGATCATCAATGTTGTAGAAGTCATCCACTCCATAGTTATCCGCACCACCCATGTGATTGACTTTCAGCTCGTTAAGCATATCATTCGTCAGTGGAATTGGTGTCTTCTTGGCGCGCTTCTGACGATTGAGCAGCTGCAACAAGGATTATTTTACGTGCTGCTCAAAAAGATAAACCAGCGAAAACTTACCACTGTAACACCAAAGATAATGACAAAGACTAGCGATCCGACACCGATAACAATAACCACAATCGCCCATTGTGGAATGGGTAGATCATCCGCGGCGGACTCCACATTGGTATGAATATTTTTGGCAATGACTATGCAAAGAGAATAAGAAGAAGAGAAGTGGAAATTATTTTAAAGAACAGACCAACTTTCTGGACTGTATGCCCACTCACCACTGAACTCGGTGGCTACTGGATCTATTATAAATTTGCCCATTTGATAGCTGGCCTTGACTAGTTGCTCCTCCTGTGGACCTGATATGCCGCTATCCGTTTCATTCTCCTGTGCATCCTTGTCGGGCAGCATGTGTGTTGCGGGTTTGGTTAGCGCATCGTGGAACAGCTGCTTAATCTCTAGGGTGTCCACATCCTCGGTGATGTTCGCCAGCTCTACGTAGTAATCAACTAAAACGCTACCTTCACTGAAGCTATCGATGCGTACCTTTTTGTACCACTTCTTTAGTTGGGCGGCATTCGAGTAGACATCATTGAGCTGGACGACAGGAGAAAAGGGTTCAGTGAAAAGACTTGGATAAAAGAATTCGCTCTTACCTGAGCTTCTAGCTCGTGAGCCAGATTCTTCCACTCGAGCGTGTTGTGATCCAGCAACTCCGGTTTCCAGGCCACTCCATCGATAATTTTGATAGTTGCCTCCAAGTCACAATCAGCGGTGCAATGTCCGGGCTTGGTGGGTCGTGGAGTAGTCGTGGTCGTCGTTGTTGTTGATGTTGTTGTTGTTGTGGTGCTGCTACTGGTGCCCGCTGCTGTCAGCAGATCCTCAAAATTAATGGTTTGAGCGTTCAACTTTTCTATCGAAAGCGGTGTCGTCGGTGGTGTTGGCCAGCCCGTAAACTCGGTGGTTGCACGCATCGGCGGACCCTTCTTAATCACCACCGGTGGCTCCCCGCCAGACTGCGGAGCATCATGCGTATCAGCATCGTGCGATGGGTGTGGCGTCGTCAGTCTATGGGCGCCTAAACGCTTGTGGAAGCCCTTGGGAAAGACGACCTTTAGACCGGATCCACTGGTAGTGCTCTCCATTGCTGGTGCCTCGGTGCTGCTGGGACTTGGCTTTGGCTTGCTTGTCGTTGTCGATGTGGAGGCGGGATGCAAGAATGATTTGGATTTGTAGCCCGGTGGCAGCAGCGAGGCGAGCAACTCATCATCTTCACTGGCCACGGTCAGCTTTGGCTTCTCGAGGGTGCCATTCAGCTTGAAGCCAGGTGGCAGCAAACTGCTTATGTCATCCACCTTAAGTGGTATAATCTTTGGCACATCTTGTTTCTTTGCTGGCTTATAGCCAGGTGGCAGAAACTTGCTCAAATCATCGAAGGGTACAGCAACTGCTGGGGATCTTTGCGTTGTGCTTGTTGTTTTTGTGGTGGCTGTTGGGGTTGAGGGACTGAATCCTGGTGGCAAAAACTTGGAAATATCATCGACTATGCTGATAGCTGGCTTCGACGTCGAGGCGTTCAAATTGTAATCCTTGGGCAGCAGAGCTGCGAGGGTATCATCAAACTTAACGTCGCTGAACAGGCTGTCGAGCACACTGGAAGTTTTGGTCGTTGATGCTCTGGTTGTTGTTGTCCTGGGTGGCTTATAGCCTTTGGGCAACAGACCGGCTAAGCCCACATCCTGCACGCTGACCACACCATTCTTAAAGGAGCGACTAATTGTTGAGTTGCGACCGGGCTTCTTATTGAGAGGTGACTCCGTTGTTGTTGTTGTTGTTGTAGTTGTGGTGATTTTGCGATTCTTGTAGCTCGATTTGGATTTGAAGCCCACTGGGAGTAGGCCGGCCAACTCATCCATTTCAGTTTCATCGAAGTGCTGCACCTTCAGCTTGCTGCCGCTCCTCGTTGTGCTGGGCGACGAAGTGGTGCGTGGCTGGAACTTGCGGATGTGTGGTGCGAATCTGCCACCAGTTGTTATCGTCGTTGCGGGTGTCGAGCCAGCATCCATTTGACTAATGATGGGATACTTGCCCGAGAGCACACCACTCGATAACTCCGACTGCACGCGATCCAGCTTATCGATAATGCTCTCCGTGGAGGCACCCTGCGCTGCCAATGATCTCTCTGTGGTGCTGGACGAGGACGAGGAAGAGTACACTGATGATGTTGGCGTTGTTGTGTTGGGCTCCTCACTGCTCTCGTTGAGATCGGCCTGCTTTTGCTGTTGCTTCGAGTGCACCTTGCGCTCCAGCTCGGACAGCGTTTGCTTCGTCTCCTCCTGTTCGATAGCTGGGAAGGACAAGAACCTGGCACCATTGATGCTCCGACTGGTTTGTATTGATGCCACTACCACATAGCTTTCGGTCACATTGGGCACGCTAGCACCATCTTCGGATGGCAGTGCCGTTGTGTTGACAACGTCATCGGCAGAATCCAACTCTTCCCTTTCGTTGAGCAACACTGGAGCTGGTTGGCTGTCCGTAAGGGTTGTGCCCAAGCTGCTGGGTGTGACGGGTGACGGATATGCTGTGGAGCCATTGACAACGCTTTTCGTTGTCACCACTGAGATTATCTCACGCCCATCTTCGTGTTCCTTTTCATTGCTGTGCGTGGTCTCCACCTCAGTCTCGACAGTGGCATCATTTTCAGCTTTGCTTCCCTCGTCGCCGCCTTCAGCTGCCTCGCCTTCCTCCTCATCTTCGTATTCATATTCCTCTCCACCTAAATGGTCAAATGAGAATATAAATAATCTCCCTCCACTATTTTGCATATTTATGCTCACCTTCATCACCTTCCTCGTCATCGTACTCGGACTCGTCCTCTTGCTTGACGGAGTCCTCCTTTTGAGTTTCGGGCACCGCCGGTTTGGCTTCTGTGCTGCTAGGAGTTGTAGTGCCAACAGTTTCAACAGCTGCTTGCTCAGTGGTGGTGATGGCATCCAGTTCCGTTTGCTCCTCCTCTGTCGAGTCTTTGTCTTTGGATATCGCTGTGGTCGCCTGCTCCTCCTCCTCAACGTATTCGAATTCGTGTCCGGTATTTGGTAGCGTGGTCTCCTCATTGAAGTCATGTGCCTCCGAGGAATCAGTTTGGCTCTCCTCGGTGCTGCTGGTACTGGGACTGGTATTGGACTTGTCCAAGTCCTCATTGCTTGTCGTTTCCACTACCTGATCATCACCGGATGCATCTGTAATCGAAGTGTGCTCCTGACTATTGTTGAGCTCCGTTTTGGTGACAGCAACCGGTGTAATTGTCTCCTCCTGCAACGGCAATTTCTCCAAGCTCGATGACTCCCCATGTTCTCCACTGTGGGTCTGCTCCTGCTCCTGCTCTTGCTCCTGTTGCTGTTGGTGGTCTGGCTCTTGCTCTTGCGACTCCTGCTCGTACTGCTCATCACTTTCCTTCTGATCCACACCCTCTGTGGTGCTGGTAGTGATGGATGTGAGACGTGGTAGCTTCAGCCTGGCGCTGTTATAGTTGAAGGGGCGCTTGCTAGGAACACTCACAGGCTCATTAATCTCCCGACTAATGAACACAGGACGTCGCGGATTGGGCTTGCGTCCAAAGCTCGGACGCTCCGCCGGAGTATTCTGTGTGGTTGAGCTGGCGCTGTTGCTGCTTGTAGTGCTGGTGGTTTTAGCAGCACCACGATTGCTGCCAAACCGATTATAACGCTTGCTGCTCACCTCCGCACTGCTGCCAGCTGTGGTCGATGTTGGTGTCGAGGACGACGCGGCCGACGTTGAAGGGTGAAAGCGACTGCGTAAACGATACGGTGTTGCCGCCGATTGGGGCGGTGCATCGGCCTCTGCGGCTAACGCGGGCGGTGCTTGAGTGCGGGTACGAAGCGCACTCGGTGAGAAGCCGCCCCCATTGCCAAAGGGTCGCAGTCCAGCGTTGCTCGAAGTCAATCGCTTGTCGTTCTGCATAAAAGAGAATTAGATGTGGGAGAGATTAAAAGAGACAGAGAGAGAGAGAGAGAGAGAGAGAGAGAGAGGGAGAACATGAAAGTTATTCCTATTATAGTTTAACAATTAAATATTTAAATATAATAATATTAAATGTGCAAAATGAATAGTAGTATTTATTATACCTTAAAAGGTATTCCCTGTTGTCTTTTACAGAAAAAGAGAAATAATTATTGTACAGCTAAATGGGAAGAGATATTGACCCTGGCTGGCAACGCTGAAAATGGCTCTGAATACAAACTTGCCAGTGAGAATGGCTTATAAGGAAAATGAAGGCTTCGTCTTGTAAAGTGGAACTGCTGTTTAATCTCCACATAACGTAAGAAAACCACACAAGACAAAGCCTACTTTCAAACGAAGCAAGATTAAGATGAAGTCAATGATCTCATCATGAACTCATCAAATTATGGTAAATTAAATTTCTTAATCATTTTCTGTACCAATTTTGAATAACAAGTTTAAGTTGAAGAGAGCTTTTCATAAGTCGAGTTTGAATTTGATCTGTAAATGTAAATTGCGGCTCAATTGGGTTCGATTTGCAGGCAAATCGACTTGAGCAAGCTCGAATTGGGGCAGTTGAACTGTATTAATAGGCTGTAATCAGGGGGTTAACCATATATCTACGTAGCTACAGTTATTATGGTTGTGGCTATTGCCAACTGCCAACCGACAGCTGTGCTGCGCCCCATTCACAGCATTGGATTTTGTGGTCACATGTTATCGTCGTCATGGGAAACTGTTACAGTTTCAACATAGTAAGACCCCCTACACACAATCCACACACACACATTTATATATATATATATATATATATATATCTATATATATATATATTCAGAAAATCGCAATCTCTGCGGTTCGCCTGTCAATTGTTTTGCGTGCGAAATCTTCTCAGCCACAGCTCCTCTCCCTTATGCCACACCCCCCCTGCCCCTCCACCTGCTTAACTGCCTCATATTCATTCACTAACTGAAGTGATTCTCAAATTTGTCTAAAGCGTTTTGTGCAAATTTCGAAGACAACCGTTCCATTTTGGCAGCTCTTTTTATTGTGTCTTGTGTTTATTTAATTTTTATGTGAAGGCAACTGCTCTGTGATTCCAACTCGAACGCTTGAATATATATATATATATAATATATATGTATACCGTTGGATTGCCGCTGACTCTGCCAAGTGATGTGCACAGGTTGCAAACGTGACGCAGAAGCAGCGTGTTCAGCTATTGAAAGCCGCAAGATTGAGTGTTGCATGCTGATATTTGGGTCATTGCAGATTGCTGTGAAGATCCCCCACCCCCCAACTTGCAACAGCAATCTGGGGCTTGTGTAGTTAAAGAAGGTGCCAAAGGTTGCAGCTTCTTGAGAGAGTAGTTGGCGATGGTGTTACAAAGATGTGACTGCGCTTTGTAAGTTGTTAGCCAAGGTAAATCATGCCTTTACGAAGTTAACTGGTAGTTAACTTTATCTTCATTTATTTACTGTGGACCAAAAGCAGTCCTCGATTAAAAAGAATGGTTTTGAAAAATACAAATTTAAAAATTATATATTCGATTCAAATTATATATATATATATAACTTTAGCAATTGTTTTAAATTAACGAAATGAATTTATTATTGCTGTTTGAATTGCTTGATCTTTGAAAAGCTGGGAAAAAAGTTACTCAACCATTAACTAATTAATTTTGTGTTAACTGCATGAAATATATCACTTTTAAAATTCTAAAATGAAATAGTGAATATCACCTTTATGACCGATTTTTAACAGATACATAGTAGTAAGTGCCCACATGTTTAAATTTAACTTATTGTCAATGTGGGTCGTAAGTCGATTTATATGCCTAAGCCGTGATTTATCATGGGAACACTTTCGCTCAAATTAAGCAACAAATTGCGGCAATTAGCTTCAAATAAAATTTGAAAACCAAATGATTTGGATGCCAAGCGTTAGAGTGGGAGGCGAAAGAGAGAGAGAAAGATAGAGAGAGAGAGAGAGAGGCGATGAGCAGCAAAACAATGTGAGATAAGTGCCCCAAGAGAAAACCACTTTGCAACTTGTCGGACATTTCAATCAATATTATTTATATTTACGTTAAAGTAAATATTAGATACTAGACAAACAAATCCTAAAAATATATGTTAAATAAATTTAAAGAAATTACATAATGCCGCAATATTTTTAGGTTGTTAAAAATATTGCCGCCATCACTTTAGATAGATAAACAAACTGCTCCAATTTGTCTGCGAGCTAAAATTTATTTTTAAATTGTGATCTGGTGAAAGGTAAAAATGATTTCATTTGATATACATTTATATATATATATGTATATATATATATATATATATATATATATTTTTTTTTTTTCAGTTGTTTGTGGTTGTTTTTGGCTGAAAAGAAATATGTGGCTTGCAACTGGTTCTGGGATTGGATTGAATTGGCTGCTGGCAAAACATTGGCCGTTACAATTTAGAGTCACGTAGGTGAGACACAGAGAGGTAGACAGAGAGAGGGAGAGAGGGAGAGAGGGAGGGACTGGGAGAGTGAGAGGGGCTAAATCAGAGCATGGCCAATTGTTTTGTTAAATGTTATGCAATGCCAAAGAGCTTGGCTTGTTGTTATTTCTATTCCTTTGCTGTTGCTTTTACTTTTTGGGCGCCCCACCATTATCTGTATTTGTATCTTTTTCACTATTTGTATCTGTATCTGAATCTGAATCTGTAACTCTCCCGTTTGCCGGTGGCAGCTGATGAACGATATCACAATTGCCATCACACACTATTTCCGTACCTCATTGAAGTGCGCTAGAAACTGCGTCTGCTGGTGTGGCACATTGACGCGCTGCGTCTGTGGCTGGAAACCGTTAAGGCTGTTCCCCAAGCTGTTGCTGCCACCGCTTCCACTGCCGTTGCGTATCGCCTTGGAGCGTGTAAATCCATTCGATGAAGTTGCGGACGCAGACTGGGATGTTGCGCCACCTCCTACTCCTCCTCCCACTCCGCCACTGACGGGCACACCAAAGGGGCGTGGCGAGATATCGTAATAGTCCGTCTGGCGATTCGGTTTCTGTGGGAAGCAAACAAAGAAAAAAGCAAATTACCAAAATTAGCTTGTTGCTGTTATTAAAGCCAAGTTAGTTAATTAGTTATGCATTTTGTTGAATGGTCAACAGCAAAAATCTATAATTTATTCATATTAAATTAATGATAAATTATGAGATGAGTTCAAAAAAAAAAAATGCAGGCACGATTTTTCAGATAAAATAATTAACATTGTATACATTTTTTTTCACAATACATAAAAAATATATTTCTGAAAATGTTCAAAATAAGTTTTCCACAACATGGGAAAATGCGCTTTCTATTTTGTGTTTTATGTGAAGCTATTTATTTTACTTAATATTGACTAATTTTAGTCGACACAGAAAAATAAAAACAGGAAAAAATAAATTAAAGTAAATTTTTAGCTGTAAATTATTAAATTTAAAAAATATGCTAGTCAAGCAATATTAAATATATAATATTGGCATAGACGGCAATAGAGCTGGTTAGAGGCACCAGATCTCAAACAAGTCAAATGACTTTTAGGCTGCTATAATAAAAAGCAATTTAAGCAAGGAAAATGAGAACGACAGAAAAAGCTGGAGTATTCAAGGAAAACGTGTTTCCAACTCTGAGGACATAAAACCCCAACTCCACAAGGGGTATTGCATTTGTGCTGGAATTAGAGTTGTTGAAACCACTTTAAAAATCGAGTAAAAATCTGAGGAATTTCCCAATATTATTTGTGAAGCAGAAACAAACTTAAAAGCTGACATAATCAGACTAACAGAATTTCATGTTTGCGTCTTTTGAAGTGACGGAATAATCAAAAAGTCGAGCTCAACCGATATCAAGATAAGATGACAACCCAATACTTAAGATCAGATGCATGTCCAAATAATGCAGTTGGAGGCAAGGTAAGGGTTAGCAATGGAAGCACAGAGCACCGAGCACCGAGCACCTAGCACCTGACAGAGTAGTGGAGGCACGTAAATACTGATTTGGAGGGGCCTTCACTCCACGTGTTGCACGCAATGCCAAAGCGCTTTAGGATTTTTGAGCTCTAGAAACTACACAACAATTGTATTGAAACCAAATCAAAATCGAAATCGAAAGCAACAACAACAACAACCACAATGGAAATCTATCAAAAAGTGCTTGATTGAAGTATATCAAGGTCGTTATATAGTTGTATATCGAAATTCGACTGGCCGCTAATTACAGAAATCGCTGTCAGTTGCCTATTGGCAGCAAGTGCTTGTTATTATGCATTATTATTGTTATTGCTGTTAGGTATTTTTGTTTGTTTCTCTATATTTTGTTGTTTCTTTGGTTTATGGAATTTGTTTTTTTTTTTTTTTTTTTTTGAAAGTGCTTCTTGTTTGCTGCGCTGTAGTTTTGCTCTGTTAAACAAATTGCATACAAAACGCAAGTTTTGCTGCTAAAAGGCGAATTTTCCTTGCAGTTTTTTCTTTTTGTTGTTTCCGCTTCTTGGCGTCGTTATTTACGCATCAGAGAATACTGTACAAAAAAAAAAAAACAATTCAATTAATTTGTTTCAAAGATTTTCTCCCAACAATTAGAGAGAAATGCATTCATCTCAGTTACCCACAAGTCTTAGTCTGATTAACACTCATTAATCACAACTAGCAGCAGCAACTACGAGCAAGCCAATGCCTTCGAGTGCATTAAACATTAAAAACAGAGTGAATTCCCAGCAATTTCAATTTCACTGCGCTCTGACAAATCGAGTGGGAGTCCAATAACCCCCGACTCGGTGTGGCCATAATGAGGCGGCTTTTCAACCCATGTACGAGTGGAGTGGACGAGCCTCTATGACGAAGAAGTCGAAGAAAGCGTCGGTCAACTTATTAAACAACAGCTCTTAAGCCGTTTGTCAATATGGAAGTCATAACACTCACTTCGAATAGATCGCAATGAATGAAAAGAGACGGCATTTAAGTAAGAAGCGACAGAATGCATAACATACGCATTATTTTCTTTTTGCCATTGGCTTTCACTTCAAGCAGAGCAACCACCAAAAAAATGACAAAGGCATCGTGCAATCATCTTTATAAATCTCCAATCTAGTCATTTGTAATGTGCATCATCCATTTACTTATTATTACAGTAGCTATTCGTATAAAGAGTGTATTGTTGCATTTTATATTATATTTTTCAGTCGCTTTCACTAAAGTCTTACAAATTTGATTTAGGAGTACCAATCAGCTAAGTTTTTATATGTGCATCTAAACTAAATACGAATTAAAAATATTTGCGTCTACAATTAATTGTTGAATTTAATCAATTTTTTAATTTTTATTTTGTTATTTTTGTTGGTCAGAAATATTTTAAATTTTATGTATTTATTTAATTTAAAGTTAATAAGCATAAGCTTTAAATATTGTTATTAAAATATTTTAATTTCATTCACTTTTTTGGTTTTTTCTGTGCCGACATTTTAATTAAAATAAAATATTATTTCTCTACCGACATTAAAATATAATAAATAAATTGCCTTGTGCCAAATTCCAAATTAATTTCTTGCACTGAAAAAAGTCAATAAATTATCTGTGCATAACGAATGATCAATAACCTAAGAATATTAATCTAAGACTTTTTTATAATATTGAGTAGTAGTATCTATCATCGTATCTCTAGACTTTGGTCAGCAACATTTTTACCTCGTAGCTTTTACCATTAGTAGGATTTTAAGCTCAGATGATTTATTACATGACCGTGTTTATAATGAAGATGGAGCTAATACAGCAGTATATTTATAAATAGCTCCTGACAACTTGTCCACAATCAGCAGACGTCATCTTAAGCCAACAGCAACTGCCCCGAAGGGTTAATAGAGTTTTCCACTGGCACCACTCGCAACCAATATGAAGTTAATGCCATTAGGCAAATCAGTGTCCAACTGACAATGCCAGCCAAACAGGCTAACGCACTGCAGACTCGGCCTAAAGGCCTGTTGAAAGTGCGAAGAACTGCTGCAGTCCACAGCAGTCGACCGGGTTAAAACAATGGAGGCCAAGACCTCTTGCTGGGCTGCTGACAGAGAGCAATGCAGTAACTGGTAAACGACTTAACTCCCCCAACACATTCCCATTCCCATTCGCATTCCCATTCCCATTCCAATTTCCCTTCCGCACTTCAGGCCCTGACATGCCGTTTCAATTATGGCCAAAACTGGGAGTGCAGTTAAGTGCGTGCTCATGAACGCAAACTGTTAATAATCGATATGATTATTCAGTTTTTCAATTAGAAACAACCGACAATGTATTTGGGACTCTGGAATAATTGCTATTTGATATGCAGAAGACGTTTGTTTTCTTTCTTCATCTGTTTTTGGTTAGCCTTTTGTTTGCCTCGGGCAAAGTGAAAGTAAGTGGAAAAAATGGATTTGAAAATGCTGCCAGCTCTGACCAGTGGCCAGCAGTGGTTGCTGTTGTACATGTATTTATTTCATTGTTTTGTGTGTAATTCGATTTGCGTTTTCGAGCATTGCGTGAGGCGTGCGTCGCTGCTGAGGATGATGCACCACGAGCACCACGAGCACCACGAAGTGAAGAAACGTGGGGCACCACAATCGCGGTGTGTGGGTCGACGTTTTTGTGAAGTCTCCTTTGTAATTGAAAATTATGAGATTTGCTTCCTGGATCGGGACTGTAACACACTTATCGTGAGCATGAGATGGAAACGATTTCAGTGCCAGAAACCCATTGAGGAAATGTGTACTAATCCAATGCTATATATATATATATATATATATATATATATATTGTATATGTACTTATTTCAGTAGCTTACAGGAAACAGTTTCTTTCGAATGTTTATAGAGAGCGATTGGCATATTGCCTGCATATTTGAGAAGTATTTTTAAATCATTAGTTTCCAAGTGCAATATCTATATACATATTTATATCTAAGAAATGCAGGAAATGTGTTTAGACCGTTATCTATGCAGATTTTGTTTGCATAATATAAACTTGTTTTTCATGTTATTTAAATACGTTAATTAGCAGTTGTTAAAAACACACTTTTCACGCTCCCATTTCTAGCCGCAATTCGCAATTCTCGTCTTTGCCTTTTTTGCAAGTGGGCTTAATCAAATTTCATATACGTGTGGCATGTGGCATGTGGCATGTGGCATGTGTTGTAATTTATGAATTTTGATTTGATTTGATTTCGTTGTTTGGCGTTGATTGCCACAGCTTTGCGTGCCACGAGAGTCTGACTTGGATTCGAATGCGGACTCGGACTTATGCCTCATATTCCAATTTCAACTAAGACACAGACAACAAGTTGCTTATTGCCGTCAGCATAGTCAGCATAGTCAGCATGGTCTGTACAGGTTGCCTTGTCTGGCAATATTTAAATGTAATGCACTGGCCAAAAACATTGAAAAATTTGAATTTTGGAGCTGTGCTAGTCTAGAGTTAATTGAGAGTTTGAAAACTTACCGCAAATGGTGGACTGCCCCCAAACTGTGTTCCATATGGAGAGTTGGCTGCATTCGGCGTCTGTTTGTTGTTGCTGTTGCTGTTCTCGTTGGCTATGAACAGTAGCTGTTCCTGGTAGGAGCCAGGGGCTGCGGAGAAGCCGCTGTTGCTGCTGCTCCCTCGAAAGCCATTAAGTGATTGCTGCTGACGGGGAAAAGAGCCCGAAGATGGCACGAAGCGATTTTGTGATGGGAAGTAATAGCCGGAGGTATCTGAAATGCATTAGCAAGGTCGACAGTTAATAGTGTACCACGCAGCTGGCGATAATTAATCAAAACTCATCAGCTGCAATTTCAACACTTGTTCACATTTTTTTTTATCGTTTTGTTGACACCTTTCGGGCCTGCCGTTGGGCTTCAGTTAGCCATGAAACTAGCTCAAATTCGAAATCATTGTGCTTAATTGTCAATAAATTGCAATAAATAAATAAATAAAGCCAAACCGCTTGCGGCCAAAATTTGTCACGGCCTGCCAAATTTAAGATTTGAGCGCTTTTCTTAAATATCTAAAACATGAATATGGCGAGCACTGCTTTGCCGATGTGTTTGCGCTGCTTTGGCCTTAAAGCAAAGACAAAATGTTCGAAAAGGTATAAATTACACCAGCAAGTGGTATAAAAACTTAATTTTATTTTGCAGGACTTTATATATAATGTCGGTTGATATTAGTCGATACAGAAAAATACAACAAATTAAGAACAAATAAAATTGAATATGTATGTTTTCTAAATTTGTCTAATTGCATAATTAATTCAACATTTGATGCATGTATTGGGACAAACCTGGAAAAACAAACACAATCAGACCAAAATTGAAAAAGACTTAGTATGAATAAGTACAAGTTGAGCAATTTGTAGAGTACAGGCAAGTCGACTTGCTATTTTTTGATATTTCCTATTCATATATAAATGTCAATTGGCCCATTTCTTGTGCACACAATAAATGTGTAACAAAATTCAGGCTTTTATTAACAATATTTCGCGACGCCAGCTGTCAACATTTGCAAATTAAAAAATTGTTGCCTATGCCAACAGTGTAATTTTCTGGCTTAGCATAATTACACATTAAAATGCATACAATACACACGTATTCATAAAAAGCGTGGGCACCCAAAGCTGACAACAAAAAACCGAAAATAGCTTCCAGCTGCAATCTTGCATGCGTCACTCTATTCGCCCTCTGTGACCCACAATGTCTAGCCTCAAAAAAAAATAAAAAAAAAAGAAACAGTAAGCCATAAGCGAACCAAAAATTGATTTTTAAAAACGGAAAAGAGAAAAAAACGATTGCCAGTAATTGAAAATTGAAATATCATACAGGCGCAACATTTCAAACAAAATGGCAGAGTGTTGAAAATTTTATCAGGCGAATTTATGCAGTCCGTCGACAGACAGACACGAGGCGCCCAGATTCGAGTGGGGGCAACGCCTACGTTTGCTTGGGGCAGGGAGGGGTTCGATGTTGCACCAAAATTGACGTTACTTTGAGTTTCACACCTTGTTTTCGACATATGTATGTACATATATGTATATATTAATTGCGGATCGGGGAAGAGGTGGCGTGGTGGAACTCGTTTTGTGCTGAGTGTGGCTGAAACTGAATAGGCGATAACTTAAAATTTATTAATTGATGAAAACTGCTGTCAGAATATGCATAAAAAAAACTCAAAACACTGCACTGCTTGTCGACTGCTTTTAAACTGTTTGGCATAAAGGCATATAGAAGCAGAATGATCACTCGGCTGTTAGGCAATCGTCTAATGATTTCTGTGCTGGCGCTGAGCGTTGAGTTGTTGCTCAGTTACGCGCTGCGAGTCGTGGTTCAAATCGCGTCATGCGATTATTTAAAAATTTTATTTAGCATTTATGATAACATTTGTGGGTAGCCTTTAGCGCTTGGGCAAGAGTTGCTGTGTACATTTCCAGCCTGCTAACTCTAATCCGCTGAAGGTAGATCAAATCGTTCATTCTCATCTGCCGTTGACTCTGCACTATTGCTCCATTACATTACATAAGTGAGCATTGCAGATCGCACGAGAGTGAATACACTTTATTTTACAAATATGAGTAAACTATATATAAACTTGTAAACTATATCGTTGTATTCAGTATGTATTATTTAAGCTTATTTAAATTTTGCCAAAGACATCATTTTACGCTTGGGTACGTAAATTCATGTAATTTATTAATATTCTCCGCACGCTTGACACACTATTGGAAACCCATTATGAACGTGAACATCATTTTATATTTGCCTATTTCTTTTTCTGGTCAGACAGAACGCAAATTTTTTACAACATATCTTAAGCCTATCGATCCAAGGAATTTATTGTAATGAGAGCCAAGATGCTTTTTGAATTTTAGATGAGCGATTTTGAGCAAAGGCCTGATAAAGTAAAGAATTTTAATTTTTAAAAATATTACACGATATAGTAAATATAATAATGTGTGTAAGAAATCTTCCAACTTGAATAATATTTATATAGATATTTATATTGTGGCTTATAGGCAACTAGACCAAGGATTACAGACATTCATTCTACGGTTTACGTTAAGTTTATGCGATAAACCAGATCCTAAATCTTTTATGCTTGCCTTAAAATATAACTGACAAAGGCCTCAAATATATCTACATACGCATTTAGCTTCCATTGAGCCACCCAAACAATGCCTTTCAATGCCTGCTTATTGGTTTTTGTTGTTGCATTTGTTTCAACTTTGCCGCGGCGGCCTTTAGTCAAGTGCCTCTCAAACTGTCTGTAAAGCATTTGACATTTGGCCCACAGCAAAAAAACGAGATCCAAACAATGAGCCAAACTCAAACCATTTTTAGTTTGTCGCATGTCGAACATCTAAAATGGACAGCGACAGCGACGCCTTTTGTTGTACAGTGGTAAAAAATGAATTTTATAAAAGTTCAAATAAATCAAATTCACACATTATAAATATTATAAAAATGATATAAAGTTGTTTAATCAATATACATATTGATTGACATTTAACGGGCAAACTCGATTGTTTTGAAACCACTGTGCTGTGCCAATGCTGGCATTTTGACATTTACCGTTAGTGCGGCTCAAGAAGAATTTCAAACTCGCTGCTGCTGCTGATTTTGTATCTGAAATTTGTAGCTGGGCATGCAAGTAATTGGTTGGTTTCTGGAACAAACATTGACTGACTTGCTTTACGTCTAATTATGGCAGCGATAATGCGTCCTGAATTCGTATTCGCATTCGCATTTCGCATTCCCATTCATGCATTTTCAATGGCCACAATGTTGCTGCAACAATCAGTTGCAAAACAAAGGCAGCGCCAGCGTTTTCTTCATTTGTGTTTTTAGTTGCGGGCTTATTTATTGTGTTTTTCTTTCGTTCGGTTTGTTTGTGCGAAATGTCAAGACACTATAGCGAAAAGTCATTCAGAAGTGCAATAACAACAACAACAACAACAACAACAAGAAATCAACAGCAACAGCAGCAATAAAGAAGAAGCAACAGCAGCAATATCAGCGATGAAACAAGTTGAACTTTAAGTTTTCCCAACTTTAATCAAGTTTCTGTGTCGACCACTTGCAAAACTTGGTAATTGCAGCTGCTTCTTCTTATTCTTGTTTGAAGGTCGTCTGTTCTGTTATTTATGTTTGGCTGATTTAGAACCACGTAAAACAGTTTTTCAATCACAATAATTTTTTGTCAAATCTTGACTGATTTCTAAAATCAATATAAAGACATGATTTGTCGTCATGATTTATTAAATACTTTATTGCATTTATAATTTAATTAATTCATTTTATTTTTATTTGATTTTATTTGTAACTTTAATTTTCATTTTGCATTTTTTAAATACTTATTTAAAAATTCTGGACTCTTTTTAGTCCGCATTTAATAAATAAAATAAGTAAAAATAAATAAATGTATAAAACGGCATTTAAACTTTTGTTCAAAATGCAGATCGAGAATCTATTCCAAAAACCACATATGGCAACACCAACAACCAACATACCCCTTGCTCCCCAATTCGAAGATCAAACACACCCAGGCCAATCAAAGTTATGAGTATTGTTCCTAAATTACAACCTGTGCTCACAGTTTTATGAGTACTATGAACATATATGTATATAGTATATTTTACTGCTTAGCCAGGCACAACTGACTTGGTTGACATCATAACACGCCCAGTTTTCACAAATTCTTGATATATTTTTATGTTGTTGTCAGCAAATAAATAGATAATTTCATATAATTTACTTATGATTTTTAATGGACTTCAACGGGGTGACAGACCCCACAAAAGCAATCAAATGCCGCAGTAAAAAATCAAAAGAGAACAATAAAGTCGTAGCGATCTTTATATTGCCAGAGGACAAGCACACAGTCTGCTTTAAAGAGGTGGACACAATGAGTTGAGTTGAGCTCCCCTCGGGCAGCTGCTAATTAGAAAATAATCATGCGCCATCGAAGGTCAATGTCAAGAGTGGCAGAAGAATGGTAAAGAAAGAAAGGTGAGTCAGCTGAAATGTTGTTGTTGTTTATTGTTGTTTATTGTTTGTCTGTGTTTGCTCTATGGATTCTCGACTACTCGATGATGTCGTATTGCCGTATGAGCGCCCACGGAAGTTGCTGATGTAAGCCGATCTGATGACAAAATACAAAAATACGTTGTTTTTGCGTGCATCGTTAAAGTTAAAGCTGCCCACGCTTTGCGCCTAAAATCTTTTGTTTCATTGCGTCAAGTTTGTCGTCTCAGTCTTTCATTGTAGTTTCATTGTAGAATTTCGAGGTGCGCTCTTCTTGCATCATTCTTCGCCACTCGCAACAACATTCCATTTGTACACCATCTTTCTTTTTTTCATTTTTTTTAAGTATATTGTATTTGTGCTTGGAGTGTCCGTGTGTTATAATTATATTTACTAATACATGCTGTGTGCTGTTTGCTAATCACATATGCAAACTTGTTACACAAAGTAAACGCCAAAGCGAAGCAGGCGCATAGCGTGAGCAGTCAAAACAAGAGCAAAGCAATAACAAAAAAAAAACAACAACAAAATCAAAAACAACAACCAAAAGTGTTGCATGGCAAATCGCCAGCTGTTTGCTGTTTGCTGTTTGGTTTGCCCGCTGTTTTGTCTATTGTTTGACTTGGCCAAACATTGCGGCTGTCGAGTGGTATTTTCGGAGGGTGGGGAGCAACTACAACTTATACTTGTAGGTTAACACATGCTCAAACTACTAACCGCCCATAGCGCAAATATGTGGCAAGTGCAGATTTCGGGAACAGCTCAGCTTTGCCCGTACAACTTCACACAAACATTGCCCAGGTAGCAGTTGCTAAAACTTTACTGATATGCAAACTGAGCTAAGCTTTACTAAAAATTGTTGTGAAACTTTTGGTTATGTTTATGTGCCGCAGTTATGGGGGTACCAAGTCTTAAAAGCGGACAGTTAAAAAATGTGGGCAAATATTTTCAATAATCTTTAAAAAATATATAATTAATAAATATAAGCAGAACTCTTCCAGAGGAGAGACGCTGAATAGCAGTGTCTCAAATCGCCTCAGGCTTTGGCAAAATTCTTGTATTTTACATATTTAACAGAAATGGGGGAAATAACAGTGTCCATTAATCAAAGTAATCACATACAATTTTTTTTAGTAGTTGAGCTTAAGTCACTGACCTTATATGAGATCGATCGAGTTGCTTTTAAGCTGAACCATAAATACTAATTTGCCAACCTCTTGTAAAATTCAACTAGTGCAATATTAACCACTTAAAATACTTGTTCGCCTATTGACCAAATGATGTTGACTTGGCCAGCAAGTCGAGTTTAGTCTGCTGCAGTTTTGCCACCGTTGCGCCGCTTATGCAAATAAGAAAAATGTAATGTAGGCAAAGGAAAAAGAAAAAAAAAAACGAAAAAGAAAATGCGATTATAAACGAGTTTGAAATGTTTGGAAAAAAAAAAACAAAATGTTCGTAGTATTCATAATAATGATCGATTTGGTTATTTTTCGAGTACAATTTCCGACATTGCCACAATATCCGGCTTGTGGTAATAAATGCTCTCGACCAGAGTCGAGAAAGGCTAATCAATCATTTTCCGTCAAGGACAACGCTAACCAATTGTTACCTGGAAACGGAACGCGGCTAACACCCGCATAAGAAATCGCAGCGATTTCGAGCAACATTCTAAAAGTGCAGAGAACCTGTTTTCTGTGTTTACTGAGTCGTGCGGATCGCTTTGGCTTGGCCAATTATTATTATGGCTTATTGTACTTGTTGCCTTAAATGTGCTGAAGGCAATTACAAAAACTGACACTTGACTCTTACTCGAGGGTATGTTACTTGAGCAGCTACAACTAGTCTGGTATTTTGTCAAACGCTTTCAACAACTGTCACATTGCTGTGGACCGCATTCCAGTGCGGCATGTTTCTGTTAAAAGCCATTTCCTGAAGTCTCGTGGCCCACTACAAGTTCCCACCAGCGCAAAGTATTTAATTCGAGGCACAAATACCTCAGATGGGAAAAAAGGTTAGCTGCCTTAAATTCAAGCGTTTAAAATTCAACAAGAGCTTGACATAATAACAGAAACTACCAAAAAAAAAAAAAAAAAAGAAGCAACAAATAAATTGAAAAGCGCATAAATTTGTAAGACATTTAAGCTGAAATTTGTATTGGAGATGCGGCAACAACAAAAACCAAATGAAGAAAGAAACAGCGTCCACAACAGGGCGTGGCATAATTGGGCGTTTTGGGTGGCTTGCGTAACGCTTTCTGAGGGTCAGTTGGGAGCTACTTTTTTGGAGGCGATCACATGAATGAATTTTTGAAAAAGAAAGGCAGGCCAACAAAAGTGAAATTTTGGCTTGCTCCTCGAATGAATGATTTTCGTAATGTTTTTCATTTCAGCTACCCTGAGAGATGGGAGAGAGACAGAGAGAGAGAGAGCGAGATAGAGAGATAAAGAGAGATGGAGATTGTAATTCGAGTGGTCCCAAACGAGGCCTGTTGAAACTTAAAACTCATCGATGGGCGAGGAGGACAAGAGCACCAACCACCTAAAGAGGTTGGTCAGGTTGAACGGGGTTAACGTGAAATTAATTTCATGGGCAGCTGCGCCAAAGGTAAGTAAATATTTATATTCAAACGCACACAAATAAACTTAAGTTTGACTGATAATCACGCTAAGCAAAAGGTTATCTGAGATTTTGGGTAAAGCTGCAATTAAGTTAACCCTGATCAGATAAACATGCAAAAACCATATAAAATCCAATTTGCTGTTTTTATTAAGCTTTCAGTTGAGTAACACTTTGACAAAATCGCATAACACCTTGATATAGGACACAGTTAATGAAACCTCCATTAAATATATCTTGGAGATTCGGTCATTTTTGGATATACGAGTAAGAATTTTAAATATTAATCTTAATATTAAAGTTACAAAATAATATATTTTCAGCGATTAAAAATAAAGATAATTGAATATATCTCGGAGATGGATTTATTTTTATTGATTTTTTATGATGATTTAGGAGAAGGAAAATGTACTTTTATAAAATAATAACTTTAATAAATCAATTTTAATTGAATATTTTTATGCTTTACAACCCATTTCAAAAATTGTGTACTGCTTGTAATGCACAAAAAGCCAAAAAGTAAAAAACATAAATAAAGATATAAAAAATAAAGTTACACAGCAATATTAGAAAATGTGCATTTTTTGTACACATGCAACCCATTTCTGAGCACTCAAGGCCCAAATGCGAGAAACTACAAACTCTTGGGCAATCATACAAAGTCGTAGCCCGTTTTTGCCATACATATAAGGACAAAGATACTCGCTGCAACCCAAATGGCAAACGAGCATGAAAAACTTCTTAGTTGGAAATTCTTTATTCCGGTTTTCGATTACCACTCCCGCAATGACCAAAAAAAAAATAAAAATGGGGAAAAAAATAATAGAAAAACTGGTTCAATACAAACCAATGCCCAACGCGTGCGGGTGGCAATGTCCGCAGTGGTCTCCCTTCACCACCCAACCCCCTGCCATGGGTAATAGACTTTGACTCACGACTTTTGTGGCTATGTTGGCGGAAAGTTGGAACTTGGTCCCTTCGTTTCAGGCTCGTGCTGGGTCAGAGAGCTGCAGTCTCTGCAGTCTTTTACGGGGTGAAAGGCCGACTTGGATCATTATGGATCATCAGTAGTTGAGTTAAACCATCATCAATATTCTATCAACTATTTGATGTTTGATTTGTGCTTCACACTTTGTTCTTCTTTGTTGTTTTTCCATCTTTTTAGCCAAGTGAGCGTTGCGCCTTTGTGTTATTGTCTTTTATTAAGTTTGTAGCATGTAGTTATTTGAGGTGCGAATGCGCTGCTTTGTTGATGTTGTTTGGCTCGTTTCTTTCGTTTATTTTTTGCTCGGTTTATGTAATTCGCAAAGCGTGCTCTACTCGCTGCTCTAATAAAGGCACAGGCAACATCAAAATTATATTGCAAATATTAAAAGTAAATTACGAGCGCAAATGCAAACGAGTTTTTACCTCATTCGCAACTGGCGCAAAGCAAAATGTTCAAATCGAGCTCGAATTGAGACGGAAAATGTGGTTGCGGTTGTCGTTGTCGTTGTCGTTGTATTGCTTGAACTGGGCTTGGCCGGATCATGTAGCAATAAATTGTGGCCAATAATTGTCTATTACAGAAATAGAATATAAACTTTGAGATGCATAATATATTTTTGATCATAAACAGAAAATTCTGCTATGTAAAGTTAAATGATAATTAAATCATACTATATCATTTCAAGCTATAACTACAATAAAATGCAAGATTTAATAGGATTTGTGTTTAAATGAATATGAACAAAATATAATCATATGTTCTACCTAAGCGGAAAGGTGCGCTTTCTACAACCTCGAAGGAAGACACATCCAAGCACTGAGAACATACAAGTTTGTCTCGAGGATGGTATGATAATTTGTAGAATTCCTGATTGGGTGACAGTCTACGGAATTACGGGGACGAGACTCCAGAATACATTTTCGAAGGCTGTCCAGCAATAAGCAGACTGAGACTCTATCAGCAAAATACTAGAGAAATGAGGACTCTAAACCAAATACAACATTGCATTTCTGATTGGGTTTTATCAAGAACTGTAACTCATTTATAACGGATAGATACAATAGACCCAGTTAATAATAATTAACTTAACGAAAGCTGTGATAAAAAATTAGTAATTATAATTTATATTGTGTAAATGTTTATTAAATGAAGCAGAAAACTACAATCTTTAATTGTGTATTTAATCTGTACGTTTTTTTTATAAAACTGTGGCTCCAAAGTACTTCTATGAGGCGTTTTAAAATTATTACACTCCTAACAATATCGCTAATCATAGTTGCTTAACTTATCATTCACAATATTTAAAAAACTATAATTGGTTATATCTTTATTAATCTAACCCACTTAAACTGTGGCTTCAAAAGAGTAACCATAAATTATTTTACGCTTCATTGAAGCAAAGTGTTTCATTATCAATTTGAGCAATGGGAAGTCAATTATAATATTTATTAATTTTGTATTTAATTTGTATGTTTTTAATAAAAATGTGGCTCTAAACAATATATATAAACATAGTTACACGGTTTATCATTCAAAATATCTAAAAACAACACATAATTTGTTATATATATATGTATATATATCTAACCTACTTAACTTGCACAACATCCAATTAACAACAATTTTAATCTGATGGAAGATATTTGTTCCCCCAAAATCTGAGCTGCATAACTTTATTCAAACTGTTGAACAGACTAACCCCAAATACCTCGACAAATACCGCCTCAAGACATCGCAGTCGACTACAAATCACTCGACATTTATTTCTGCTCCAATTCCAAGACATCACAATCCCTAGTTTCTTCCAGCTGGTTTGGCTCGCCGGCCAACTCAAATTACGATTCAGGCAGCGAACAAGCCAGAGCTCATTAGAAATAACAAACCACTTCAAAAAATTCAGCCACGTCTAGAACCACACAAAAGTGCCGCCGCAAGAACCTAAAGTGGTTCAGTGTTGTCTATCAAAGATGGCTAACAAAAAAATTACAAATAAAAATAAAAATAAAAAAAAAACTATAACATGCAGCTGATGTCTAGGTGTGAAAAACAGTTAAACGACGCCTACGCCGAAATAGTGCTACAGAGTAGAGAACACAACGTGCCACAAGCACTTTAATGTGCTTTCCTATTTAGAGCCGCACGTTGCAAAGACTCGCGCCTTTCTAAACCAGGTCTTGAAAGTCGTGGCCAAAGCGTTGATTGAGTGCCCCAAGACTCCAAAGACTCCAGCAGCTCGAATCTGGAGGCTCAGTTGTATATTGTGTGTTGAGGCATGCTTGGCCCGAGTGAATGGAGGGCCTCAGCTTGTGACTGCTCTACGTCCAGCCCTCCGCCCCCCCCCCCCCTTGTCAACATGTTCGTGCTGGCATTGTTCGCATTAGCGTTGCATATTAAGTAATAGAACTGTTTGCTGTCTGGGCTGCCACTCTAGAGTGCGAGTACTTCAAATGGCGTAACTCCAGTCCGACTATACGACTATACGGCTGTAAGACTACTTGGATGCTGTTGTGGAGTTGGCGGTGTCGCTGTTGCTGTTGAAATACAAGTGGCAAGCGAATCCACATGGCAAATGCCACAAATGGCAACAGGGATCGCAGTTCATTTTTTTTTTGCTATTTTTGCCCCGCAAATTGTGCAATTTACTGATGTTGACTAATTTATTAATTATGAAATTGTTCGGTTAGTAAACCAAGCTCGTTTGAATATACTGTAATTTCCTAGGCTGTCAACTAAAAATTGTCAAACATTAATTAGTTAGAGTGTAAAAGTCGGGACTGCTCTATTAGGAGATACCCTGAATACAGCTTTTAAATACATACCAAATTTACAAATTTACTGATAGATAGAAAATATTTATTTATATAAAAATAAATTTTAATTGACAATTCTGTGTTGATCAGTAATTATTTTTAGATATGTTATATGTCAATTGGCAGCCTACATATATCTTTGCAATTGTATCTTTTGGTCTCGATTGATATGTGTTGATCAATAACTTTTAATCGGTTCGGTCTATAAAAATTACTGTAAGTCAAATACTTCTTTCACAACTAGGAGCGGTCTTTAGAAGTCTAGAGCTGATAACATATTGCTTAAGCTGTTGTCTTTAACATTATCCCGATTGTCCTATTATTATGTTGTAATAACTTGCCCAAACCCAGATTAGCCAGTGGTAGGCAATTTATTTCCCATTTCTGATACTTAACATTTTTGTGTTAATATATTAAATACATATTTATATAAGCATATATATGTATACATAAAAACAATAATACAACAATAACAATAACAATGCTATAAAAACAATAACGATATTAATAATATATTTATAGTTTCGTCTGACTTCGACTGAATACCACAAAAGTGACAATGTATTTATAATCTTGATAAATGCTTTATCACAACACTCTGCTAATGTCAAGAAAAATGTTTTACGAGTTTTTCATTCAGAGGCCGCGTCTCTTTCATAATATTATCGTTGAGAAAGTGCAGCTCGAAACTGGCATAAAATGTTGTTTTCCTTGAAAGTGCTGTTTTTTAATATATATGTATATATATATATATATAGATAGCTATGTATATTCATGTGAACATATGTAAAACTCCTTTTGGATGCCGGGAGCTTTTTAGCTGTCCAGTTGCCCCTTTGTCGCTGTTGTTATTAAGGCAACAATGCGATATTTAATCAGGAAATGGTGCCCAACAACAGCAGCAAAAACATCTCCAACATCAAACTGCATTTTGCAGTCGTAATTTGGCTTGGCCAGTTTGTTAACTTGGTCTGAAGCTTAACGAGCGGCATGCATAAAATATGTGCCCTTTGTTCGCGAACATTTTTAATAAAAATGTCAAGATATATACTGGAAAAGGAGCTTGCACCTCTTCATATCTTTTTCGCAGACGGGGCAACAATGAATTTGCAGTTTGCAGTGTCTGAAAGGCCTTGAGTGGTGCCTCAATTGATTCACATTTAATATGCACTCGCAGATTCGAGGAAGGCCTCTTTGAGGACAGTTCTGAGATGAGGTAGCGATTCGATGGTTATTCAAGTGTAGTGTTTGCTTTAAAATCACACTCTTCACCTTTGCCTGCCATTAAGTCAGTAGGGCATTGAACTGCTTCACTGGCTGGCT
Organism: Drosophila anomalipes; assembly: GCA_035041615.1. Lineage (NCBI taxonomy): Eukaryota > Metazoa > Arthropoda > Insecta > Diptera > Drosophilidae > Drosophila > Drosophila anomalipes. The sequence continues at coordinate 4,704,570 of JAWNKZ010000040.1, forward strand.
GGCTGGCTGGCTGGGCTGCTTGAAAATGAAGCCAATTTGTGGCACTTACGTGCGGATCTGAGTGCCAAGCCACTTAGGGTATTCATCAATCTCCTATGCCTCCCATGATGGAGACACGCCCATTTTAAAGTGGTCAACACACCCACAGCCTTTAAATAACGCCCCAAAGCGGCGAATATGCAAATGTTCCAAACGAGTAACCAAGAACGACAGCCATAAGAATAGATAAGTAGATAGATAGATAGAAAGAACCTTGTTCTTCACTCAATAAATAACAAGCAAAGCTCAGCAAGCCGACAATAAGATAATAATTACAAAAAAATAAGATATAAATAAAAAACTCCGACAACAAAACTAAATCAAAGATTGTTTACCATTTTGGTTAACTTTTTTTTTGGCACTCGCAAATTTATTTTACGCATTTATCTTTTTCTTCTCTTTTTATTTTAAAGCCAAATTTAGAAATCTTCAAAGATTTAATTCTTAAGCCGTTTTATGTAGGCGAAGTTTGGTGAAAGAAGTCTTCTTAAAACAACAACTTCAACAAAAATGTAAAAGATATAAAAAAAAAAAATTGATTTTCAGCGGGTTTCTTTTGTACTGCGAATAATTAACAGTCATGCTTGAAAGGAGTGAATCACTTAGGAACAGATTAAGAAAAATTCCCAAATTTGATGACTTAAAGAATATTTAATTTGAATGGAATTGGAATAACCAGGACTCTTAATCACTGACCAGTTCAATGATAAAGAAAGTTAATATTTATTATATAAAACAGTATATATATATATATTATTTCTGGGATACATAAATATTATATATTTTAGATGTGCTACTTTAGACATATATTTAGATACAACTTAATGTTCTGCTTCACACCGTTCATAGACAAACCATTCACAACTCCAGCGATTCAGTCTTAAGTGATTAATGGGTTGATTTTAGCAATTGTCAATTGCGTAATCTGATGAGTGTAATTTAACGGCAGCTACAAGTGCCAAGTGACAATCAAGAGGGCTATGACCAAAACAATCAAAGAAAAAACCTCAGACCGCCAATTTACCTTGAAATTGGATGGAAACAAAAACTTTGCAATGGGGCGTTCCTGGGTAAAATGTAAAGCTGTATTTTGGGTATATAATTTTCGAAAAGCAAAAAAAAACGCATTAATGGCGTTGAAGAAAAAATAATTTGTAACTTTTATGTTTGCCACTTTGCACTTTGCCACAAAACGGAAATGGCAAGACAGCAAAAGTGTACGAACTAAAAGAGTGCTCAACTGGCATTTATGGGTCAAGGATTTTGAGCAGCTGTAATCAATTTGGCCACACTCGATTGCCTTTGGGCCGGGGTAGGGCGCAAAGTTCACACCGACCGGCGGAGCCCAAAAGAGTTGGCCCAGTCATTGCACACACCTGGCCAACCAGGCCAACCAACTCTCAAGACTCTTTTGTTTTCAAAATATTTGTGCCTGTTATGTCACCGACTCCACATCGACTCTGGCACATGCACCAACTCAAATACAAGAGTAAAGTCACTCAGAAAAAAAATCAGGTTGATATTTAGACAAAATAAAGATCGCCATAAAAATAAGAACGTTTTTCTTGTTTTTACAAATAATTTAGAATTAAGACTTTCATCTATTTTTTTAAAATAAGAGTATACAAAGTAGATACACAAAACATTTATTTTCTTTTTAAAAACCTTTTTCAATTTCAGAAAAAAGTAATAAAATTTGATTGTGAAAAAGTAGCGATTTCCAATCGACGTAAAATTTAAATATTTTTCAAATTAAATTATATGAATTTTTAAACATTTGAGATGTTTGAATATGTGAAATCTTAAAAAGCCAAATGTAAGAAAGAAATATTTAGCACTGCATTAAGAAAAGACCCTGATTTGAGGCTTACATTTGCCGCCAAAGGTTTAACGATTTTTAAAGTTGAGGTCGATCTTTTTTTTGAGTGTACAAGAGTACTCCACGGGTGGTGGCCCATTCATTGGACATGGCCAATACAATCGATACATTGGCTGTGAGTCACTGCTGGCTAATATGAATCACATCATTGTCATTTCGAGGATATTAGTTGCAGTTTGTTTTTATATACATATATTTTTGGCAGATTTATTGAGTGATACTTGTTTGGTAATCACAACCTCAAAGTCAGAAGCTGCTGCCTGTTTGTGGGAATTGTTTATTGCCCCTGTTAAATTATCATAACAAGCCGATAGGAATCCGGTTGAATTTTATTAATGTCTCTCTAGAGTGGGGCAATTTAGTTGCAGAAATCGCTAAAGCGTCAAATGGAATTTTTCAAACTTTATATATTGAAAGGTTAACGTTTTGGTGCATAACAGAATTGAGTAAAATGTTGACAATATCAGTAAAGCTGACAGACTAAAACTTGAAAGTAAACTATGAATCGAATTAAGTTAAAAGAAACTAAATGGATTGATTAGATTCTAGTTAAAGATATTTTAAGCATGGTTTTACATTTTTCGATTACCACGATCTACAAATTGCATTTGCCATAAAAACTTAAAATGCTTCAAATTTGGCGTTGCGATTTACTTTCGCTCAATTGGCAAGTAATGGCAACTGAGTTTGGGACTGGCTCACGGCTCAGCAGCATTTCCGTTTTGGACGTTAACGCTTTCTTTTTGGCCAAATCGTAAGCTTTGCCATTGTTTATGAGTTATGGCTTGGCCATTTGTCAAAACGAAATCAAAGTTTTGCACCACGTTCTGCTCGACAGACAGGTAGGGCATGGCAAGGCGTGACAAGGCGGGGCAGGGCAGGGGCTGTTAGGGCCCAGTTAGGAAGCCATACAAATCACAGCAGTCTCGGCACGAGTCATAGTCAAACAACAACAACAACAAACACCACAGTGGACATTGGACAGCGAACTGTGGCACAGTTGCAACAAGTTGTGGAGGCGACAGTAAAACAGAGTGCAGAAAACATACAAAGCAACAAAGCGAAACAAAACACAAACAGAATACGAGGAGAGATGGTGGAAAAGCTCGATCAAAACACAAGAAACGCCAATTAAAAGGAAAAAGCGAAAATGATTGTGTTTGGAAAATCGTGCAACGCAGCACAAAGAGAAGCGATGCAAAAGTAAATGCGTTCAATGCACCCATCGGTGTGGCACCTAGTGGGCGTGGCAGTGGGCTTACTGCCCAGCCAAAGTGAGACAGACAACTGTCAATTGTCGTCTGTCTCGTGAGTCATGGCAAACAAACGCCAAACGCCAAACGCCAAATGCTTTGCATACTGAAATTGGTAGCGCCAAACTTGGTAACACTATATTATAGCTGGTTGTTAGTTGTAGCGGAAGTTGTAGGCGCAGAAAGCCAATTGGAAAATACCATGAAAAGTATTACAAAGAAAACGTCAAATGCCTGAAATGGGCTCAGCTAATTATGTAGTAATTTCATAGGAGCATTATCTGAAAAAGACTGCAGTTATATTCGGTAACTTTCAGTTTTCGAGGAAAATATTGATCCAACATATATAATATTGAAATCAATTGAAAATTCTATATATTTGAAAATTTCTTATATACTTATAAAGAGAAAAAAACGACTATTTCAGAAAATGTGAAAATCACGACTCCTTCAAAGCATTAAAAACTTTACGGGAAAATAATAATGCAAAAAGGAGTTGTAAAGATTCTTATGAAACTTATGCTCATAGTTGGGGAACATTTACTTTATCAAGTATATTATGTATGGAATTTAATCAGACTTATTCCAAGCGCAAACAACATGGCCTAAAAAGATTTTTGTATTCTCAAAAATTGGCCAACTGCTTGTAGCAGTTTGCGTTTCTGGCTCATGCAAATGTTTTTGGTTTTTACCCATATTTTGACTCAGACTCTTGGCATGCAAATGCATATTTGCTTATATATACACACAATACATATATATATATATCGAATGCGCGCCCACTTGTTGGACTAAAGTGAAGCAAGTGTGGCACCCCCACAAGAAGAATGCAACGCTTTGCAAATTAGCATACAAAACGTATTTTATCAATGGGGTCGCTGCAACACACCCAGAAAAGCACAAACAGCAACAAAAACAAAAAAAATTAAATATCTATATATAAGCGATAAATAGCATTTTTTAATGGTATTTGTTTTTGGGGGCGCTTGAAATTATTTCGAAAAGTCAAACAAAAATGTCAACAACTCGGATCGAACTGCAAATTCGAATTAAAAATGCAGTAAATGTGACATTTAAAATCAATTTCAAACATATTTTCGCAGATTTGTATACAACTTGATTTTCACAACCTTTGATCAAACTGAGCGAAAAATCCAAATCTAAAAAATTTGATATATAAAATAAATTTCCCACAAATTTTCTCAGTTAGTGAATGTATTACAAATTTAAATGAAAATTCAGCAAATATGAAATTCAAAATAATATGTCACTTAATAAGTAGAACCTTTTATTTGCCTTTTGTTTTCTTGTATTGCATTTTTTCTTTGTATAACTTTGTCTACTTCAACGTGTAAATAATTACTTATAAGCGAATTAGTTGAAGTTTGTTGTGCTTAAGAAGCAGTTATGCACATATAAGAAGACATTAATCTGATCATTATATCACAAATGTTGTGGTTATTAAGTTTATTAATATCTTCGTTAAGAATTCGAATTCTGTATTTTATGTTGTGTATATTGCTCAATATACGTTTGTTCGGGTATTAAAAATCAAAACTTTGGGCGACTCCACAATAAATTAAATTCTGAAAAATTGCAATTTGTTAATACTGTTAGCAGGGGCTCTTAATTGACTGTCTTAGCTCTTCATTTGTTGCCCATAACACTGAAACGAGCGCCGCCAAAGATATCAGCAAAAAGTTAACCTCCAGTCGGATTTTGTTGATTTTGCCTGCCTGTCTCTTGGCTTTTGATTTATGTTGCGAATTCTTGTTTATGTGTGGCGGGTCTTGAACTTACCTGAAAATAAAACAGAAAAACAAAATACAAAATTAGAATTATGCAAACAAAAAAAACAAGAGAACAAATAAAAATTATGTTTAGGGTAACAACAAAGAATCAAAGAATTATCCATGTAAACATTAATTGTTCAACTAAGCAGAAGTAACCCAGATTTCCAGATTCTAAGGCGTCACAAAATGAAAACAATGCAAGGTCGCTTTATGATTTTAAATATCACTTGCCACAAGAAACGGAACAGATAAAACTGGAGAAAAGAGCTGTTTTATTGTTGCCGGGCATTGTTATATCATTATGGTCGGCTATTATAATATGGATCTATCTCATCGAGGAAGAAGCTTCAAGTCAACAGTCGACATTTAGTTCACAGGCTAGACACGGTCAAGGTTAATTCGAAAACGTTTTTGTTTTGTTAGTCATCTTTTGGCCAACCAATTAAGGTAGGAAACTTGGCTACACACACACACACACACACCCGCACTAGCACTCACACACACACGTCACTTGGTCCAGTTAATGAATACAAATTACCAACTCAGTTAGGGAATCAGTCATTTAATGATTGTAGCATTTTCCACCAACAGGTTGGTTAACTCCACAAAATCCATCTAATGAGGTTAAAGAAATCTGTGGCAATCAACTTAATTGGCTTGAGTTGAATCAACAGTAAACAGAGCGCACCAACTACAAATATGAAGCCACAACGAATTGCTTTGGCCACAGTGCCCACCCAATAAGCGCAACCCATAACGCTGGCCAAGTAATTGCTGTTCCAATAACCTCCAACCCGCAGGCAAACAGGCAACAATAACAATATACGGCTCATGTCAGCAAATAAACAAATACAAGCAAATTAATTGCACATGAACAAATATATTAATCTGTCAAAAAAAAAGAAAAAAATAATAATAATAAAAATAATAATAAACCACACCTGCACAAGCCAATTGGACATGCTGCAAAAGCAAAAGAAATGCTGAGCAACTTGTTATTTTTGCTATCACAGATTGCTAAAGGCGTTCACGTGCGAAAGAGAGAGGAGAGTGATATAGTGATAGAGTGTGAGAGAGAGAGAGAGAGAGAGAGGGGTATATATGCATATTATTTTTTTATTTGCAGCTGTGTGGTCAAGACTTGCGTATACTCTTTATGTTATTTCTTGTATTTAGTTTAATTGAAAATAATAAATATAAGCAACTTAAAAAATAAAAAAAAAAATAAATAAAAATTATTTATATATTTTTACATTCGTTGCACTCAAGTGAGTAAATCAAATTTTAGATTCACCCTAAATAAAATCTTCGGAATTTTAAAGAATGAGTCTCTTAGTATTAAAATCAAGTAATCAAATGCAGTCAAATTTACACTGCTTAGAAGTTCGAAAATAAAGAAAAGGATGTTCAATAGAATTGTGAACATTTTGATCTCTGCTTGGAAATATAGCTATTTGGATATGAACCCAAGCAGGTACAATGGTCGGGAATGGGCTAACTTCTTACATTTCTTATTACCAAACTACTAACGTTTAACAAATTTGGATTCGATTGGAATTTTTCTGTATTTGCTCAATGCTTACAATAAATATTGTACCATTTTAAATGTTAGTAATTTAATTTTAAATTTGAATTTAACTATTCATTTTTAGTTTAATATGATTTACATTTTTAAATTCTTAGTCCACATTAAATAAATAAAAAAAAGAACACAGCTGCATAATTACGCTAACTTTAAAATAGCTATAAAATATAACATAAATTAAGCTGAAGGTCCAATTAAGTCATTAGTGCACCTACTGTATAATAAATTATAATATTAGTTGCATATAAATGTATTCCAATTGCCATAATAAAAAAGCTTGCAGCTTAAATCAATTCTCTATGACTTCCAAATGCTTAAGGCAGTCTTCAAAGAGGGGCTCATACATTAAAGTTATCTATACATTAAAGTTATATCTTCATATAAATAGCGATATAATTGATGGTCACTCTAAGGCAATTGAACATCCTATGAGAGGGATGTAAAAAAACACTATATAAAATTCCAATCAATTTGTCAACTTACGATTTTGAGAGGGTATTTGGAATTTGGTATGTTAAGCTTTTATTTTCTAGCTTTTAACTGTATTTCATTGAGTAAACTGCCAACCTACGCGACCAACGGATCTACCAGCAGCAACGATGACGACGAGCGTCTCGAATGCGCTGCTGTTTTTGGTAATAAACGAAGCGTTAAACAAATTGCATTACAGCAACTACAACAGCAACAAATACAAATACAACAAGTACAACAACAACAACAACAACTGTTTGTTGCTGCTGCCACTTTTGTTTTTGTAGTTGTATGCAAAGCGTCATAAATGAGGGCGCTTGACTGCATCGCCGTCTTGGGCGTAATTACATCAACTACCAAAAATGGTCATAAGACCGAAAAATTATCCTATTTGATGTGTTTGTTGTTGTTGTTGTTGTAATAATACCTGAACCGACACTGACAACGACAAGAAATCAAGGGAAATGCCAGCCAAAAATTAAATGCAAATTATTACCAAAAATGAAAAAACAATTATAGACAAAAATACAAGTGGTTTGAAAATTGTCAAAATTTCGCGGTTTTTGAACAGGAAATTAACAATTATTTGATTGGAAGTGCAATTTTAATTGCGGGGCAATTTATTAATGAGCGTTGAGGTGTTGGAAATCCCCATTAAAATAGGCTTTCGAATAAACACCAAGATAAATATTTAACAAATGTTAATTAAATAAAATATCTAAATTAAGAGTTAAGGAATGTCATATACACTAGTCCAGAGAATTCGACTAGGAGATACCCTGCTTTTGCTTATCCAGCTAGACTCTGCCTTTGTTTTATGGGATCAGAGAAGCTTTCTCCTGCCTGTGATATACTTTGCACAACTTCATTATACATACAGTGTCTCACCGTTCATTCGGACCAGTGTCTAGCAAAAAATGTAAAGTGCTATAAAGTTTAAACAAAGAAACAAACGCAAAATGTTTAAATGCCAGTTGTTTCATGTTACATCACGTTTGAAAAAGAAACTTTGGTTTTTATTAAAATATTAATTAATTAATTAAAATTAGTCGAAAACTGAAAACATATCCAAAATACGTGTCAACGTTTATTTGGGACAGTCTTAAAAAAGTAACATATTTGCCGTATAAAAGCTTGAATAAGGATGTTAATACTTAGATGATATCCTCTAGCCTTAACAACTTCCCTTAACCTATTATTCATGGAAGATAGCAGCTTCCGGGTAGTTTCTGGACTGTTTTTGCTCCACTCATCCAGCAGAGCATTCTTGAGATCGGATCTGTGATTCCTGATGTTATTTTCCAGCAGAGCCCACAAATTTTTAATAACATCTAAGCCTGGAGACTGGGCCAATGGAATTATCATGTGGGGGCAGGTCCAGATAAGCCAGGACTGTACTAATCCGGACTTATGCTTGGTTGTTGTCCTGGTCGTTGGCCTGGTACAACCGGAAAGTACGTCGGATTCCTAGCTTCTCGGCACTTTGGAGTAAATTTTCCTTTAATATATTGAGGTACACGTTCTTGTCCATTGTTGTTTCAGTGGACACCAAATTTCGGACGCTGGCTGCCGAGATACATGCCCATACCAGGACACTTCCTCCGCCGTGCTTGCCTGCCGCCTTTAGGTTTTTGGGACTCAACTCAGTATTGGACTGTCGCCACACATAATTCCGTCCGCCCGAGCCAAAAATGTTGAATTTGGACTCATATGAAAATATGACTGTGTTCCAGAACTCCAAATCCTTGTCCAAGTGGGTTTTGGCGAACGTCATCCTAACTTCTTTATTTTTTGCGCCTATAAAGGGCTTCCTCCGTGGTACTCGGGCATGAAAGTCATGGTTGCGCAGAACCTGGCGCACAGTTTCCACACTGCACTTTTTCCCCATTTCATCCTCCACCTGTTGAGTCAGTTTTGGAGCCGATAGCTTGGGATTTTCCCATATTTTCCTGATGATCCTCCGCTCATCCTGTTCGGTGAAAATCTTGTTTGGTGCAATTCTGCCCTTGTCCTCTATCCGATTTTCGTCGACGAAGCGCCGAATGATATAATATACAGTTGACTTGCTCAGATTGACCATTTCAGCTATTTGGCGTTGTGAATATCCGATCTTGAAGTGTTCCAGGATGAGATTCCGTTGTTCAATGGTAGTCCGTTTGCTCATAGTCCTTGTTGGCTGATTGCACCCAGGATGAAGGATATAACTAATCTGACTACGAAGGATTGGTCTATTTATACCGAAAATAATCAACTTGACGTAAAAAATCCGGGTTTTATGGCACCCAGGTGTCCATAATGCCACTGGCCCAAATAGGATTTGACCAAAAATGAAGGTACTTTTTTACTTAACCCGACCTAGCAGGTGGGGAAACCCCAGTTTATTGGGATCATATATTCATTTTGGTGGTTAATTTATGTACCTGCCATCGGTCTTTGGAATTTTTGAAAAATAATGTATAATTAGTTTATGGCAGGCAATTTAAATTTTTGCTAGACACTGGTCCGAATGAACGGTGAGACACTGTATACACATAAAATTCGAAGACAGAAAAAAGAAAGACTTCTTTTATATTTTTCAGAAATTTATTTCCAAATATTTAATTCTAAGTAAAGAAAAATGCCTACAATATAATTTTATATTTTCTCAGAAATATATTTTTTAATAATTGAATATTATCTGTAAAGAGTAAAAGTAAAATGGAAAGTTTACTTTTAGAAAAAATCTTTTCTGATTGTTAGAAAACTCTATTTTCTGTATTTTGTTTTCATAGAAACCGCTTAGCTCAATTCGCGAATTAAAATTGACTTAAAATCGTAAGTATATTAAAATTTAATTATGTGAATATAAAGCAACAAAAATGCCACTGTAAGAATTCTGCACATACTTAAAAAACACTCAGGAACTAAGTAGTTTTTCTAAATTTTAGAAAAATCTAACCTTGAATTAAGAAAAGAAAGACTCTGGTCTTTAGAATAATACGATTTTTCTAAATAATAAGGTGAGTTGGCCTTGGCGCCATTTTCAATAAGTTCAAGGTATAATTATTGTAGAATAACCACAAAGTAAATTTTTCTAACAAATGTTAATGAAATTGTTCGTTTAATAAAGCCGTTTTTGTTTCCCCATCTAACCACCTTATATGCATATGAGCTGCAGCAGCATAACATGAAAAACTTGTTCAACGTGGCGGTTAAATTATAGTTGAGCCAGCACATAAATCAAATGGGCCGCGACTGGCAAAATCAAAAGCAACGTCGACTCGAGAAGCGAACTGCATGGCAATAATAATATCAAATAATGACAGAGCACCGGCGATATAGATAGATATCTAAGCAACAAGCGCGCCTTACAAATCCAAATTGATTAAATTACAGCCAAGAATTAAAGTCAACACACAATACGTCAATTGCAGGGCCAAAAAAAAAAAAGTATTAAAAACCGTTATACATAATTGAAAAATTAATTTTTTCATTTGCAGATAAAAGACAAGTCTAAAGCGGACCGGAAAGCTTGTGGCAGCAATTCAAAATGTGGAAAATATTTCAACTTTACTCAGGATGACGCATATTATGTATATTATTTATTTTTTTGGAGGTTGACCCTGAAAACTTACAAGTTAAATTAACTTTTTACTACTTTTGCACATGGATGTTTATCCCAAACATTTATTTTCCATATGCCCTCCATTAATTTAACTTCAATTACTAATTTTGAAGTGTTCGTTGTGTACTTGTAAAAACTTGAAATTGAAAATTAAAACTGCGCGTAAACATATAGCCGAGCGCCGACCAAACATATTTTAATGTTTTACGGGGGCCTTAGCTTGACGCGTAATAGTTACAAATTTACCAACTTTATCTCCACTTAACTGACAAACAAAAATCATGGCAAAACAGCTAACTAAGGCACGCCGAAGATTACATGCCCTTGCGGAGCCAAGTCGACTGCTGAGCACTAAATTTCGCTACAAGATTGAAAACCGACAATGAAAGCTATACGATTTATTTATCCCATTTTGTTGATTTTGTATGTAATAGTTTAAGCAAACAATATAAGAACTCAACTTTTGACTGATTCTTGCTATGGGAGCCATAATATATAGTAGTTCAGTCTTGATAAGGATTGGTCCAAATTTTAGAAGCATGTTTAAATTGTGAGCTTGGTGTGGATTACTTGTTAAATATAATAGTTTTCCATACAAGAACTAATAATTCTACAGATATATGGATATATGCTGAGTTTCATCAATATAGCTACGAATCAAACTAGGACCACTTTGCATAAAAGTTGGCGGCTAGTGATACTGATCAAGAATATATATACTGCCGCTGCGCGGCTATAAATATATCTAACGCCCAATGGTTTCAATACATGGCCGTCACGAATTTGTAAAAAAAAATGGCTGCAGCCAAAACTGAAAGTCTGCTAATGATTGTGGCTTTTTTCGAATTCACAAGAAACTTAACGAATTGCTTAGCAATAAATGCAATCAGCTAAGAGCAAAAAGAGCTGGCCAATGGCATTGAAATTGCACAACAACAATAAATGGACACATTAGCCAAGTCAAATTGTCCAGCCAGTCAGACCACAAGTGCTGCCAGTCGGCGGCATGTACCGATTAGGTGTGTCTCTTTGGCTTGGTCCACAGAAGGTCACCAAGCAGCAGCCGGGTGGAGGGTGGTGAGGGTATAGGGTGGGGGCAAGTAGGGTAGGGTATATCGATGTGTGCAGTTGAATGAACCGAACGCCCACCTTTCGGTTCGTCTGGCCAAAACGAACATGTCACGGATCGAAAATGGTATAAGCCAAATTCCCGCCAATCCGCCGAGTTCAAAGCGAAGGCGTCGCGACGATTGTCATCACTCTGAGTGTGTGAGTCTATCTGTGTGTGTGTATGTCTGTGTGTGTGTATGTCTATGTGTGTGTCTGTCTGTCTGTGTGTGTGTCTGTCTGTGTGTGGTGTTTGTTGCTAGCTGTCAGCAGCGATGCCAGCGATAAGCAGGCAAAACAACTTACAATCAGGCAACAGCCAAAACGAAGACAAAGATGAAGAGAGAGAGTCTTAACCTCAGACTCAGACGTAGCCACATAACTTGCCACGTTGATCTTCACAATCAAATTTAGTGGAAGCACAATTCATAAGAATCGCTTCTAGCTAGACGAACGCCAAATACGCTGTCTTGTTAAATTGGTAACAATCTTGTGCTAAACTAGAAATCATTTCTAGTTGCAAAGCAAGCAGATGCATGATCATAAGATCTTTAAATAATTATATATATATATTTTTGTTTTAGACATATATTCCAATATATTTCGAATCCCGTCGAGATTTGTCTTCAGGTCTGTTCGAAATAGACGAGAATTAACATTTTATATTTTCAACATAAAACAGTTATTGATAAATCTGACAGGACGAGATTCGGAATAAATTGGAGTATATAAAAATAAAAAAAGGTATCTTTAAATTATAAAATGAATTTTAATTTTGTACATCTTCACATAAATAAATTCTTACAATTAGTCAACTAATTGTGTAAGAATATAAACATTTTGAATCGATTGTCTACCTTATATACACTCACAAAAGAGATGGCAAATCCGTGCAATTTAGGATGTCTGTGTTTAGGATGTCAAGGATAGCTTATCTTATTACTAAGCAATTATATTTATAAAAATCAAGGTTTTTCTATTCTTAATTTAAGGGTAAACTTTTTAAAAATTTAGAGCAAATATTTCTAAATCCTGTGCGTTTTTATGTATACACAGAATTATTAATTTAGCTTTTGTTCCTCTGGATTTATTATTATGTAATAGTATACATATAGTATAGTATATATACATATAATTTATATGGTACATAAATTCATGGAATTTGAACTTCGATCATCAAATTTCAAAACTTTATTCTGAATATAAAAAAGAATTTTGGTTTACTTTTTGCAAACTCTTTTTATAATACAAATTTGTCTTTCTTTTTTTTTCTAAAAATAAGTGTTTGGCATTTATAATTTTTATACGCTTGATGGCTGTACATTTTTTAATGAAAATAATTTTAAAAAATAAATAAACAATCGTTTATAATATTAAGAAATTTTTTTCTACTATATTTACAAATTATTTCTAAAAACCAAAAAAAAGTTTATATATATTTATATATATAATTAACATTATAATTTGAGGCGCACAAGCAATTCGGTTTACCACGAATATGTAAGAGTATATTGGCCAAAAGCAAAACATAGTTGCCATAAACATTTCTTAGCGCATATTCATCATTTCCATTTGGAGGCACAGGCACATGCAACGTGCTAAGTGTTCTCTGTGTACTGTGGCAATTTGTCATTTGTGGCTGGACGCGCGTTGTTATCAATGTGATTTATGAAGCTGCTACAAGATGCTGCCACAAGAAGCTGCTGCTGCTGCTGTTGCTGCACAATCGAAGAAGCCATACAATGCTAGGTAAATGCATATATTGATATATTGACAGCAGTTTGGCAGCAAAGTTAATACCGTTCACAGAGCGGATGTAAGCGCTTTTTGGCGGCAAATTTTCAGCTTGATTCAAACAAACGAAAGACGACCGGCTAACAACAAATTTTCATGGCTCATGGCAATGCGAGCGTCGAACTGTAAAGTTATGAAGCTGTTGTGCGCCACAAAAAACGGAAGCGCGTGTTTAAGGTTATGGGCACAGGGCCAACACTTAACCAACGTCAGCAGCAACAGTGTGGCAAAGACAGTCTTCGACTTCAACTCCCACTCCGACTCCGACTTACCATATTTATCTATCTTCGCCTTGGGAGATTCGTAAAATACGCGAGAACAATGTTCGGATAGAGATCGGTGACATCTTTGAGCTTCACCAGATCCAGCGATGCCGTCCTCTTCCATTTGACCACTAGAAATGTTTCACCACCCATTTTGTGCGACCTGAGGATCTTCTCCAGCTCGAGTCCAAGCTCGAGGCCGCTCGGACTCCTTGCATTGTTCAAATTGGCATTCCATTTGCCAGTCGGTTGGGTGATGCTGCTGCTCTCCGGAGTGCCTGGTATGCTGGGAGTGCTGACGCTGCTGGCACTGCTGCTGGCGATGCTGGGACTGGAACTGAAGCTGGACAGCGATGGTTTTGATGGCATGTGTGCCAACAACGGTTGGCTCGATTTTGTAGGACTATCTGTTCGGCGCTGTGAGTTTGATCTTATGGCGGATGCATTTCGCGGAGGTGCCACAGGTCTGTTGGAAGCCCGGCTTCTTATGTTGTTGTTGTTGTTAGGTATGGAAGACATGCACTGCTGCCTATATCCCTGTTTAGAGTGTATCAATCTGAGATTGACTGAACGCGTACGCTAACTAAAAACTGCACCAACTACTCACTTGCTCCCGGCTCGCATCCGATGCGTAGGAGGAAGTGCCTTTGGTGTCCTTTACGCTTTTCACATGCTGCTGCTGCTGCTTGTCATCATCGTCGCTGCTGTTGCTGCTTGGACTGCTCAGGTCAACTTCCGCGATCTGGCTCAGCGCATTGTTCTTGCTGGCGAAACATTTGGCATCAAACTGCGCTATCTTTTTGGCTACATCCTTGCCCAAGTGCTCGGGAAACTCCCACGTCCAGTCCGACTTTGAGCAGCCCTTCCATCTGACCAACACCTGACTACGGCCCATATAAACGCGTTTCTGCATGATTTCCTCAATTACACGCTTCGATGATTGAGCCGGTGGCATTTGGCAGTTTATCTTTGTATTGACATTAGATGTAGTGGGATAGGCGGCCGGACGTTTTACTCCCTTCTTTTTGGCATCGTTGCGATTTGACTCTGCCATTATTTTTTGCAAGCAAAGCGTATAAGAATTTAGCAACGACTGCGAATTGAATAAAAGCAATAATTATATAGATACGTCTTATATATATTCATATTGTACTCCTTACTCACGTTTCAGGGCGATTTAATAACAAAACTTTACAATTGTTGAGAATAATAATATCTGTTTTCGCGTTTCGAACAGAAGAAAAAGAAAACTTTGAAAAACGTTGTTGTAACTCTTCTTTTTCACGTTTGCAAGAAGAATAGACAATAAGAAAGGAAGATGACTGAAGTGCTGCCAGAATTTTGACGTTTGAGCAAACTATCGATATCAGTTAGGCGATATATTCTTTTCCTTATGGATCGAACTTATCAAGTGTCTTATCGATTAACTGAATTTAAGCCAACTAGTTTTTATTCCTTCAATTGGCATTTGCTTTGTGTTGCTCAGTGCACAAAATCAACAACAAGGGTGTTTTTCTATAGATCAATCTATTTTCTTTATCATTTTTTATTTTATTCGGGCACTAGCAAAAAAATGACTGTCCGTTGACTTGATAATGTTACATTGCTGTGAAACGCTGTTCACACAGGCAACATCAACATCAGCATTAGTCACAATTAGTTAGTTGGCTAATGCAAACTGGACTTTTAGAGCAATTATTGTTTTTTTTTGTATGCTTTACACTATCTTGTAAGACCTGATTGTGGATTTGGAAATGCAAATAAAAAGTGGGGATCAATGAATGAAATGTGCTGAAACTGAATTTGATTATTGGGATATTTTTCAATTCAAACAAATATTAATCAAACACATTTTATTATTTAATAATAATTTATTTATTTTACTTTTAAATTCAAATAAATATTAATAATCCACATTTAATTTTTTATTTGTTAATACTTCTGAATTCAAATAAATATTAATAAAACACATTTTCATTTTCAGTCAATTTAATGATGGTTGACTTTGTGTTTTTTTCACATATATACATAATATTCGAGTGTATATCTCACGTTAATGTTCATTTTGTTTTTCTGCTAAAATTGCATGTTTCTACAATGGCTGGATGTGTAAATGCAGCTTTTCCAATGCAATAATGCACATATCGAGTTGAATGTCATCGTTCATTTTTCTCATCATTATAAACAGAAACCGTCAATTTCCAAAAGAAAAATCGACACTAATTACTCAAATCCACGAAGACGTCAGACAGACAACAGACACATGCACGAACACACTCAAAAACACTTGTTTGTGTTCGGAAATGTCGTCGCGTCTTCGCGTCTGGTGAATGAGAGCAAAGTATTCGTCACGTTCGGACGAATACTAGACTTGTTTATTAACCAAAAAAGAAAAGAAAAATAATATTAAAAACGCATGTGTGACAGTTTGAAGCATAAATAAAAATAAAAATAAAAGAAAAACGACAGCTACTTAGTGAACCTGTTACGTTTTGCTCATTTCTTTCACTTTCTTTCATTTTGATATAGCGTATCAGTAGCGCCATCTCTGTCTATCACATGTACAGATGAATGCATGCAGTACTTTAATTCGATCAAATTAACAACTGGCTAAAGAAAAGTGAAATGTGCGACGAGGGTAAGCTGAAGGGTTTTCAAAGTCAGCCCATCAGCGAAATTCGCTTTCGTTTTTGTTATTACAAAATAAACCATATCTCTCTCGCACTCTTTCCACATACCATATTATGTGTGAATATATTTAGAGTGTAATTTGCATAGTTGTCGGCAAATAAATGCGATCAGAAACTTGTTTTTATTTCTTTTTACACACGCGATACAATGTCTCTATATATATTTATTTTAAATGAATGTAGATTTCCAAAAGCCGTATTTCTTGATTTCAAATATCCATTCCATTTTTTTTTTCTGCGTTACGATCATCAGCTCTTCATTAGTAAGTTAATTTCATTAGCGTAGTTTTTGTTTGACAAGTTATCCAAAGCACATTTTTTTTTTGATTTTTTGCTCAAATTCATTTGTTTGTCTTGGCTTTTTACGCTCTTCGGATTTTTGTTTCGGTATTGAATTTTATGTTCAGTAGAAAGGTTTCTTCATCTTCAGCTTTGGTGTTGTGTAATTTTTTTGATTTAATTAGCTGTTGTTTTTTTTTTTTCGCTAATTTCGCTTTGTTTAAATTAACATACTCGCTTAGCTCTTATGCCAATATTAGGTATATAAAAATATAAATTTGATAATATGTATATGCGGATTATAATGATTTATATACGTAATTATGCAAGCCAAATGTAAAATTGATTTATTTACTTATTTAATCTCAACCAAAGTCAGTCGACACAAAACCAATACAAAAAGTAAAAAACATATTAAATAAAATTAAAAATTTAATCTAATATTAAATTTAAAGTAATTAATTAAGAAATATTTATAGAAATTATTATTTAGTTTCAGCAAATCGATAACAGTGGAATCAAACGTGTTTTGCATAACGGAACGGAGCAGTCAAATCAAAGTGTGATCGACTTGAAACTATCGATTGTGTTTTTAATGTGGTTGGCTTAAGAATTTCAATTTATTTTGCTTTCGCGCGTTTAACCGTTAAGTAAATATTTGCGCAGCAAACAACCAAAATACATATTTGTAATATGCCTTACACACACACATACACAAGGGTGACTACAGTTTTTATTGACACATTGACATTATAACACACTTAAAAGACGAAGTCATCTTATTACAACAATCGTAAAAGCTCGATGAAAAAAGTGCAAAAACAACAACAGCAACGGTAACTCCCAAAAGGGTAAATAAAAACATCTCCACACGCACACAGATACACATTGTGTATATATGTATTTACAGGTGCAGGCAATTTTGTTGCTGGGTCGTGTTTTTCTTTCCTGCCAAGCTTTTGTTTTCTTTGTTGATGGTACAAACTAAAAAATCTTTAGACAGTTTGGCTTGCAGTGCGGAAATACGTGTTTTATTTTTCTTTGGCTTTATTATTGGCCATTTTCTTTCCGTTTATTTCTTTCGTGACAAATCTGATAAAAGTTGTTTGCTTCTTAATATTTAAACACGATTTTCTTGTGTCATATCAGCTTGGGAGGCTCTTAAATGCTGACAGACCCCAGACCTCGACTTAGTTCCGGCTGCAAAAGCGGCCGAAAACAAAAAGACGAAATTAATTAGCATGAACTGAATCTGAATCAGAGACATGTTTTATTATTCTTCTTCTTATTTTTTTTTTTTATGAAACCACAAATTGTACCCTATGATAACAGTCACAATAACAACGACAAAAATGTACTACAAAAATTTGTTTCATACAAGAAAGAACGAAAATAAAATACCCTTGCAAATGGGTCTTTATAAATGCTAAAAAAAACCGTTGCGAAAAATAAAAAATCCAAATATGATTTATTTTTGATAAAATATAAGTATTCTGATTTATTCAATGGGGAGATGCGTAACAAAGCAATCAAAAAATGGGAATACCCGATGCCAGGGTGTATAATGGAAACCATATGTTAAACTCACTCACCTTGTGCGATGCTGCCGCTGCTGACACAGCAAAAGACGATGAAGACGATGCTGAGGCTGCGCAGTGGCGTCGACGTCGACATCGACATTTTTGCTGTTGTTTTTGCTATTGGGAGGCTTAAGTAATATCCCAAAAGGCTTTTGTTTATAAAACTTGCGGCTTTGCTTGTAATTTTTGTTTTTAGCGTAGTGTTTAGCTTTCAATTTGTAAATTATTAGCAATTTATTTGGTTGCTTAGTATTTGCATTTTGTTTTTGTTTTTGTTGCTTTTTTTCACTTATGGCGTTTAGAGCGCATTTAGCCAAAATACCAATAAAAAAAATTGTCTACTGGCTAAACTGGTTTTTTTTTTTGGATTAAAACAAAACTCTTGAAATAAGTATTGCGCACCTTAGATTAAGTTACCGTTAAAATGTTGTTAAAAATATTATGATTTCATTTTTCTCGCTGAAAAGGTCAAGGTTACGTTGGATATGATATAGATTAAGTGTGAGTGGAAAAAGTTGTGTTTGAGGGCTTGTATAATAATTATTGATGTATTTTTACAAATAACAATTTTGGGCAATTATAGCTTATGCTTGTGTTAACCTCATTTATTTCATTATTTTAATAAGTTTGAAACCGTCGCAAACAATTAAGAAAACAAACATTAATTTTTTGAATTTATCAAAAATCTAGCTTATGCAGGCAGTGCAATATTATGGTTATTGTTATTGAATTAATTTCGTTTGTTTTAATGTACTTTCAAACACTGCCAAAAAATGGGACTATTAATTTGTAGGTTCTGTCAAAATATAATGGCAACATTCACCTTGAGCAATGTCATGCCTATATATTCATTCGATAATATATAATATATATATACTGTGAATATTTATTTGTTCATTTCATTTTTTGGCTATGTGTATTTTACAATTATTTATGCGATTTTTGGTTTGCAATTTTTATTTTTTTTTAATCGTTTTGTGTTGCTGTTGTCATTTCTATTTCGAAAATGGTATTTGCCATTAGTTAGACTAATTCACAGAAAGTGCCAAACAAGTTTTCACGAAGAGACAGAAAGAGAGAGATAGAGAGAGAGGGAGAAAGAGGGAGAGAAAGAGAGAGTAAATGAATACTCTTTCCGAATTGTAAAGGCGACTTGGAAAAGAGTTTAACAGTCATTTGCTGGCGACCTTCGTTTATTAGTTGGCTGGTAGGTTTTAATTACTATTTTTAATTAATATGTTTTGTTCTTTTAAGTGCTTATTCTTGACGGTTTCTAATTGTGGAGGTCGTAAGACTTCAATTGACGGGGGCGCTGTAAAACTTTATGCTAATTAATCGCATTACAACTAAGCAGCACAATATGCCTATGA
Source organism: Drosophila anomalipes (assembly GCA_035041615.1). Taxonomy (NCBI): domain Eukaryota; kingdom Metazoa; phylum Arthropoda; class Insecta; order Diptera; family Drosophilidae; genus Drosophila; species Drosophila anomalipes. The sequence goes on from JAWNKZ010000040.1 coordinate 4,724,277, forward strand.
ATGGGCCATTAATTGGCTTGGCCTGGCTTATAACGAGTGCAGTGAGCCAAAAATGGCAGTAGTTGTTGATGCAGTCAGTTGTAGTGGTAATGAGCACAGTGTGACCACACTCAACGATAGAAAAACACACAAACTTGATTTGAATGCAAAGTGAAATTTTCCAACCAAAAACCCCAAGTAAAAAGCGCAACAAACAAATTCGAAATCAAAAACAACAACAACAATAACAAGGGGGGGGAGGGGAGGTGTTGTGTGATTAGTTGGTCACTTTTTTATGACGTTGTGGATCAACAAAAACCGTAATGTAAAATTACGCGATTTGCATACATAAAGCAAATGACAAGCTAAAAAGACGTTAGCTGAAAATGGAAACCGTTCGACGAACGAATCGATCCGATCGTAAAATCGGACGCACTTGCTCCACTCAACAATACACAACGCACACTAACAAACACACACACACACAGACACTGGAACACTCGAACACTCACAGACACTGCGCGAAAAAATTGCACTTGGCCTGGCTGGCTGGCTGGCTGAGCAAGAGTTGCAGCCGTCGTGGAACCGTGGGCAATAACCAAACTGAGACGCGTTTCGAATTGAACTGACAAACCGAAAACTGAAGAATGGTTTGCAAAGCAGCTAAAAACACGTTTTAAGCTCGGACAAGTGCAGAGCAGAGCACGCAGCTTGAGAGAGAGCCAAATCAAAAAGAGAGGCAGACCGGAGAGAGAGAGAGAGAGAGAGAGAGAGAGAGAGAGAGAGAGAGAGAGAGAGAGATAGATTTAAAGTTAGAAGAAGAGAGTCTTGACTTGGTGCGCGTGGCTGCTTTAAAGTCACATTAAGCCAAAAGACTGGCGAAGTGTTTTTGTTGTGCTTTTAGGGTTGTCAAGCGTTTTGTGAGCCGTGCGACATTCCAGCTTACAGAAGGTTTCAAAACAATAAAGGTAGATTACATATGTATTTATTTAATTTTAAATAAAGTCAGTGGACACAACAAAATAAAAAAACACTAAAAGTAAAAAAATGATTAAATTAAATTTTAAAATACTTTAATATTAAATTAAATACTTATACGATTCACATGATTTCTGGGGTATTTCAATGCAAAATGGTTCAGCATTTCTTACATGGATTTTGGAAAACCCATGAAAATCCCAATCAGACCAATAAAAATAGTTAGTATGAATTAGTTAAGTCCAACCACAAATTCATAATATTTTGTTGGTTATTCAATGTTTTTTTTATTTTCAACATAATGCACTTATTTTAATAGCTGAATACCGAGTAATATAACTATTTACAGGGTATCTATCAGTAAGCAGTCTTGACAAGTATACTCTGCAGATTCCAGCTAAAAACAACTCATCGAACTTGATGTAGAGTTTGCGAACTTAACGAAGCCACTCCACACTTAACGATGTGCTCTCAGTAGTCGAAACTAGCCGAGACATCAACCGAAGCGGCAACTTTAGCAAGTTCTCAAAATGGCGTTCATTTTATGTGTTAAATTGTTGAATTTGGAATTTGAAATATGTGTAAATAAAAATTATATATATATATGTTCAGCTTGAATAGTCTGTGTTTGAATCTTATTGATGGTTGGCTCAAAATCTTGAAGCACTTAAATTTAAGGATCATTATGAACACTTTTTAACAACCTGTTGACCTCTATTGAAACTCCGTCATTTGTTTTATTGCTAAGCTGCCCAAGTTGATTAATTGATGGACGTTAAGGCCACGTTGACAGCTCTCCAACCAAAAAATTAGATTTAGCTTAAAAGTTACGCATTTTCAAATGTCAACAGGATTTTGTGGCAACTCACTCGAAAATCAAATATTTGCGCATTCCGATAAATTACGTGAGCTGGGGAAAAAGGGGCATTTGCCCATCGTTAACGATTTGTCCCTTGCATGCCTCAGGCCGCACATATGTGCATATAGTGTATATATAGTGTATATATTGTTGCTGTATATTGGAAGTGACATAAGCGTCTGGATGCTGCGATCCAGGACAGCGCAATTGAGATATGCAAATGATATGCAACTGCAACAAAAATGGTCTGTTTGTGTGTTGCACACACGTTCACGTTAAGGGGCAGCAATGTCCACCTGTAGCCCAACCGTATGCAATAATCAGGCAACTCTTTTTTAGCCTTACCCCTAAATATATACACATGTATACACTCAGAGAAAAACATCGCCCTGAAATTTAGAAAGTGGCCAAGCGCAACTGAGCAAAAATCTTTTAATTGAATGGTCGATTTTTCTACAATTAGAAATAATATTTAAAAAATTCCGGAATGGTTTTATATATGTGTACACTGAGTTCTTAAAGTAGTTTTTTTTTTTGTTATTTATTTTATTATCGAACATTATATTTATTATAGTATTTTAAGATTTTACATAAAGCAACATTTCAAATAGTTTATACATTTATATCATTTAATGTTAAAAAACTTAGCAGTCCACAACATTTTAGCGTTTTTTCTGAATTTTAGAAATATTTTTTTCTTAATATGATGGTTTTGCATTTGAACTATTTATATCCTTATTAGCAATATATTTCTTAATTCAATATAAAAAGACATTTAAAACAAATATTCTCTGCTGTTGGTTATAATAATTATATCACAATAATCATAAATATTATAACAATAAAAACAATTTTCTAATCTAAAAAATTACTAGAAAGATACAGAAAAAAACCTTCAAATTTCGAATATATTTTGTTTCATTTATTCAAAAATTATTTCTAAAAAGAAGAGCATTTTTCTAGCAGTCAAGTGGATTTTGAAAATTTTTCCGAGTGTATGCAATAAGCAACAAACTCTTTTCTTTGTCAATTGTGTCTGTGTGCGTCTGTATCTGTGTAAGTGAGTATGTGTGAGTGAGCACTCACTTGTCCGTTAAAGCTTCGCTGCTTCGACATTTTAATCCATCTGCAGGCAACTGAATCTGACAGCTTTGGGACAATTCTTTCAGCTTAAGTTGAGAAAAAAAAAAAAAAACCAACACACACAAATAAGTAAGATGAAAACCTTTGCTTTTGACATTTGTTGTGTCAGCTTTCATTTTTCTTTTGCTGCACATTCTTTTCCTTTTTGTTTTCTCCCATCTTTTATATTTGCTTAACCGCGCGATGATAATGCATATTGTATTACATATTGCAAAGAAAAATAATTTATTTTCTGATTGTGTGTGTTGTGTGTGTTTGTCCGTTTACATTTTTGGCAGCTGCAGCTTCTCTACTACTCCGACATTTAGGTTAAATACATTGTTACAACACTCAGAAAAAAAGAACCCCTTTAGACATGCATGCCCTTGGTGTCAAGGGTGCTTCAGCTTAGTAATCCGAAATTACATTTCTAAAAAGCTGTATTGTTCTAAAAACCAGGGTGTTTCTTTTCTTAATTTTAGAGTCAATTTATCTGAAACTATGTCTAATTTTCTTTATGTGTGTTTTTTTTATGTGTGCATAGAACTGTAAAATTACCATTTTTATTATTTTTAAAAATTAGTATTTGAAGATTTCATATATACAAACATTTTACCATAAATAGGATTGCATTTCCGCTTGTTAAAAACGTATTTCTTTTAATAGAACATATTTCTGGCGATGAACACAATAAAATCTACAATTTAGATCTTAAAGGAATTTTTTTCGTATATTTAGAAATTTTTTCTAAAAGCTAGTAGTTTCTAGGTTTCAGGGTGATTTTTATATTTGTAGCGTATTTTTTGTAAGTGTACACAGTGGATGCACTGGTGCGTGTCAAAAGAGATGTTGTCACACTAAAAATTATTTTTGCTGCATAACCTTGAAAGTTTTGAAGTTCAAATAAGTAAGTCAACGCATAAATTATGTTTTTATTTAGTAAACTACAAACAAAGTTTCGCTGAATAGTCCAATTAATCTTATTTGGCACATTTGAACCTTATACATTTGCATATTAAATAACAAATTCCAAATTGTATTAAGAGTTTACCTACTTTTAACAAATTTGGCTATGATTATCATCTTGAAGCACTCTAATAAAAACGTCAGAGTTTGAAATTATCTATTAACTACTTCTACTTCTTTTCTACAATCATAACTGACTAAAGCTAAACCGAATCTCAGACAGCAATACTACATTATAATAAATGTTAATAAATGTCAAATAAAATAAAATACCTTGTATAAATTTGAGAAGACAATTTACTGTGAAAATTCAGAATTTATCTACTTTGTAACTGTCATCTTCTATTAGAGTTTTCCCACTGCCTTTTGTATTTATTTCAGCCCAACATATTTATAAATTGTCGATGATCTAATCTGCTCGAGAGCCGAAATTGTTGGCCGCAAACTATGAATAAAATCAGCTTTGTTTAAATTAATGCATATTTGAATGCGGTGTTAACATGCCCATAAAACGTGCCTGCCACCCAGCACATGTGTGCCCCTCCAAATAGTACATACATAACTCAAATGCCACAGGACCAGAACGAAAGTTGGGTAGAAATTTGCCAGCACACAAAATCCGTCCTCCGGTTCCGACAAACGAAATCCAGAAGCACGTACTAAACGCCCACTTTGCGTTTTTGGGGACGGGGTGTTTTACCCCAAAATAATATGTCATTATTTTGCATGCAGTCGAGTGGAAAGGCAAAACTCCAACCAACTCAAACTTAACTCATCGCGAGCACAACGCAAACTTTGGCCAAAACTGGAAAGTTGCGGCCGTCAAGATTTGACCTGTCATCATTGCAGCTGCCACTCCACCCAACCACGCATTAATCCACCCAACCACATAACAATTTCCCATTCACATTGGTAAAAGTCTGAAAATGGGTTGGGTTAAATGATTTGACAGTTGCAGTCAGCAACCAATTCAACATAGATAAAAATGTTGAAGCTCCATTGACTTCGAATGCTTACAAGTTTGATTCGAGACATTTCTCTCTCGTCTTTCCAACTGTCATTAATAATATTGTGGTGGCAACAACAACTACACTCAGAAAAAATGTTGTCATTAGCAAGGAGTAAACTTTTTGTCACCGACTTGCTAAAAAGAGGTGGTGTCTCTCTAAAAACCAGAGATTTTCTATTCTTAATTTTAGACTCGACTTTGCTAAAATTTGGAAAGATGATATCTAATTTCCAGGGTGTCTTTTAGTTTAGAATTTTTTCATTAACATCCACTTATATTATTTTTAAATATTTTAGGTATTAAATATTAAATTAGTATTTAAATTTCAACTATTTGGAAATATATTTTTTAATAATAAGAAATATTTATAAAATGTGAATTTTTTTTCCTAAAATCGGGAAAAACTTTCTAGTTCTTAGACCAATTTCAACATTTTTCATTTCGTATATTTAGAAATTATTTAATTTTTTATTATTTTAGCGTACTTTTCTGAATTTATTTTCGTATATTTAGAAATTATTTCTAAAAACAAGAAATACCTTTTATGGCAATTTTCAAAATTTAAGGGCTAATTTGTTTCTGAGTGTATGTAAGTAATATTGTAAGTAACTTTCCTGCCTTGTCATGAATGTGGCATTCATATGACATTTGGGCTTAGTGAATCGAATAATGGCTTAATGACATATAGCGCTTAAGGGACACCAAAATGAATATCGATAAAGTGAAAAGATTTCAGGCAGAAAAGTTCTAAAGAAAATTTGTGGCTGTGGTTGCCAAAGTGAAAAATGCAATGGTTATGATGATGATAAATTTTATATGGGTAATATTAATTTAAACAGAAATTTGTTGACGAAGCGGAAGAGAATTCCAGTTAATCTCCTTCTCCGACCTCAAACCGTAAGCCGAACCAATTGATAATAAACAAGGCAGGCCCCCAAACTACATTAGATCATTAAAAATGTATTTTAAAATTTAATTAAGACCATAGAGTCAAGGTCGAGGTTACTAATAACCATGTATATATTGTTTTGCCAGCTGCCTTTGTGCATTTTAGCATTTTGGCTTAAAGTCTCCCCAGCTAACAGCAATTGGCACATTTTACATGACTTAGCAAATTAGACATGACCAAAAAGTCGGACACTTGTTTAATTAATTTCTAATCCTTTGGCCTTTGGTTAGCGCCTCTCTTAAATTGGGACTCAAACAAAGTTTGGGGCGCCCAACTGACGACCTTTGCTTGGGACATAGTAAAAGGAAAATATTTATAAAAAAGTAGCTGTTAAAATAAAGATTTTGTATTTGGTTTTAGGCTCATGCGCATCGTTTGTTTTATTTGTTTGCTGTGTGCGTTGGCGCGAAAGGGTAAACTGAATTCGGAAATGGGGAAATGGGGAAACGGGGAAATGGGGAAACGGGAAACTGGTAAGAAGAAAACCCTCTTCAATCAAATTACTCGAAGCCATCGAGACATTCAATCATTTTGAATTGCAGCTGATACAATTGGAAGAGGCTAAAATCGAGGGAGTTAAATCATCGGCGTCGCTTTTGCTATTAAATTAGAATGGTACAACATGAAAGTCTATTTATTTATTTATTTTATTTGAATTGATTGCAATTGCTCAAATGCTTAAAACTGAGACTCAGCAAAATTGGTTATGTGGCTTAGACATAAAATAATGTGTTTAATAAATAAGGCACATGCTGTTTTTTTAATTTAAAAATGAATATTTTAGTATTTTAATTGGTGCTTTCAACCTTAAGTTGGCGGCCTTGATCTGTTAACTTGAACTCCAGCTTGACCGCTGCCCAATATGCCGTTATTTATTTTGTTTTTTTTTACACCTCCACATATGCAAATTCATTTGCCAAGTTGAACTTTCGATGCGAACTTTGACTTTACCAATATGGTCTGGTCTCTCGGCACATTTGAACACCAAATGCCGAATGAATAAATTGAAACACTTTAATCTGTTTAATGGCTCTGCATTTGTTTTACAATCAACGCAACTACAAATAATGTAACAATCCTCGTGTGTGTCTTTTTTATTGCTTAGTATTCAAATTTTGTGTGCATGTCTCCTCCTCAAAGGACCTTCCATTTGCCACTTATTTGCTTATTTGATGCGGGTCGCGCTGCCTATTTTTATATGCTGTTTAAAATTTGTATGCTTTTGCCTTTTTATCGTGCCGTGCATTACGCGTTGAAGAAGTATGTGTTATATATATATTCTTGATTAGCCTTTGGGTCGCTTGCTATGCAAACAATTTTTTTTTTAAATAAATAATGCAATTGGGATGTGAGAAGAGAACAGAATCCTCGCGTTGATATTTTGTTTTATTATACACTGAACTCATCGAAAATGGGTAGAGTGAATTGATGCAAAAGTCTGTAACAGACAGAAGAATTATCTATGAAAGATCTATATAGTCTGTCCCTTCATCGCAGAGATTCTAAGAGCTAGAGACTTCAAATTTTAAATATAAGTTCTCCTTTCCATAAGTAAATCACACTTTTATCGATAACTCCTCCTGTTTCGCAAATATCGATACATATCGACCATCGATAGCAATAAAAAAGACCAACTGTAAAGTTAGAGCCTTGCAGTTGATATATAATTGCTGAATTGTACAAATGTCATTAAATTAAAAAGAAAAATCACACAAAAACTATAGAAATGATTTCGTTTTTAGAAATAGTTTTTAAATATGCAGAAATAATATGTTTTTAAATAAGAAAAGTTTTTTTTTTATACTTTCAGAATATTTGTAAGAAGTAGAAATATCAACTTTTGTATAAAAAAAAATTCCCTGCGGTGACTTTTTTTTCAGAATGTATTTAAATCTGGGTTCGGGGTATCTCACTTTAACTTGTTTTTATTTATTGTTGGTAGTTTGGTTTATGAGCCAGCAATAAATGCAATGAACATAAATGTGGCATTGTGATAATCCCCAAAGTTGCCACGCATCGTTGCTTAATTTTAAAGGGGTATGAAGGAGGTGGGCGGAAAGGGGAGAGGTGATGGTTGCTTACTCATCAACACATCGAGTTTACTTTAAATTGTTAGCGTCAACGTGTCCTTGTCACTCGAGTCGTATGCTTAATTTTTTAACTTCTGCTTACTGCTGGCTTTAGCTTCGCATGGATTTCAGGATTCTGTATTTTATACCCTTTGCATGCAAACAGATAGATACACCCCTACCACCCTTAAGCCAAATAAACCACCCGTCGTGGGACCGCCCATTGTGATTGCTGCCCACCAAGAAGAGGAGTGCGGCCAAAGACGATTTCGGCTAGGATTGCCAGTATTGCCAGACGTAGGACTTGACCACTTGACCGGCTTGGCAATAAACTTGTAAGTGCTTAAAATAGACTCGAACTCGAGTGTGGACCGTATAAATTGTTAGGTTGTGCGCCTCCCAGCCTCAGGCTAATAATAAAGTGACTGGTTGTCTGTGTGGGATGCTCTGAGGGGAACAGTGGGGCTGGGGGCTGGGCCTGGCTGGGCGTGACAAAAGGCGTGTAATTTCAGCAGAGTATACTGCCAGTCAGCAGGTGATGATTTTTGACTTGTGCGTGGTTGTTGAACTGCTTTAAATGGGGCGTGCGATTATACGTGTACGGTATTTATTAGCCAGTTAATCGACTTGGGTTTGGGGTTTATTGAATTGACTTAATTGAAATAAATAGACGAGATATGTATATACGTGAGACGGAAGTTCACGTGGCTTTAAATCACTTGAGATAATGTAGAAATATTATTGATCAAATGAATGATGAATATTCTGTTAGCTTATCCAAAAATGAAGAAAAAGAATATAGATTGCAAGCCCTTTTAGATCGTAGCTTGCCTGCTTTGTTTGCGTCCTGCTGGGAACTCAATATTTCATTTTATTTTTTAAATTGTTCTTAAACAATTTCTTTTCAGGACACTGAAGTGTACATATTTTATTACTATAAATTAAAATCGGTCAATTAAAATAAAAGCATAAATTGTTTTACACAAATTTATATAAATTATCCAATTGCTTATTATTTTTTAATAGAACTGATGTTGTAATCTATAGCTTTTAATAATTAAACCTCGGTCTGTTAGCTCTGCCGGCGTCTTGTCGTTGACACGTTGGAAGTGGCAGGTGTCCCATCTGAGTCTCATCTGATTCCCTCTAATTGAATGTGTTGACAAAGGTGCGCGTGTCGATTTTCTTCAAGCGCCTTGATTGTGATCGTTGGCTTTGGATACTTTCGGCTGATTCCACCGTAGAGGAAATGTGCTAACAAGACGATAAGTGGATCTGGGTATTTGCGACCGAGTCCAGTGTTGCTGAAATATGCTGACGAGCCGCAAGTGTCATATGGCGTTTGATATAGCTTGTGATTAGTTTGAGTGCTTATTTGAGTGGGTGGGTTATTTGTAAATATTGAGTGCGTACTGTTATTCGTAATAATAGCACTTAATTTCAATATATTTTAATTGCGTTTTACACAAATATTTATAATCAAAAACAGTGTACGAGTTTAAGACTAAATAATTGGGAAAGACGGACATCGCCACATCGGCTCGGCTAGTAATGCCGATGAATACCAAGTATATATAAAAATTATTTTCAATTCATTTCAAATTTTTTATCAAAATAAATATACCCTCTACAAGTGAAAAATGAGAAATAGCTCTTGGTCCAATGCTATCATGTGCAGACATGCATGATTGCTTCTGGCCACAAATCTCTCTTTTTCCTATCGTTGAGAGTACGGACCCTTATATCGAATTGACCAAAATTTTATGGTACTTATAGTTTCTCAAAGTATCACTTCTAAGTTGATAAATTCACATTTATCAGCAGTGCATATTTAAAGTACATTTTCACACTCGAATGCCAAGCACATGCTTGTGAAAAGTGACATTCGCATGATTTCGTATTGTGTCCATAATTCCTTTATAGGTATTTATATATTTAAAATGCATAGCAAGCTGGCAGCAGCATACGTTGTCCTGGTGACAGCTCTCGGTTCGGGGATGTCAGTGCCGGCAGCAGACGACATCAACGGGGGGTGTGGCGCCTCAGACAGGCGACAAACGTGCCCATATTAAAAAAAAAAAAAACACTGCACTCAGAAAAATATCGGCTTAAAATTAAAAATTGCATTAAACGTTAGCAAATAAAATAAATAAATAAATCATTTCTAGATAGATCAAAATAATATAATAATAATAGACAACATAGCTAAAAAGCATAAATGTAAACCCTTTATTGTGAAACAAAAAAACCAAAAAGATGTAAATTTTTAAAAATTCTGGTCAGTTTTTGATAAATTCAGAAAATCTAATTTAAAGACCAAAAAGAATTTTCAATAATTTTTAATGTACATTTGAATGTAAAAATTAAGTTGTAAAAAACCCGATCTAGATGTCGAAAATGTCATGGTACAAATTGCCTTGTAGAACAATTTATTTATTTATTTACTTTAGTTAAAATCATTTTTTAATTCATTTTATTTATATCTCAATAGTTTTAAGCATTGGCTTACATTACTCTTAGAAACAAGCTGCTTGAAAGTTACAAATAGTTCTGAAAATTCAAATTCAAATGAAAAATAATTCAAATTAATTGTCGCTAAGCGTCAAGACTTAATTCTTAATATTTATTATTTATATTATATTTTGAAGATGTTTATATTGTTAACATGGAATTGAATATATCTCTTATTTATATTTATAATTTATTTCATAAAATACGAATAATAATTGAGTGCGATACGTACCAGGTCACATATTTTTCCGAGTGTAGCCTTAGAGACAAAAGTAAGCACTCGTGAGTGTGTTTTGGCTGCCCCATAAGTGCCCTCATGCTTATTGAGTGTCAATTTTTATGCCGTTAATGTGTGTAAGTATATAAGTTTTGTGTGAGTGAGTGGGTGGGTATGTGTGTGTGTGTGTGTGAGTGTGAGTGTGCGTGTGAGTGTGTGTGTGACACTGATTGTGTGCGCTAGATTAAGCTTCCTCCACTCTGCTGTGCGTGCTATTCTTTTCCGCAATTTACGATTAGCAAGCATCCCCCACATTGTATTTCTTCCCCCCGCCAACCGCAAATTGCGCCCACACTTTGCACCTTGATGTTCTTTTTTGGTTCAGTATTTACATTTGTGTCTCGAATCGTTTTATTTATTTGCCACAATAAACACCCAATCCCACACACACACACACAGCCTCCCAGCACACACACACACACACACACACAGCTTCGCTCCATTGCTGACTACTTGCTCCCATATGTTTTATATGCCTTTGCCATTATTATTATTGCGCCACATGCGTGTGTGTGTGTGTGCCTGTGTGTGTGTGTGTGTGTATTTGGTGTATATGGCTTATTTGTTGTGTGTATTTTGTTATTATATCCATTCATTATGGCTTTCCTTATTGTTGGTGTTATTGCGGTTTTTAAGTGTCGTCTCTCAAATTAATGTAATAATGGCCGTTTAAATAAGAAATGAATAACTTAATGCCATTACAAGTATTTTATTTTCATGGCAAACACACTTAATTCACACCTTAACAAAACACTTAACTAACAACTTAGTTGTTGGCAACTTTGGCTTATGTTTTTAGCACAACGGAAATTTTAACAAAAGGTGCCACAGTATCTGATGTCGAGTTGCACGTGTCACCTAAAATACGCCTTTGAAATGTATTTTGTTGTATTTCGCTGTAAATCTGGCTGAATAGCAAAGGTATAATGAAATGAAGATATTTTATTGTTCAAGGGTTATCGAATTACCTGTGCATAACATCAAATTAAATGGCCAAGACAAAGGGATCTCGATGCCATACAATGGAAAACAAAAATTAAAATTGTCTTGTTCTGGCTTTATTTAGAAACTTACATTTTCTTTAAAGAGACACAATTTGCGACACAAAACTTGAACCGCAAAACGCAAGCCATGCAATTAGGCTAATTAAAATGCATTTGCATAGTTGATAGCCACTTCGGCAACTAATTGGTAACATAGTAATTTTGTGTGATATCAATTGCATGTTTCAATTGTTGAAAAATTCGAAAATTTAAATTCAGAACGTTGAAATGACAACCGCAAATAAGCAATGTCAAGTGTACCTTTTGGACAGTTAATAAAGCCACGAATAAACGCTTACCAAGTTGCCCCAGATGACAACTTGACGTGGCAGCTGAAGCATCATCATCGTCAACCGCAGTATTCTCATCCTCATCGTCAGCTTCGGATTTCACTCCACGCAAAGCGGGTTTTCCCTCTTATTTTTAATAAGCATCGAGAAAGAACAGCTTTTTCTTTCTTTGGCAAGCTTTGGATGCTTAGATACCTCTGCAGAACAGCTAAATTTAATTATTAAATTAAAGCAATCCATTTGCAAGCTTTGTCTTGGTAAGAATATGTAGATAAATACATATATATTTTAAAGGCTCAAAAACATGTCCTTCGATGCTTTGTAAACTGCACATCAAAATGATAATACCCTCTGCAAATATCAAATATGAGCAAACAAAAAAAAAAGAAAAGTTTTTACCATGAAGCCATTTCTTGGTTGCGGTGCTGACAACCGAGAGTTGAGTAGATTTGTCCCCCTTGTTGTCAACGTTGTTCCTGGTTGTTGTTAATGCTGGCGCAATTTCATTTTTGTGACTCCCACACAGCAATATAAAGTAAATTAAATATATGCGTTCAGTTTGAGTTAAAGGCTACTTGGCCGGAAATTGTGGTAAACACGGCTTAAAAAGCACACACCCTTTTTCCTTTTTTTTTTGCGTAGCTGCAAGCTAACCAATTAATCTACCTCATCCTTATCAAAGGACAAATCCAATCCCAAATAAAAGTGGATCAATTCGGACCCAAAAGCAGTTTATTTCTGACACTCCTTTTTCCTGGTGTTGAATTTGAGGTCATGTTTCTGGGCATGAAAAGTTTATGCCTTAAAGTTTGGCAACATAATAAAACAAAATATGCATAGATTAAAATAACAACTTCATTTTCGCCATCACCCAAAATGTTCAGCTTTTGACATGAAGAAACAATTTTAAAGTTTAACGCACACAAATTTGAAATTTATTGCAACAATCGACACTTAAATCATTGGACATTGGACAATAAGTACATGTACACATATATTTACACACAATTGTATATTATTATTTGTGTTTGTTTATGTATTAATTTGTACAAGGACAACTGAAATTTCGAATTGATTTGCTTGGTTTGTTTGGCTTCGTGTGCTCCTTTTAGTATATGTCAAGCACGTCCTTCGCTTAAATCTTAACCATAAATCTTATTTGAAAATTGTAAATTTAATTAAATTGTGTTTTATTTGGTTAGCTTAAAGCCGTGCAACGGCTGCAATACTTTAATATGGCACTCACATTGTTACCGTTACTGCTTAATACCTATGACTAGACTTGAAAAACACATTAGCATAATTTTAAATAGATATATACAAGCTCGAGAACTAAATGATCATCAACTGTATATAACGCAATATAGCTTAAAACTCGTTCAACGTTCAATTCGCCAAGCAATTTTGAGGTTGGTGCTTAAATTGATAGGTTTTGATTTTTGTTCGAATTTCATTTTCAAATTAAAAATGATTTTTAAAACAACATTTTACAAGTTGTTTCTCTTCAAAGTTTTTCTACTTGCATAAAATAGTTTAGTTTCTTAAATTACTTTCGACTATAAATTCGGCAAGCAATTTTGAGGTGAGTGCTTAAATTGATAGGGTTTGGCTTTTGTTCGTATTTTGTTTGTGGATTAGAAGTTAAAAGTGAATTCAGCAAAAGAAAATGTCGCAATTTTTCCTCTGCAAAGTGGTGCTACTTGTATGAAATATTTAAGTGATTTAAAGTTATGCTCTTGGTACTTGACTTGACCTGTAATCTCCGTTGGGGGCTTGACCTGCACTTAGTTTAATAACGACTCCTGTTGACGCTGCGCCAGCTGCGATGCCTTCAGCGGACCAAACTCGCCCAGCGGCGCAAATTCATAGCTCGACATATCATTGTGAGAGACGGCCGTGATGGGCGCTCCATTTGTGCCACCATTGGGCAGGGTCGTTATGGTTGTCTCCTGCAGCCGACAGCTAGATGGGAATGATGGAATGCAGGATACAGGATACGGCATAAGAATCTCCTAGTTGTACACACCTGGCACCACCGCCCACCCTCCACACTCACCTGCGCTGTGTATTTGTGCTCTGATAGCAGGAGTGCCGCGACTGATAACGCTTGGAAGCGGTGCTGGTCAGCGATGTATCCCGGTGCATGCAAAATGTGTCGTTGTTGCGTTTCTTGCGCCGTCCACTGACACCACGACAGAACAGATATCTGCATGGGAATGAAATTGGGATTGGGATTGGGATTGAGTGGTTGTCGCCGATGCAGTTCAATTCAAACGGAAAACATTTGTCATGCATAAAATGAATTTTAATGATGTTGTGCGAGTGCATCAATGCCTGAAAGTTCAACGATTTTTGATTGCATTTTTTTGGCTAGCAAATTGTGATTTCAATTCAAGCAGAACATTTTATACCAACTACAAAACACTATTCAAATACATTTATTGCGAATTTAAATTGAGAGGTGCTTCTGTTCCTTCATTTTTCAGAATTTTGAAAGTTGCAAGTTTTTATGCTTATTTCGTGGCTTCTTTCGCACAAATTCCTTTGAGTGGCACACATTTCTCTCATCTAAGCATTTTTTCAGTTTCTCCCCAAAGCCCAATTGAGCGCCAGACAGATAACAAGCCAAGCGGACAAAATTCCATCAGAATTGCAATCAAAAATCACCTCAAGTTTCTGACAACAATTCCAACTTCTGAGTATGAAATGTGAGTTTCTTTTGTGTCAGAATGATATGAATTTGTAGTGGCGAGGTAAATGTTGTCAGTTTGTGTTGCGTTTTGTTATTTGTAAGTTGTAAGTTACAAATTTCAGTAAACAGTTATTATTTACATTGTTATCGGTAATCGGTTATCGATTATCGCTATCATGCTGCTATTCTGCTGCATTGATGTGAATGAACAAATACCTATTGAAATGCTTGCGAAACGCCCCGCTCACAAAGTAAAGGGCCACCGGATTGGCACAGCTGTTGGCAAAGGACATGCAAAAGCCAACTATACGCAGCACATGCCAGAACATGTTATAATCCTCCTGTGCAGTGGGCCTGTAAGTGGAAACAAAAAAATATCTATTTAAATTCCGAACAGTAAATATGACGAAGAGCTTAGAAATTTGCCATCAGATTAGAAAAATATAGCATTTCAATTAAAGTCCCTTGTATTATGACCAGAGTTGGAAAACTCGCAAAGTAATTTTTTGAATTTTAAAAGTATACAAATCTTTTTTAAAAAAAAAAGTATTTCCCTGTCTGGGAATGAATATTTTTTTAAATATTAACAAAACAATACCGAACAGAATTAAGTTAATTGGAACTGTATATCATTTGGTTATTCATATTAATATTGCCATTTGCTCTGCAAATCAATGTAACAAAAAAAATTAATTCTTATTAATTTTTATGGCGATTTGCTAAGCTCTAGCTCATATGTTTTTTTGCTGAGTGCATGTAATACATATGTGTGTTAACGTAATGGAGACAGAAGCCAGCGACAGCGACTCGTTCGAAATTGATTGACCAGGACAAAAGAGTCGCAACGAATGGTGTCCGCATTACTCACAGCAGACACATTTATCTGGCTGACAAAGTGGGCATCGATGGGCAGCCAGATCCGCAGCCCATCCACATATTCATAAATCCCATGCTGCTGCTATTGCTGCTGCTGCTGCTCCTTCTCTTGCTGCTGATGTTGTATTGGATAAAAGTCGACACTTACCAGTAGTAGAACCAGAGAAAGAAGACGTGATAGGGCAGAAAGCAAATACCAAAGATGACAACAAATGCCAACACCGTTACGGCAACTTTGCGACGCGCTCGAACCTGACAAAAAAAAAACAACAAAAAAAAAAAGCAACACCAGCATAACAATAACAATAACAATAACAATAAATCTGTTGGATACAATTTTCATTTGTGGCGAAAAATATTTGTGAAAATATGAAAATTTCTTTTATAGATTCAGCATGTGTACATAAATCTGCTCTGCATATTTAATGATGGCGAGACTGAAGTCGAGACACGGAAATATTCAATTTATTGCTAACGTAAATATGATTCAATTTATTGCTTTCCCTTTCAATTGAGTAATAAATTTGATCAGCCCATTGACAAATACATATGTTTAATGTTATGTTACTTTGGTTTAATGTTCAATTTGAATAAAGAATAACTGAGCTTCTAAAGTGAATTTGAGCATTTATTATCCCGGAGTAAGCCTGACAAGCTTCTTTTAATTCTGTATTTCAAATCACGCACATCATTTTATCACATCATAATGTCGTTCTACGTTCCGGCATCATCAATAATTGGGCGTTGCCAATCACATTGGCAATCAATCATTCTACTTATGCAACAATCACATACTTTCCCTATCAATCGCCATCAATTCAAACAATAATGAACTCACCTGCCTGACCGCACCCTGCATCTCGCCGGGGACATTGGCCGAGTACATCAGATGTAACGCAATCAGGACATAGAATGCTGCTATCACCACCAGAGGTATGGCGTAGTAGACCAAAAAATGCAGCAGTACCATCAGCTTGGCATAGTTAATGCCCCAAGCATCCGGATATGGATAACAGATGACAATTGACTTCTCCTGATTAATGCCAAGTGGCTAATAAATAAAAATAATAACAGCAATAAGCAAACTAGGTAAATATATTCCTTTCAAACTGATTACCTTTAAATTGCTACCAAGTAGCGCTGGCAGACCGCAGATAATGGCCAACAGCCAAATGGAAACAGCTATGGCCAAGGTCATTCGAGTGGCCCGACGTCCGCCACCTAAGGGAAGATGCTTAAAGATAAATGATTTAAATGTGTTATTATTGCTTACCATGTGCATGAAATTTGCGCAACGGATCGACAATGGCAAAATAGCGATCACTGGACAGAGCCGTCAGTGTGAAAACCGAGACGCCAATGGACACATCCTTCATAAATTCAGAGAGACTGCACAGAAAACTGCCCCAGGGCCAGTACTCGACCGCATAGACTGTGGAAACTAGCGGCACCGTTGTAATTATAACCAGCAGATCTGCCAGCGCCAGGGAGAGTATGTAGCTGCAAGGAATGAGGATGAAAATTGAAAAGCCATAAATTTAAATTTACATAATAATCTGCAGGATAAATAGTTGACAAACTTCAAGCTGTCACAAGGCAAGAATCTGTAGCATGACTACTCTTTAGATACACCAGATGATACTTGAACTGGGGGGTCCTGCCAAGGGTCACTGCTGACACGTGTTACATTCTTCATTGATTTATGTTGTTTTAACTTTTGGGCAAATTTGCGCGTCCTTGTAGAAATTCAAATTTTGTCGGCTTGCGCCGATAAAATTGATTTATTCGGCACTTTATTAAATATAATTCAAAAGTTGTCCAAAAGCGCTTTTCTAATTTCTTTGGCAAACAAAAAACTAAAAATGTTCTCGCAACTCATTTCTTAAATTTATATGTGAAATGTTTAACCAACAAAAGACTTGTTGACTCATCAATCATTTGCAGATATTCATAGTTTAAGTCATATATTTACATCGAGTAAAATGGACTAACTGTAAATGTAATGATGCCGTCATTTCATTACCCATAATTTGAGAAGGTTTTTAACCCTTAAAATGAAACGTGTCCATTTTCTTCTGTGTTACTACATATGAAATAACCTTTTGACTTTAAAGCTTATTACTTATGGCTATAAAAGTGTTTTATTTAATGACTATGCTAGCGGTAAAAGTTGTAAGACTTACGTCTATCGCGCAAAAATGTCATAAAAATTTTCACTCGTCTGTCCAAAACGTGATGAACATTTAATGTGAAATGTGTTTTTAGACTCGGATGTGTATTCCACATCAGCCATTTTAGAACATGTAGATTTTTTGTATTAAGGAGTAAACTAGTAGGCCAGTAAAACGTCTTTTCCGAGATTTTGTCTTACAACATTCTAATTAGGTCAATTTAAGGATTTTAAAAGATGATTTTTTATGGTAATCAAATTTAACCTAGCTCTATTATTACTAAGTTATGGATGAACTTGCAGATTACGATTAAAATGTTGCTGTATTTTAATATGCTTTGGATTGAGATTTATATAAACTCAGATTAGAAATCGACTTACAAGTTCAAATATTTACCTGAAAACTAGGAAATTTATCTTGGTTTTCGAAATAATTTCTAAATATACGAAAAAAAATCATGTAATTAGAAATGCACTAATCTATTTTTAAGAAATATATTTTCAATAAGGGTATAAAAATAAATTTAAAGCAATTATTTAATAAAAAATATTTTTAAAATTCAGAATGAAGTAATCAAAATATTAATCGGTGGACGGAAGTTGAAGTCGCTTTAAAATTGCAAGTTTTTCAAATTAAATTACATGAATTAGTAAACAATAAAAAATGTTGGTATATGGTAAATAATAAAATACTAATGTTTAATAATAAAAAGAATAATTTTTGAGTTCTGTGTACACAAATAAACACATGAATAATTTTTATAATTTACAATTGAATGAATATAATTTCTTTATAATCAGGTAAGTTGCAGGGCGTTTTTTTTTTTGTCAGTGTAGTTAATTGTATGTCCGTCATCTGCGACAGCTGCAAAATGAATTGCATTTCTTATTCAGAATGAGATCCCATATAGTTATTGCTTTTACTTTTATGCCACGTCACTGTCAGTAATAAGTAAGCTGTATGTGGCATTTTGTTTGTGCAGCAACAAATTGCATTGGTACGGCACCGCCCGATAGGCATCTGCCACCGAGAGTCAAGTTAAGTGCTTGTGCTACTTTTGGCTTTTGCTTCTCCTTCTCTGAATGAGATTCGGAGTCCTGGCCATGGCAATGTAATTTCAGTTTAATGCGATCAGTTGACATTTCTGGTTGTCCTCCGCAAGCGTATGTTGTGCATATAAAAAGATATAGTATGTGTGTGCCACACGTATTCGCCAAAGTGCATCCGTATTTGGCTTATTACGTTAGCTGCTTTTCGTGCCCTGGACCCTTTAAAAATGGGTAATGGTTTAGTGCAAAATTATGTAACAGGCAGAGGGAAGCATATCCGACGCCATAAGGTATATGCATTCTTGCTCAGGATAGTCTGTATGAACACGCAAATCTCTGAGCATATAAGAGCTAAAAATGTTCAAGTTTCTTTCATTTTATTGTCCGCGCTTATCGAATATTGATACCGATTACCGATAGCAATAAAAGCCACTATTTTAACGACAGAACCTGCCAATTGATATTTACTGTATTTTGCCATATTATTGATCAAATTTAAATTTTTCCTCATGATCGCATAAGAAAAACCCAATATATATATATATATATATATATATATATATATTATAGTCCAGCACGTATTCTCATATTGGTCTCACTACTATCAGCCCGTACATATGTGAGAAAGGGGCACAATGTATCTGTTGCGCCCCGATATCTAAAAATTCGTGTTATATACAAATGTATATGCACCAGTTGGTATCAAGTTCATAATTTTATTGTGAATAGAAACAATGTGTAAGAAGAAATGAGAGCACTTTCACCCATACTTACAATTGAGAGTGCCAAACTTTTTAAAGAGAGACATTCGGCAAGGAAACTATAATAACATATTGAAAAGTTGGGTTCATAGTATCTCGTAATTGAACTAAATTGACTACAACATTCTTACTTTCTTTGCTCAGTGTTTGGCAATTATTTCGCTTCAATAAATGCTCATCGAACTAAAATAATTTAAACTCAGTATATTAGTTGGTAATTCACTTGACATCTACTCTTTTATCAGAGTTTCTGTTGGATTGACGTCAAAATTGCCAGCAAGAAAGATGGACGAGTGCTTTAAGAATTTATATATATATATATATATATAGGTTATCTGATAGTCAACAGTTTGCCGCTTTAAAGGCAATATGTGAATTGAACTGTGTTCTTTTAATTTCTATATATATGCTGGGATTTTGGGAAATCATCAAAATATATGGGCATTATTTGTCTAGTATAGTCATACATATTGGCCAAAGTCTTGAGAAACTCGAAATAATATTAAAGTTGCCTTGAAGCCCCGGGTCAATTATAATGCGAAGCACAAGCATAAAATAATAATTTAAATGTATTTTCATGAATTTTCGATCAAAAAGGTACATAAAACTTAGTTTAAATATCCACTTAGTTGCCATTTTAAGGATTGTATGCTTCGATTTTACTACCACAAAAGCAATAAACTGGAAAAAAATCGCTATTCAATATGCGGTTTCGTGACTAAGTTTCATTTAAAGCATAAATCTTGCGATTTTGTATGCTTAAAGCACATCAAAGTCACACATAATAATAATAATGCAAGAATGTCTCTAAACTAAAGGCTATTATTATATTAATCACTAACAACATTTTGATTTATCACTAGGAACTTATGCAAATGCGCTAAGCTGCTTTTCTATTTATTTGGCCCAAATGAGCCAACAATTATTTTCAACATTTTCAACAGCATCAATAATTAATACACCAAATTTGGTAGATTTGTCTGTGCTTTTGTGTCTGTATGTTTTTAGTAAAGAGAAAACCACACCATTTAGCCCAAAAGCCTTTTCGAGTGTAATTAGGTGTTTGGCTGGGCCACCTGACATTTGACTTTTAGCTTAATTACTTAATTAACCACACACAATTCGCAAAACCACACACACCTGCCTCGCATAACTAAACTCAATTTAAATGTGCCAAAATAACACACGTTTTTTTAACTATATTCTACCCTTTAATCAGATATCTGAGCTATCAAAAGAGCACTTTTAAATGGAAAACATAGTCTCAGATTGTTATGCTATTTACATCTGGTCAAAATGATAAAAGATCGGTTTGCTATAACATATAGCGTTCATAGGAAGAATCGCTGGGCAGATGATTATCTCTATAAAAAAAAAATGTGTAGGTTTAATAAGCTTAAATTAAACTCAACTCAAAGAGTATTATAAAGCTGAAAGGAACAATCACCGAAAGTTGAATTCTTGGATATTGGACAACAAATTATTATTATCAGAATACTATAAAAATTTCGATGTAATCTTCTAAGTTATTCTAATCACTTATGCAGATCAAACAGAATCTTTGAGAAATACTTACGTATTGGGCACATTTCGCATCTGTCGAACGCTCAAGAAGACAACAATCAGTGTCCCATTGCCGAGCACGCCAACCACAAAAATGATGGCGAACAGAATCGGGACTATATAGGTCTCCGGTCGTCGGGCGTAGGGAACATACGGTGTCTCTGTGGAGGATATGCTGCCATTTTCATCAAGGATCATTGTCTCGCTTGTTGTCGTCATGGCCAGCTCAAAGAGGACTCGCGTTGCATTCAGCGGCGAGAAGGTCGACTCCGATTCGTCCAAAATGCTGCTTATATCACTCAGTAGACCCGTCATCATATCGAAATATTTATGTTTACTTGCCGGCGGTTTTTAATAATTTTTTTTCGATATCACAAACGGCTTTAGCTTAATATATTAATTTAATTTCCGCTTTCCTGGTTTCCTGCTGCATTTTTTTTTTGATGTTTTTTCTTTACTTCCAAACGATTTTTTGAACAATATTCGCATTAATTTTGATGCAAATTCAAAGCGATAAATATTGCAAATATTTTTGTTGGGTTTTCGTTGCTGTAAGCTGCAAATATAACAAATCGAAATAAATGTACTGTTGATTTTGGTTATACATTTAAGTTGAACAAATTGTAATTGGATTTCGGAAGCATAAAAAGGTCAGTTTTTTAAATGTGAAATTGTGCATTGAACTTGCCAATAATATAATATGCAAACAGCATTAAAGAGTGGCTGTCAATCTCCTTTCTTTAATAATTCCAAATTTATATATTTTAATTTAGCTATAGGTAGGATCTGAAAACTTATTAGCATGATTAAAATAGTAGCTGTCATGTGTGTTTTCATAATATTTGGACGAAACTAAGATAATAAATATATCCACGTAATTGTCACCTGGGCGAAAAGTGAATATGGCAAATGACGAATAGCGAATGGTACCATTCATATTTTTATGGCAACAGAAGTCCGAGGCAAAGCTGCATAGTGATTTCAATTTCCAGGAGTCCTTTGCTGTCCTTTGCACCCATCAGAGAAGTGAAAGCCGCAGAGAAAGAGAAACCACTGAAGTGGAGAACGTGGAGAATTTTGCCATGGCGTCACTAACATTTTATGACACACTCTATGTGTGACTGGGTGTGCGAGTGTGTGTGGTTAATGGCTGGAAGTGTAATGACAGTATCCTAGCCAGTGCACTCCTGTGAAAATGTCTGGGCCAACTGAAGCTGTATGGTATAAGGATATCAAGTTGGATGAGCCATAATTCTGTAACTTGACGCCTGTGTGAAACCCATTTGCAATTAGCTTACAAAAGCACATAGCACGCATAATTTGTATTAATTTCGCATTGTTTGCTTTAATTAGAAGTTACTCTATTGTACAAATTGAAAATCATACTTTCGAGCAATTAGTTTTATTAATATTTCGGCAAAAAAGCTACTTGTAAAATGCCAGCAAAAGTGAAGAACTAAAAATAAATAAAAATATTAATGTAATTTACTAGTCAATTTGATATATTTCATGTATAATTTTATAGTCAAGATATTCTAAGTTATGTACCAGATTTAATTACTTTAATTCTCAATTTTCGATTTAATTACTTCCTTTTAATTTTAAATAATTAACTTGTGACTATTGACAATTTCGAATTTAATTTAAAATGTTTGCATTTTATTTTAAAAAATATTTTTTTTTATTAAATTGTGGACTACATAAAATATAAATAAAAAAAAAACTCAAAAATAGTTACTCCGTTCATCTACAGATCAGCTATTGTAGTAAATTTAAAAACCTCTGGGAGCCTGAAGCTAGTTAAATAATATTTATCAAAGATTAAAAAACAATCTCAATTGTCTCAATTTTTCAGAGTTCAGATTTAACATTTTAAATGGTAGGTTTCATCACAGCGTCGCTTAACATTTTTAAGAGGATATCCAGGAATAGAAAAGTGTGGGTGTGTTTTGGGAGAATATTGTTGGATTTTCCCATGACTTGCTGCTTTTGTCTACTCGTCAATGTGGCAAATAATGGCGCACAGCTAATTAAGCTGAGTTCCAACTAACTACCACACAAAAAGCTTTAAAGTACTGAGGCATCTGACAATGAAGTCAAAGTTTTGCCAAAACGCCGAGCTTCAAGTTTGAAGGCAATTTGTGATAATAGATTATATTTTTTTAAGTGCCATAAATTTATCCTCGTTGTGCACTTGATGATAAAAAATTGATTTTTAATGAATTTATGACAGTCTGCACTGTTTGCTTATTTCTTGGGCTGCATAATATTACTATTAAGGACTATCACATTTAATTGGAGGCAATTAACTACAGACAACAAAAATGGACGGCAAATGAATATCAAGCCTGGATGTGCTCCTGACTAATGGGTACCATCTGCTGGACTCTAGAGCAATATTTCAATTGACCACATTCGCGGCATTTTTGCTTAACAACTTTTTGCTATTCAATAAAAGCCAATTACTCAGAATTAATCTAGTTAAGTATCCGTCTAAGTGCTATAATATTCTCTTTGGAAATATATTTCCTCAAATCGAATTTTTAGATATAAATTATATCTTAAAATAACTTGTTTGACATACAAATGACACTCAATGATTCATTCACACACTTATACTTATTCGCATTTCAATTGGTGCTTTTGGCAAAAGTGGCGCAAACATTTACTCTGACTTCGCAATTCCAGTAACGAGGCTTCTCTCTCTCTATATTTGGGTTTATCTTTTGAAATGGCAGTTAAATTAAGTTTTCGGAAATGCGGCAACTAATTGAAATGTAAAGTCTTGCAACGGAATTACAAATGTAAATAATGTAAATTGGATAAATGTGAACGCTGGAAGTGACTTAAATAGTGCGAAGTTATCGTCTTTGATTTTGGGTCCTGGCTAATTAGGTGCTTTGCAGCTGCATTGTTTCAATTTCAATCAACTTTGCTAAAGTAGAAAATTTCAGTTCGCCTGACATGATGGAACCTTTGATAAAGTTATTTGTTGAGCAGCAAAATGTCAACATTGTTGTCCCATTGTTTGCCGTTTTCGTAATTAATTTGTTAACACAATGCTTGGCCAGCTCTTCAAGGCTGTCAACCCATACACCCAGGCATATTTATATGTGTACTGCTTATAGGTATAATTTGTTTGTGATTCGCTTAGCTAATTGAATTTTACAAACTGCACGGCATTCAAATTACATAAAGCATAAGCTTCAGCTTCATAATTGGAATGAATGACAGGGTATAACATGTGAGAACGGCACACTGACGATTACATACCCTTGCAGAACGGACTATTTTATATTTATATAAAAAAAATATCATTAGCTTATTGAAAAAAAAAAACCGCATATAACAACTAAGATTACCTTGAAAACGAAGTTTATAATAAATATATATTTGACTTTTTCTTTTATATATAAAAGCCATCTATTATTCTACAACTGCTATATGATATAGTAGCCCAATGTTTTTAAGTTATTGTGAAAATTGTAGTATCATAAAAACACTTGGTAAACAAAAAAAAAATTGTTCACACAAGAACAAATCTTTCGATCTATAGTTCCTATGACTGTTATATAATATATAGTTGATCAAAAAAAAATAAAAATATATATATATATAAATAAATGTATATACTTTATGGCATCAGAACTTAATTCGCAACAAACGACAAAATCAAAATATCCTCTTCAAAGGTATAAAAATATATTCGCTTGACGATTTAATTTGAGAAATAATTTTTACCATAATTCTGTTAGACAGACAGACTCGTCTATTTTTGGTAGCAGTGCCATTAGGGCCAACAAACAAACCTGTTAGCCTGTATCAATAACGAGCTTAAATCGCTCCACGCCAAAACCAAAAAAAAAAGAAAAAAAAAAGTGCTTTGATTTATGACATGCTTGCTGGGCGGGAAAAGGTTCTCGTTTGCTTATCTGGCGACCATCTGGATGCCAACGTATTTATGGACTCCCATCGAGTGTCTGCACAGATACACCCGCATACATACACACAAAGACACACACACACAGAGGCACACACACACACACAGACTCACTCATATACTTATCAACACATGCTCACATGAGTGAGTTGATTTAATAAATCAATGCAATTTATCAAACAATTCACTTAAAATCTGTCGCATGTATTTTTGGGGCACGCGCAACTTTTATCTTAACGCAAACAGTCCGCAAATATTTCATGTTCACAACTGCGAATCTTATCTGTCAACCATTGTGGCTTAGTTCGTTTCCTAATAAATGCAGTTAAGTCATTAGCTCTTCTCTGTAGACAAACAAAACCATTCCCAAAAATATTTGGTAATAAATTACCCACGCACTCACCAGCATTTTACAGTCAGTAAATGTATGTGAGCTGAAAGACTCCATGAAAAATGTTTGAAGGCTATATCTAAACGATTCCTGCTTTTTAGCGGGGTGCAGACACACAAAGATTTGTGACTGGCCATTTATTTTGCCATACGTAATTGAATATGGCCAGAACAACTGAGAGGTTCTTTATAAAAATAATGGGAGGCTTTGTAATGCCAAATGAGTTTTTAGGAATAAACATAAATAATATTAAATTTCTTGTAAATAAATTCAGAGAGCTTTAATTAAAGTCCATTTATTAAATATCCATATTCGAGTAAAGGATATGAAAATGCGTATGGTAAAAGATTAAATGAAAATGTTTTTAAATATAATAAATATATTTGATTAAATTATGAATTTTATTAAAATATATTTTTTAAAAGAACCTATTAATATTTTATTTATATATATTTTTTTTCTATTTAAAAATATTTGCAAGCTTTTTTTTTAATTTAATTTAAATAGTATATTGCTTGGTGACCTATTTCTAATTACATTTAACATATTTAAAATTTTTTTGTTTAAATTTATGCATTTTAGCAGACAAAACTAGTGCTTAATGTTTATCTATATGATTTCTGTCTCAGCTCTTCAAAGTTAACTAATTGTTTAGCAGATGATTTAACAACACTCAGATGCACACTTCCAGCCACAGATAGACCCTTAATCTTACTTAATCACATATGAGGCAGTCAATTGCGAATTCACTTAATTGCGAGCACTTCAATTTGCGTATAAGTATTCGCCGAGATTCTGATTCGCAGGGCAGCTCTTAGTGAGTATCATATAAAGCGCATTTTAAAGCGGCTTTCAGGCCATTTGAAAATATAGTTCCATTTATAGTACGAATTTGTTTGCATTTCAGCTGTCTATTTGCGGCTAAATGGAGTGTGCGGTTTATCTTCAGCTCTACGACTTTAATCTGATTTTGCAATCTGCGCGTGGATTTAAAAACAGATTTGCACAAAAATGTGTAGCAATGTGCGACATAAAGTGGAATTCGTGGCCATTATATCTATAATTTACATAACGACTAAAGCATTATTTGTCATTGCCTAAAAGTATGCTTTAAAAATGCTCGCACCGGATATCGAATGTCTACGCAAAATTGCGAGATTTTTTTTGTTTGAGGCCATCGACGGCGATAGTGTTACCATAAAACATTCATCTACAAGAATGTAATTTTGTTCAGAGATTTTTCCGCATAAAAATGCAATAAAAACCTACTAAAGTTGTGCGTTGTGTGTGGCAGACATAAACTGTAAAATTCCGATCAGCTTGGGGGCAACCAGTAGAATTTCTGTAGAGTTTCCCGCCCTTCTCAATTTGCACACACAGCAATCTTCTTGTGAGCAATTAGTGCTCATTATTTTGGGGCCCAAACTTTTGATCTGCGCAATAACTGCCAGAAATGTATTATTTTTCAGCAAAAAAATACCCCAATCTTGCACCTCTTTCTCTCTCTCTCTCTCTCTCTCCTCTGTCTCTGTGTCTCATCCAAAGACATGTGAGGCAAATTGCTATCATCGCATCAGCTTTATTTAGTTAAAGTGCCGACTGAGTGTGAATTTTATTAATGCCAATGAATTTTACACCATTTGCTGTTTAAACAGCTCAAAATTCTCGGCACTGTCATTACACAGGCTAATTGTGCACTAAAAGTGCCCATTTGTTGTGGATTTTTTTTTTGCTATTGTATTTTCTTTAATTTTTTTCTCTTTGCGTTCTTCACTTTTTCGACTCACTGTGCATGTAAATGAGGACTCTGGCGGTTGATTTATGCACTTGAGTAATGGTATTTTCCGACATAAAGCCGGTCAATGACAGCTCCTGTTATTGTTGTTGTTGTTCTAGACAATTTAAAACACCCACACCCACACACTCACACACACACATACTATCCATAAAATGCTTCTGAAACGGGAGATATGTATTTGCGGGTTGGTTCGGGATTAAATACAAAACGAAAAGCTTTGCGATAGCACAATGAAGCCTTGATCATAACTTTCGAATGATGGATATGTTAAATGTCCGCCTTTGGCACTATGTACACTGCACAAAAATTGGTAGCTCTAACAAAGTTATCTGAAATTAGTTCGATGGGTATTTAATAATATTTAAAATTTATTAAAAATATATCTAATTCCGAGTGAGTGTTTTTTTTTTATATTTGTACAGCACTCATAAATATCTTTTTGTTACTTGTATTAATATTGAACATTAATATTTTAATATTTGACAAATACAAACAATTTAGATATTTTATAAATTTATATAATATACGATTTACTCTAAATTCTAAATAATCAAATTACATTACAATTTTCCGAATTTCAGAAACAATTTTTTTAAATTGGGATTTGCAATTCTACTTCCTAAAACCATTTTCCATTATTAAGAAGTAAATCATTTTTAAAAAAAGGTAAAAAGCCATTCAAGCTAAGAATTTGTGTTGTTTATTATTTTATTTTTATTTATTTAATGATTTCAAAAACCAGAACTTTTTTTTTAGTTTTCGGGCCGATTTTCATTATAGGTTGCTTAAGGGATTTTTTCAAGTGTTGAACAATAAATAAAAAATTAGAGTGTTTCTAATCCGCAGTCAAATAAGGCATCGACGTATGCAGGGACTTCCTTATTTTGTCAGTGTATCCACTTTAAAGCCAAGCAGCATTTCAACTAGTAAATTTTCCCTTGCGCTTCTAAAAAAAAGACGGTGTCTTTGAATACAGACATATTTAATCGATTTTGATGGAGCCGTGCATGTGACAAGCGGACAGCATCCCGCTGAGACTGAGTTTGATACCCTCTAGACAACCTCTGCCAGATGGTTGCCTACTTTTAGGCGCCTTTAAGGGCCCTTGTTCTGGTGTAAATTGCTAATGTGCGGACAATTTTCCCTTGTCAATTTGTTTCTGTGCCTCATTAATTCAAATTCTAGTCGTGGTTTTTTTTTATAGTCGTACATATATACTTGAAGCATATTCGCTGGATGAACGCGTCAAAGCGCAAAGGCCGCCAATTTGCATAATACGAGAAAACGCTTTCGAGTCTTTGCCACTCTTGTTTTGATGACATCTTCCTTTGATGGTCACAGTGCCTCTAGAGCATCCAGTGCTCATACGTTGCTCCTCCAGCTTCATCAAGAGCAACAGTTTGAATTTCTAGTCATAAATTGTGCTCAATGGTCGCTTGCTGAATGACAGAGGCTTTTCGTCTTTCTATCACTGAGTGTAGGCCACGCCCCCACATACGCATATATCATTTTCATTTTGTAATTTGTCACCCATTCCATTGGCAGACGCTCGGAATCCATTTGTGGCACCAATGGCCCACAGTTAATTGGTTGGGTGTCGCAGCTGGTATTAAATTACATGACAGCTTACATGGCAGGTGGCGGAGGTGGACAGGCACCAAGCACCAGGCACCAGGCAGTGTGAGCGGGGGCTGGAGCTAGAACACCATACTCATTAAGTATGCGAATAAACGCCAGCAGCTTCATCATCCATGAATTATGCGGCAAATTCAATTTGGCTTATGCAATTTGCGTTATGAACTGACATTTGGCCTAGTCAAGCTTGACGATTTAAAAATATATACAGGTTCCTTAATACAGCTAAGCACTTTGACACAGATTATTAGATATTTAAAAGCAAAGGCATTTGAGCCTGTCTTGACATGTGTATTAACTTTTTTTTTTTGGAACATTGATCAACATAATGAAACTGAAGTAAAATATAATATTGAGTTAAGAAAGAACGCCTATAGCACTAACTTAAAATAAAGTGACTTTGACAGAGATTTTCAAATTTTTAAAATAAATGTGATTTTTAACATGGACCTCTTTTTTATAAACAGATTAAATGTTTTCTAATATATTGATTTGAGAATGAGTGAAGAATAAGACCAACATAAAGTTTATAGCATAAGCATACAGATAGACATTTAACAAATAATAAATAATTCTGAATATTTGACATTTATATTAATACAACACTTAAAAATAAAATTAATTAAATTAAAAAATTTTAAAAAGTTGGTATTTGAAAAGGATTTAAATATTCTACTGACCAGAAGTCAATATATTTATCAAGCATATCTAACTGATGAACAGTCAACAAGACTTAACATATGTTCTAACTTGATTTTAATCAAAATCCTAAGTGCTATCAATTATCAAGCATCGCTCTGGGTGCCATAAACAATCTATTGTAGTGCCAAACACAAAAGCTGCCATAAAGCAGCAAAATATGTATGAACAGTGAAACGGAAATGAAAAGAGACAAGTAACGATAAATTAATTTTAGCAAAGCAGAAAAGGAGCACTCCCAATACTAATACCAATACTGATACTAAGACTAATAAGAATACGAATACGAATACTAATACTAATACTGATACTGTATTCGCACTTTGAGTGTTTATCCGGGACAAAGGTCAGGCTGCCATTTCATTAATTCTGAGGGCGTGCGTTTATCAAAACTGTTTCGACGAGCGTTGCATTAAAAGTGTCTGCTTCAGTTACTTAATTAATGAGAACCTTAGCATTATTTTATGAAACGCCCCAAAACAAAAAAGTGGTAGAAACATATTCATCTTCAGTATTGTCCAGCTCTTTATAAATTCAGGCAAAAACTCCAAAAAATAGCAACAAAAAAAATATACTTTTCAATTTAAAGTGCGCCATTAGTAAATTTGCAGTTTTATATTTCAAAAAATTTAATAACGCTAATTGCTGGTTTCGATGGTGTCAGAGTAACCACAAAAAAAAAACAATTATGCATAGCACACTTATGGGCAACATTCGAATGCAAACAAAACAAATTCACATATTTATCTAAGCTGAAAATTAGTTTAAAAACAACGAGTGCGAATGCGTATTAAAATTATGAATATCTAAGCTGAAATAAAATACGAACAAACTTTAAATAAACGAGTTTAAGTCAGTAAACATATCATTATTTGTATTAATCATTAAAAAATTATGGTTCAAATCACTAATTGAAAAATAATATATTAACATTAAAATACTACAATATAATATTAGTAAATTCTTTTCAAAATATAGATATTTAAGTGTAATTATATCGATTAAACCACATTGCTAATTGTCAATACATATACAAAACTTTCTTCAATATTATTTTCATGATATTTTCTTGGTATACTTTTAGCAAAGAAATATTTTTAAAGCTCAAAATAACAACTAAACACTTATTTAATCTGTAATCTCTTTTTTCTATTCATTTAGCTTTTTATGGAATTCGGCCAGCTGTAACTGAGTTTGAGTTAAGCTCATCAAAGGGCAAAAACAATAGGAATACAACAGCTAATTCTATGGCTCGACAAAGCCACACTCACCCAGTGTGAAGGAGAGACAAAAGCCACTTGCATAGTTCAGCATCATTACTTTTGTGTTTTGTGGTGATTGACTTTATGTGTGCGTACGTGTGAGAGTGCCTTTGAGTGTGTGTGTGTGTGTGTGCCACATACTACAGTTACCACCACTAACACAGGGCACTCCCCATTTGAACCTTGTTGTCGACTTATCCAACAATTTCATTCAGTCAGCCAGCTAGTCAGCCGATAAACTTAACCAAAATAATGTTAGGCGAATGTCAGGAGTGCAGCTCTGGAATAGAGCACACATTTGAGTGGTGAGTAAACAAAACGCTTTTGCCGATATGCGTTCTTCACGGCTCTGTTTAATATTAAGCATACGACGCGGGTGCACAAGGCATTAAGTATACTCTACGAGAGCCGCACACAAAACAACAAAACTGGCAAACAAACTAAACAACAAAGTAAAAGATATAAATAAATAAAAAAATAAGACAGAGCGTAGCAAAAATGCCGACTACTTAGTTTCCCTATACATTTAAAAAACTGACCAATTTTTCCTATCTTAGCTACATTATGTAAAAGTTCAAATGTTGGGAACATAATGTTCCTCTAACTTTTTATTTAAGAACTGAACTTTTGACAGATCGTTACCATGGTATCTATATAATACAGTAGTCGGATTTCAATTTTTGGTCCAAATGTGAGGACAGTAATAGTTCACACATTGGACATATTTAATTAAGATAACTTGTTAAGCTAAAAAGTTTTTCGATGGTTCCTCTCGCAGCTAAATGATATAGTAATATGAGCGAGTCGTTTTGAAAGAAAGAGATAGACAGACGGAAATGGCTATATCAACTCGACTAATAATGCTGATCAGAAATATATATATATATATATATATAATTGCGTGACAAACTTCATTACAAAATTATAAAATCCCGGTAAAAACGTTGCTTGAGTCGATTGCTTTGAGAGTAGAGCAATAAATGCGTGTCGAAAAGTTTTTACACTTTGACAAGTTTTCAAATTGTGTTTTTCTTTTGGCTTTTTCATTACATCTCATACCTCATCCTGAAGACTTGTATATGTTCCTGTTTGCGTCAAGTTGTGCGTATTGAAAGAAACGTAGCAACTTCGTATAACATATTAAGCACTTGAAGTTTGCTAAGTGGCATTTAATTTGTTGAAGTGTTTTTGAAGAATAACAAGAGAATCACAAATTTACCAATAAAAACTTATTGCTATAAATACATTCAGCGTTTGTAACTAATAGAAAATAATTAAATATATTCAAGTGTACTTGTAAGTATTAAGAAGTTTATTAATATGCTTTTGTTAATAATAATAATAATAATAAATAAGTAATAAATACAATATTTTTTTTTAAAGTTGCATATCAATTTTTTTCGGGTCATTTCCAGCTCTTCTTTTATTAATTAATTATTGAAATACCAACATACATAGCAAGAGAAAAACTATTTTATGTTTATTTAATCATGAACTTGGACAGATTTCATTAAAATGGATAAATTGCACATTTGGCTTACGTCTCGGTTGATTTACTAAGTTTTCCGCCAATGAACTAAGTGTTTGATGGCGAAACTTTTAACAGAGACTGTGGCGACTGCTTACACCACAGTCAAACTCGCATGCAGCGGGATCAGAACATATAGAGAAAAGTTAACGAATGTGCATTATAAAAATTTATGGCACACAGAAATTAAATGAGTGCCATTCGTTAGAATTAGTTGCGAGATGAGCTCAGTAGCCAGCAGAAACAACTGATGATAGTCAGTCCTAGGGGGTTAGAGAGAAACGCCGGTTTCCTTTGCAATTATAATGGGAAGCCATGCAGGATATGGTGGCATATTGAATAAAACACAGAACGCAGAACAGTAAATATTCAGTGGGTGGGTTAATGAGCTTACCAAGTTTGGCCATAATACTAAAGACAGAATGGCCACGTGCGAGCATTGAAACATAGATGAATCTCAAAACATTTGACTGCCTAATTAATCAAGTAATCAACTTGCTAATCTCAACTCGAAGTACACACATATTTGCATACATATACGGATAGTATATGCCCAATTATAATATCTCACAGTCGAATTGCTCTTGACCAGTGTAGATGGAAAATTTATTACATGTTGAGCTATTATTCTCTCGTAGAGAATATACTAATTTCGTTACAGACTACATACAAAAGAAAAATAACTATTACTTCTCTAACTTCATTTTAATGTTTTCTGTGTTGAGGTTTAAGAATAATAGTTTGGGTTTTATTTTCTTATGGTGATGTGGAGCCTGTACTCAGAGAAAAATCGCGGTGAGTTTTAGAAATTCGCCCCTAAATAATAGTCGCCCAGACAACTAGAATGTTTTTCTTGTTTCTAGAAATAATTTTTAAATAAATGGAAAACAAATTTCTTGATATTTGAAAGCTTATTTATTTTTCAGAAATATATGTCTAAATAATTGAAAACATTTTTAAAAATTGGAAATACAAAAGCCAAATCTTTAGAAGAAATCTATTCTGAATTTCAAAAGTAGTAATGAATTTAGATCATTCGACTTATACTTTTCAGCAACATTGCAAATTTCATTAATACACTTTTTTCTAATTATATTATATCTTCAGTTATAAACTACCTAAATGTTTGTGTATGCAAAATCTTAAAATCCTAACGCTTAATAAAAAATTATAAACAGAAAAGGTATTGTAATTTACCCATAAAAAATCCCTGGAAACTAGATATATTTTTCTAAATCTTTTTTAAATTTTGTTTAATTTAGAAAAGAAAAACAGTAATTTTTACAAATTTCATTTATTAATAATAACTTGAGTTGCGCTTGGCACCGAAAGTACTTTCTAATATTCAGACCGATTTTTTCTGAGTGTAAAAGCAGTCATCGATCAAAATATTTAAGTTGAAATATGGGAAAATGTGATGTTGGCTTGCGCAGATAATAAACTATCTATATTAAGGGTATTTAAACATGACAGCGACCCATATCATGCCAGAAAGTAGGGTCGAGGAGAAATATATTTGGGCTGACGATAAAAAGCTCAGTTGATCAATAAAATGTCAATGTATATATATATATAATATATATATATATGTGTATATATCCAAATCACCAAATTTGAGTCTCTGGCTCGTATAGTCTCTGAGATCCTTGTATTCATAAGGACGGACAGACGGACATGGCTATATCGACTCGGCTGTTGTTCCTGGTCAAGAATATACATATTATATGCGGACGGAGATGCTTCTGCCTGTACTTACTCTTGCTAATAACCATTATATTCTTTTTACTTATTTTTGATGGGCGTCTGTCTTACTCGATTAATGCTGAAAGGATTAGCAGCTGTTATTGTAAACAGTAGCCAAAAACTCAATATCCATTCAGAAAATATCATTATATCTTTTCGAAATATATATTTTTTTGTTACGTGACTAGGGTTATATTTTTTTTATTTTCGTGCTCTGTAGCTGCGTTAATTTGTTTATTGCAAAAAATACGCTTTTTCTTCCGACTTTTGACTAAAATCAAAATGTGATCATGAATCATAATCAAGTTTTTTTTGATAGTTGAAGCAAATAAATCTCAATAAATGTACAGAAGGAACACAAAATTTGATGTATTATACAGGGTGTCTTTTAGCCCATTTTAAGTTTA
Organism: Drosophila anomalipes; assembly: GCA_035041615.1. NCBI lineage: Eukaryota > Metazoa > Arthropoda > Insecta > Diptera > Drosophilidae > Drosophila > Drosophila anomalipes. The sequence goes on from JAWNKZ010000040.1 coordinate 4,758,844, forward strand.
TATTTGCATAAGCAAACTATTTTTTTTTATTAGCATATAGAATGTTCTTGTCTAGTTTGTCGGGGTGTGTATTATTACAAAAGGAAGAGAAAAAAATGATGAACCCAAAAATAGGATTTGATAGCTCGATCGGCACGAGCACGTCGAAGTAAATAGCTGTAATTCAGGTGAGTGATTTTTACGATTTTTAGCAACTATTTTGTTTATTTTTACTGGACGCTATCTGTTTAGCGCTGTCGCTTCGACAAAATATAAACAAAAATACTTAAAATCCGATGCTATGGAACACTCGTCCCGGTTTATATATTTAGCTCGGACCAGCAGTCCCCCTCCGGAATAGCCTTTTGACACTCAATATGTACATGAGCCAAACAATAACACTCGGAAAAAAATCTCACTGAAACTTAGAAATTTACCATAGTTTCGGCGACAAGGGCAGTTCAACTTATTGTTAATAAAATTTATTTATTATATACAAAAAATATATCTACAAGATTCCTGCTTACACATGAGTCTTATATTTAGATTAGTTATTAAACATTATTATTATAATATTTCACATATACAAATAGTTTATAAGTTCGTTTAATTTAATTTTAAAAAAAACTTGGACTTATACACATTTCAACCTTGATTTCTAAGTTTAATAAATGTTTTTCGTATTTTTAGAAATTATTTGTCAAAGCCAAACAAATTAAAATATCTTTTTCTTGTTACGCTATTTTTTTTTTTTAATTCTTGTAATTACATTTAAAAAAAAAGTTAAAAAATTACTTCAAAATCAACTTGAAAAACTTTCTAGTTTGCAGGTTGAACTTTTTGCTGAGTGTATGCAGACTACATAAACATTTTCATAAACTGTCTTTTGGCCCCCGAAATTCCCTCTCAAAATCACCTAAATCACCCGTACGCCTGTGGTGCGTTTATAGTTTTTTTGGCCCAAAGCACGTTTAAGCCACGCACCAAATGCTGGCTAATAGATGCCACACGCTCGTCCTTCAGCCACAGTTGCACTTTGGCAAGGACCACAACAGCTCCTTGCACTCTTCGCTCGCACTCCGTTTACCTCTGTGCACTTTTAAAGTTGTTCATCTTCATATATCCCAGAGGTGGCAAGTGGCACGATTGTGGTTTTTGTATCCCACTCATAAATTTGCCAGAGCAATACAAGGATTGTGTAGCCAATCCCAGTACGGAGTTATGACTTTGTCGTCGTTTACTTGGCTTACATATGTAATGGGTTTTTAGGGTCTGTTGCAATTGAAAATAACGCCACAGAAACTAAATAAATATATTTTGTTTTCAATAATTTATTATTGTACTTTTTTTTTTCCTCAATATACGACTGGGATTCAATGTTTGATGGTATTTGTTGCAAAAGGTCAGCCAAAAATTAGCATTCACTCCAGAACAGAACCGAAAAACTAAATTAAGCGCGTTAATTAGCGGAAGCATAACGCGAGAAAGGAAAACAAAAAACCATTTGGGAAAAGGAAAACACTTGTTATCGAATTTTATGTAGATAAATATTAGCCTCAACTGCAACGGTCGATGGACCGATATTGCATTTTGAACAATTAAAAAATAAATCAAATAAAAGCAAACGGTTCATTCAAGATTTAAGTGATTACTTCATTTAATGTATGACATTTAATTTGCACAGAAAATTCATTAATTTGCCATTCAATGAATCTCTGCGATTTCAACTGTCAGATGTCAGCAAATTTGTGTAATTGCCGGAATTTACCTGGTCAATGTGTTATTTCCATGATGAGTGGTGCATTTTGAGCGACACTGAGATAAACACACATTTACTACATCAATTTTCAATTATTATTTATTGTGCTTACGTTTGTGTTTTTGCCTTTACTCGAATACCGAACGGAAAATAAGCGAAAAAAACACTGCAAAATTTGTTGAAATTTCAAAATTTTTTAATCACTTTCACGTTTTCACACAAACAACAGACACCAGGCATATCCGGAAACTGACTTCAACGCTTGAATTTCGCGCTATGTGAAAGATTTGCCGCTTCCGCCGTTCCGTTTGTGGCAGCTGCTGAACTTGCCACGACAAGCGAACGCAGACGACTTGTTGGCGCGTTCAAAAAGCTGTCGACAATACACAAACCAAATTGAACAAACCATTAGCTAGGGTAAGCTAGGGGGTAAGCGGCTATCACTATGCCAAATGCCGGCATTTAGAGACGCCTGCGCAGTTATACTTTTCATATTTTTAATAATTATTCGTATTACATTTCGGCAGATTGTCATTTTAAAAGAGAAATAGCTTGCATTAATAAATATTGGTTATGGCTTCGAAGAATTGCAAAAGTTGCGAATACTGTCATTGCTCCAACTCAAATGGCACTGAAAAATTTAAAAATTACGTTAACCGGCTTGGTAACAATTCGCAAAGAGAGTATTTTTTAAATATTATTTAGTGATCGCATTATGTTAAAAATTATAATTGCATACAAATTGTTTATTTGGCAAGATCAGATAGTCTCTTCTCTGCTACAAATAAATGTTACTATTTTCTAATAAATAACATTGGCAAAAGTGACAAGTGTTGAAAAGTACTAAAGGTATCGTTTGAAAACATCGATACACTTACACATATCGATAGCAAAAAACTTGTATTAGTCCTCTTTTCTTTGATGTCTTGTGAATGACATCGTTTTGCTGGAATAATTGTAAGTTTTATTGAAATACCGTGACTAGTGCGTATCTAAACAAGTTGACGCTACAAGTGCAACATGCAATGCGTGCATAGCAGCAAGAAGAAATCATTGTTTTTGCGCCAAATGCTGGCTGTCAATGTTTTTTGGCAAACGCCATGTTGGCCGCTTGCACATAACCTCAACACCGAACGAATAGTTGACACCCCAGTTAAAAATTAATGTGCATTTATCATTTATATATATTTTGGTTTTTATTTTGTTGCAGCAAACGGCATAAGCAGAAGTAAACACCATGTCGCGTTTCTTTGCCAATGGCTCGGACTCGGAATCCGAATCCAGTGAAGAAGAAGTCCCAACCCAATTCAACAACAAAGCCCAAAATTTCGTAAGGAAAAAACTCGCGCTTTTGGCGCAATAGAGAATAAATTAAAAATAAAAATTCGCATTCCATTCGCAGCAATTCAGCGATGATGAGGAGGAGGTGAAGCGTGTGGTGCGCTCCACAAAGGAGAAACGCTACGAGAATCTAACGAGTATCATTAAAACGATACGCAACCACAAGAAGATTAAGGATATACCCAATACGCTGAGCAGCTTTGAGGATTTGACACGCGCCTATACCAAGGCGCTGCCCGTTATCTCCAAGGAGGAGAACGGAATAACGCCGCGCTTCTACATACGCTGCCTGGCCGAACTGGAGGATTTCATCAATGAGGTGTGGGAGGATCGGGAGGGACGCAAAAACCTCTCCAAGAACAACTCGAAATCGCTGGGCACACTGCGTCAGAAGGTGCGCAAATATATTAAGGACTTTGAGGACGATCTGGTCCGTTTCCGTGAGGCACCCGACCAGGAAAGCGATGTGGATGAGGGTGAAGGCGATGTCCACGATAGCGATGCCGATAGTGCCGGTGATGATAGCGATACCGGTTTTGGAGTCAGTGCCAAAATGGCCGAGTTGCCGAAGGCAGCGAAAACGGTGCAACCAACGAAAATAATTGCAGATGATGATGATTCCGACGATTCAATTGACTGGGATCCGGACACCGAATCGGAGACGGAATCGTCTGAGGACGAGAATATGTATCAGAATATGCGCGAACGTTTCCTCAAGCGTACCACCGAAAAGGAGGACAAGGACGACGATAAACGTAAGGATAAGCGCAAGGAGCCGAAGCTCAAGATACGCAAACGTGCTGATGACGATGAGGATGGCGAAGGATGGGAAACCGTAGTCAAGGGCAACGTTGTCGAGAAACCGAAAATGTTTGAAAAGGATGCCGAAATCGACATACCCCTCGTCCTGGCCAAACTGATCGAGATCATGTCGGCGCGTGGCAAGAAGCGCACAGATCGTCGCCTCCAAATCGATCTGTTGTTCGAGTTGCGCGACATTTCCGAGCAGCATTCACTGGGCACCGCTGTCGCCATCAAGATTCACTTCAGCATCATTTCGGCGATCTTTGATTATAATCTGAAGATATCGGAGCCCATGAAGCTGGAGCATTGGGCGCTCTTGCTGGAGGTGATGCAGAGCATGATGAAATTGCTGCTGGCCAATCCGGATATCAATATGAACGAGAGTATCGCCGAGGAGCACGAGGAATATGGGACGGCCCCTTTCTATGTCCGTGGTTGTCCCCTTGCGGCCGTGGAGCGTTTGGATGATGAGTTCACCAAACTGCTGAAGGAATGCGATCCACATTCGAATGATTATGTATCGCGTCTCAAGGATGAGGTCAATGTGGTGAAGACCATTGAGCTGGTTGTCCAATACTTTGAGCTCTCCGGCAGCAATAATGAACGCTGTCGCATCTATCTGCGCAAGATCGAGCATCTCTACTACAAATTCGATCCGGAAGTGCTCAAGCGCAAGCGTGGCGAGCTGCAGCCAACGACGGGAGCAGCGGGTGCCACCCCAGCAGCACCCATCCAATCCTCCGTGGAGGTTATGGATAAACTATGCAAGTTTATCTACGCCAAGGACGATACGGATCGGATTAGGACGCGTGCCATCTTGGCGCACATCTATCATCATGCGATGCACGACAATTGGTTCCAGGCACGTGATCTGGTGCTGATGTCCCATCTGCAGGATAACATCGATGCAGCGGATCCATCGACGCGCATCCTCTACAATCGCATGATGGCCAATTTGGGACTGTGCGCCTTCAGGCAGGAGAACATCAAGGATGCCCATCATTGTCTGGTCGATCTGATGGTCACCGGCAAGCCGAAGGAGTTGCTCGCCCAGGGTCTACTCCCACAGCGTCAGCATGAACGTTCCGCCGAGCAGGAGAAGATCGAGAAACAGCGCCAAATGCCATTCCACATGCACATCAATCTGGAGCTGCTCGAGTGCGTCTATCTGGTGTCGGCGATGCTTCTCGAGATACCCTATATAGCAGCGCATGAATTCGATGCACGTCGTCGCATGATCAGCAAAACGTTCTACCAACAGCTGCGCTCCTCGGAACGCCAATCTCTCGTTGGTCCGCCCGAATCAATGCGTGAACATGTCGTCGCCGCTGCCAAAGCGATGCGCTGCGGCAATTGGCAGGCATGCGCCAATTTCATCGTCAACAAGAAGATGAACACCAAGGTGTGGGATCTGTTCTACGAGTCGGAGCGCGTTCGCGAAATGCTCGTTAAGTTCATCAAGGAGGAATCGTTGCGCACGTATCTGTTCACCTACTCCAATGTGTACACCTCGATTAGCATACCATCGCTGTCGCAGATGTATGAGTTGCCGCTGCCCAAGGTGCACTCGATCATCAGCAAGATGATCATCAATGAGGAGCTGATGGCCAGTCTGGATGATCCCAGCGAGACGGTTGTTATGCATCGTTCGGAACCGTCGCGTCTGCAGGCGCTCGCCATGCAATTTGTGGATAAGGTGACCAATTTGGTCGATGTCAATGAGAAGGTGTTCGACATGAAGCAGGGCAACTTCTTCCAGCGCGGCAACATGGGCAATCGGGATCGTGGCTACAATCGCAACCAGAACAATCAGGGCGGCAATTGGGGCGGACAGCGACGCGATAATCGCAATCAGCGCAATCGCAACCAGCGTGGACACCACAAGCAGAACCAGCAGCAAAATCAGCAGCAGCAGCAACAACAAGTCCACACCATCGACGAGGAGTAGACGCACCACACGGACACAATCGGAAACAGTAACAGTTCTATGGATAACACGCGGCAATTGATTGAATGGGAAAGTAGAATTGGAACAGCTGCTCCTTACGTTTGTGGATGGACCTCCGATTCGGATTACCACACCGGATCGGAGGTCTATATTCATCCGCGAATCTCTTCTGGGCAGCAGTTTCCAGTTTCGCTGCCTGTCCATTTTCAGTTACGTACTGTTCTGTGAATTTGTTTGCTTAAAAAAGAAGAAAAAATCTAAAACTAATTGATAAATGCATTTTGTATCAACTAAAATCTAAAGTGCGCAAGTCTTTCATCAAAATAAACTTTAAACAAAAAAAGAAAAGAAAAAAGCCAGAAAAACTAAAAGCGGTCGTTTTAATAATCATACAATGGCTGAAACGAGTTTTTAGTTTATTTGCAGTCAAATTATGACAATTTTAATAAATGCATCTTTCAGCTTATATAAATTTATCAGCTTTTTTGAAGTCAACAGCGTATCAGCCATTATCAAAGGGACATTCCAAAGCACAAGCAAAATATCGATTTTTTCAATGTATCGATATCATTGTATCGGCAAATTGTCTGCCGCCGACTCACGTTTTATTGGCCATATTATTTAACAATTGAAAATTATCAATTAAAAATTAAGTACACTGCAGCATGAACAGTATTGGGGACGATTGCAATGAGTTGAAAAAGCAATACGATGCTTGCTTCAACAACTGGTTCTCCGAACGATTTCTCAAAGGCCAAACCAATGATTCCGTCTGTGCGCCCATTTTCAAGGTTTATCAGGAGTGCGTCAAGGTGGGTGATTGACATAATAAATAATAATATTTAAGCCACATACAATAATTGTTAATATTTCCCCAAAACTCCCGCGCACAGCGGGCAATGCGTGAGCAGAAAATTGAGTTACGTGAAATTGAAACGGATTACAGCACCGGCCCCACTGAATACGACAACAACAACATTGGTGGCAGTTCTCCGGGTGCAGGTGCCACCAAGCAGCAGGGCAAAAGTTGACCTTTGACGGGGGACTTACAGCCGTTCCATGGTGATACGATCAGACCAAAGTCCGAGTCCCAAATTCACGGGCAGCAGTCCAATGGGAGTGAAGACGCATTCCCCTGGAAGCACAGCGCGGCTCCACAATCTAAAAAAAAAAAACAACAAAACCAAATAAAAAGAGAAAAGAAACACGTTTACAAAAGATGCTCGTTCCCAATGCAAAGTGTATATTAAAACGTTAAAAATTAATATTAAGTGGAATAAATAGACCTGTAACGGGATTATTACGATTAAAGTTTGTAAATAGTATGTGAAATTAAATTAATATGTAGTTGATGAAATTTGTATGTAGAATGTGCAAATATTTCGCATGAAAATAAATGCTTAGAAATTATCTTTTTTTTTATTTATTATCACTATTTGATTAAGTCGACTGTCGACTGCAGATATTTAGTGCTGAACTACGGGGTATATACAAGACTAATCATATAGCAAATATGTTTACACAAATCTATATAAGAATTAATTCGCAAAATGTGAATCCCAAGCGTGCTTATCGCAGACCTGACCCTCGGGTTAAGTGTTTCCCCTGGAGCACATCTTCCGATCATTTCCGCTTGGTATAAAAGCCACTGGCAAATGCTCTTCTTCAATAGACTCAAAATCAAGTCACAGTCATTAAGATGAAACTGCAGTCAGCTCTTCTGATCTTCCTACTGGTTGTCTGCACCATTTGCACACAACTCATCCATGCGGAGCCCTTCGGATCCCAATCTGGATTGGGTGTACCTAGGCGACCACAAACACTGCCTCCAAATAGGCCACAGACGCCAAATTTTGGACCGGCGCGATTTTGAACTGAGACAAATATACTTTAAAAATAAAATGAATTTCAATTGAACAAAGTATTTTCTTCTTGTGTATTTCACTTAATCAAAAACCGGAGCATTTGCCACACTTGGATAAACAATTGGCAAATTATTCCATGTTAAAACAATCTTTGTTTTTATCAATCTTTTGACTTAAATACTATTTTGGATTCGGACTAAAAACACAAAAAGATGAAAAAACGTTTTTAGTGCAAAATAGCATCGAGTTGGTAAAAATCATATATCTGCGGCTGCTGATGAAAAAACTTAAAAATCTACACAACTTATGGTTTAAAGTTAGTAACAGAAGACGTAGCAAGAAAATTACTTGCTACCTGTGAACTTGGACAGTTTCTCCAGTAAGGCAATGTAGGAGACGTGCTCGTGAGCGGTGGCCAAGTCGGATAGCTTCTCGGCGAACTCATTGCTGATGCCCTTCTCCTCGAGCAGATTCATCAGCAGATCATACAGATAACCATCGAGCACATCGCCAGCGACGGCATAGATTTTCTCATTCCATTCGCCCTCGTAAATGGACATCTCATCGATGGAGAAGACATCGTTGTATTCACCCTCCTGTGCCTCTCCCTCCAAATAGGAGCAAGTAAACGACAGGGTTGTGTTGCCCCTAACAATATCCACCTCGAATTGCGGCTTGCTGCGCATTTCACCCAATTCGGGCTTGTCCGCATTGGGATTAATCTCTGGCTCCTGCTCGCTATCCACAGTGTGATTCACATTCAGGCTAATGATCACCTTCTCCTTGTCCGTCTGCTTGCTTAACTCCACCTCGGAGTCTGTCAGCTTCACGCTAAAGCCGTCCAATGTGCTGGGCACCGTTTTGCCCTTTTGCACCTTACGCTCCGCGAGAATCTCCTCGGTGAGGAACTCGACAAGCTCGCGTTCGCCTAGTAAAATAAATAAATTATTAACATTATTTCACCATTTCGCCTCCGACTGCTCTCAGTCGCATGTTTTTGAGGTTATGTAACAGTGGCAAGAGGGGTATGTCTCTACATCTCTAACACATCCTCTATCTTAAGCAACTTACCCTTGGTGTGCACGTTGCAGCCACAGGTGCAATTAATGCTGGGCTTGTGCACATTCAACACGGTAACGTGGTCGCCAACTGCTGCCGCCGGCGTTTTGGTCATGTGCCACAGGCTGCGGGTGAAATCACGTTTGCCCAGTGCACCCGTCGCAGAGGTGGCCACGTTGGCGAAGCGCAAAGTGGCTGTCTTCAGGCTGTTCATCTTGTGGTTATATAAGATTATATATTTTCTTAATATGATAGTTAATGGAAAAATGTGCGGCTGCTATCGTGTTGCAACTTGCAACGAGTATTCCAATTACTTATCGATAACTCACACATTCATATCGATATAGGTTCTGATTGCGTCAGGTGGCAACGCCGCAAGCAGAAATTCACATTTCGGTTGCAGTTGAAACAAATGGAATGGAGAAATATCCTCAGATTAAGGATAAACTGCTTCTGCAAATTGAGGACGATGAGCGTGTGCATCCCCGCTGTCCACATGGTCCCACAGTGCTATTCTATCGACAAAGTCAGAGGCCCAACGATGGCTACTACGCCTGCTCCGCTCATCGCAATTCAAAGCTCTGCAATTTCCACATGGAATTCAATAAATGGCAAAGAAATAAACTTCAAAGATTGCCAGAAAATGTTCGCGATTATCCCCAGTCAACGAGAAACGATGACGATTCTGATCCTACAAATAATATGGAAGCACTCTCGCAAGACGAGGTCCATGCACAGTACTTTTTCGATCCAAGCGCCCTCGAATTCTTTGCGATTCAGTGTCGATTGCTAGGAATTCAGTAAGTTATGAGTTAGATTAATAGTTGCGTCTAATCCCTCATAGCAAATTCTGCATTCTCTTTTCTGCCTGCCACAGCAAAGTGGTTTGCATGGGTGCACCTCGTCTCCACTTTCACCTGCGACGCACCACAAAAATGCAAAGTTTTTTGCTTGATTTTGATGAACGATTTGTTGTCTATTTGAGCTCCAAGGAATTTTGTCACTACAACATGTGTAACAATCACTTCTTCTACAATCCTGAACCATTCGAGCAGTTCCTCAAGTGCAACAGGTGAGTAGATTAGCAGCAATTTCCCCCTAATCTAAAGCTAATCTCTTGCAGCGATGAACGCGTCTTGATTGTGACGGATCCTCCCTTTGGCTGTCGCACGGAGCTGATAGCAAACACATTGCGATCCCTCACCCGTCTGTATAATCGAATTAACAAGCAGCCCGCCACTCCACTGCCCATCTTCTGGGTGTATCCCTACTACATGGCCAATTACATTGCGGATGATATGCCCGAAATGCAGATCTGTGATTACAAACTCAACTACACAAATCACATTCGCTACACGAATGTGGGCGAATCTCGACGCTGTCACGGCTCCCCGGTGCGCGTCTTTACCAATGTGCCACTTGAGCTGCTGCAGCTGCCTCCCGGCGAGGGTTATAAATATTGCCGGAAATGCAAACGCTTTACGGCCGTAGAAAATGTGCATTGTGATCGTTGTGGCGATTGTTGCTCCCGAAACGGACAAATCTATCGCCATTGCCAGCTGTGTGATCTGTGCGTGAAACCCAACTATGTCCACTGCCCCAACTGCAGACGCTGCTGCCAGCGTGAGAATCACAGCTGTGCCTTGTATCAGTCCAAGCAACGCTGTTGGATTTGTGGACAGCGTGGACACATTGAGAATAACTGCGGAATTTGGAAGTGCCGAAATCGAAAGGGGCGGCAAAAACTGGGCTGTCTTCTTTGTGGCAAGGAGAAGCACACGGAACGCAGGTGCCCAATGCGCTCCAATTACTTGAAGGAAACCCAATTCATGGGACAAACAACGATCGTAGCGAGAAAGGTAGTAAAACAAAGGAAAAGGAAATTGTTAAAGTAGTTTGTCATTTTAACTCGATTTTAATGCCGAAATTCATATTTGCTCTTAACACACGTTTAATGTTTAAATTAATCAAAATGAATGCATATGGAGAAAAACATGACCACCATAAATTGTGGAATGGATTTTATTTGCCACAAAGAAACTCTTTCAATCAAATAAAAGAACTTTGTTGCAGCAAAGTATGTAAATAGAAATTAAAGAAAATTTTGACAAAAATTCACAATTTAGTTGCTTGTTTTTTGTTTATCATTTAACGACGGGTAACTTAAGCTTAGACAATAATTAATTTCAAATGGAAAACACTTATTGCCCCCAACCAACGGAATGCAGATCTTAAAATTGTTGTCTCTTGTTGTTTGTTGTTTTGGCTGAACTGTTTGTATGAAATCTGATGACGTCGACAATTTGGTCGCGCGTCCGTTGAGAGGTGAAAGTATCTTTTAATGCGCTATGTTGAAAATGTCTAAGAACGATTGTATTTGCCCCAAATGTGCAGCATGAAAACAGAGGCGATAAACAGCAGCGACATAACCAGCACGGGAACTGGACCACTAGAAGAACGGGAAGAGAAGCAACAAAATCACAATTAGCTGACAAAAAATGTAATCTTCACTTACACTTTGATGCCGGGTGAATCGTCTGTGTAGAAGCGCCACATGCCGCCAGTGCCTGCACCGCCGGGTGCACGACTCCTGGCCGCCGTTGTTGTTGCTGTCTTGCGCTGTTTTAGACTGCTGCCGCCTCCAGCGCCAGCGCTACGTGGCGCCGACAATTTGCTGGGCGAGCGTGAGCCGCTGCCAACGGATGTGGAACTTGCAGGTGCAGGCTATAATAATCAATTGGTACATTTCGTTCAAATTCTCTTCTCCGGTTGATAGGCACTTTTTAACTTACCATTTTAATTTAGATGTTTAATTTTAATTCAGAGCGAAATGTGCACTGAGTTCGTGAGTGAATGCGTGCTGACCTGGAAAAGTGTTGAGTACGATGAAATCAATTTGACAACTCTTCGTGTCGGTTTCGTGTTCCACGTCAGCTGCCATTCGCCGCGAACGTATCTATGACAGCGACCATTCGATAAGATTTATTTATTCCAGTTTATTGCTCTTGTCATGTCAATGGAATGACAAGGAGTTGGCGCTAAAACCATTTTAAAGAAGTTTACAAATAATACTATCAAAACTAAAACGAACCAAAAAAATTACTTACGTATTTCAAGTCTAATATAATATACATTTATACATAAAGAATTTATTTATACTGAATAGTTCCATTTATTGGGCAATATCGCTAGCGAAGTTGGCTACAAATTTTTTGTTAAACTTTTGATATGCATATTTTGGAGAAATAAATTATGTCGACTCCAAAGCCTCGATTAGTACTCGTCAATTGCTTGATATTTATTAATAAGTCATAATTTTTAAAAATAAAAAACAAATATTTTGCATATATTTAAAATTTGCTTTCGATTATGCCTTGTAATCATCGATATCATTTTCAATAGTAATCGCCAGTTCCAATGAATGTATATCAATTACATTTTTCTTGTGGCGTCGCTTAAATATTTTTATTTCGCAGATTGTGAGCTTAATTTAATTATGATTTTGTGAGTGGTGTGTTTATAAGTTAGAATACGCTTTGCATGTTATTGTGAGCTGTGTGTTTATAAATTAGAATACGCTGTGCATGAATAGCATGCGATTTTGCCGCACCGTTGCTATGGTGCGCAAATTCATGATAAAACGCCAAACATAAATAAACTCAGTGTCAAATATAAAACAATAAGGAAAAATCCAAAAAAAGCGAGAAAAAAATCGTGGCAAAACAAATTCAACTAAATATGGAGGATATTGAAATCGAATATCTGGACGAGTACAAAGACTTGGTGCTGCCAGGTGGGCAACAAAATGCCAATTTACCATTTGCAATAATTTTCGATAAATTGCCAGGCATTAAGACAAGCAGCATCAGGAGCGCGTCAACTGGGGCGATCTCATATCAAGTGCCCATTCCACCTCTGAGACGCATCTCATCCGATTCGAGTGGTTCCTCATCCATTGATCCGGATATATTTCAAAAACTATTCGATGGCAAGCTTCTGGAAGACGAGATGCTCGCCGAAAGTAAGTCAAATTACAAATGCAAAAGCTACTTTTCCTTCTAACAGATTATGCATTTGTATTTTATCAGGCGGCTCAAATGCTAAAGGAAGAAGTAGATGTCGCTTAAGTTCATCATCGAGCGATTCGAACGATGCTCTGGACGCATTGTACAATCGTCAAGTGAACAAAAGACGTTATCGCATAGAATCATACGATTCAATAGATGATCTGGGTATGTAAACAGAAATACTGATTGAGTCAATCTCTTAATATGTATTTATGTTCCGATAGGGGATGCACTGATGGGCGCCACACACAGGTCGGTGGCAAGGAGAGCCAACTCTCAGCCAGCCAAGAAGTCACTGACTGACGGATTGCAGCGAGGCAGAGGTGGAAGCATCGTTGCCAAGTCGAAAAGTGCTGAAAGTCGGCCGCAAGGAAACAAATCAAATTTAAGTGTTGCGTCGATGAAGCCAGACAGCAAGGCTGAAAGCCTCAAGTTGGGATTTAGTACAAACGGCACCAGCAGCAGCAGTTGCTCCTCCAATGTGCATCTGCTGGCCCATCGCAAGAAAGCAATAACCATTATAAAAGCTCAGAAACCGGATCTCAAGCCGCCCAAGCATGAGCCCAAAGAGGATCCACTCCGTAAGTTTTAAATTCATATATTTGTACACTATATTTTAAATTTAATTTGAATTTTTGTTTAAGTTTATCAAAAATGCTAGTATATTTATTCTCATATTATATATATTTATTATTATATTATATTTGTAGTAAATGTAAAGTAATCTATTTGATTAGATTCAATTAAATGATTTCTAAGATTGAAAATACTTATTTGTTAATTATAAATGTCTCTTCTAATAAGAGCTTGTAAATATAAAATTCTATAATTCTTTGTAGTTAAAAACTGAGTATTTTAAAATGTAGATTAATTTAAATTTAAATTGTATCTATAAGATTTCGTCCATTTGTTCGCTTTTTGCAGATTTGAAGGATTTATCCGATGACTCGGACAGCGACTTGTCTTATGAATTCGAATCGGATTTCTATGGCTATGGCGATTCCGAGGACGAGGATGGCGAGGGCTCCAAGCAGATAATTGATATATCAACGGATAGCAATGCGGCGACATCATTGGCGGGTAAGTCATCATTAAGCGACTAGTTGATACTGCCAACCCTCTGATTATATTTATAATGTGCGTCAAACAAACCGTGTAGACACTGTGACACCTGTTGTTTCCGATGACGAAAGCCAGCTGCAGCTGCAACAGCAGCAAACGCCGCACGCCGCCACCGAGCGTCTGCAGCTGTACTTAAATAATCTAAGTGGCGCCGAATCACCACCCTCTAAACACAAATTCAATCGCAATTGCAATGCTCGAAAATCGCGTTCTAATGAAAAACCTTCCTCAACATCGAAAACAATTGAACAGCCAACGGCATCAGTGAATAATAATAATGATGTCGTTGATCAGGCGCTGCCAATGGGTAAGTTTGTCCAAATTCCATTTACACTTCCGGCATACACATTTCACATTTATCACTTAAACCGTCTTTAATCTTTGCAGCCGAGGAACCTCAACGCGATTTTCTCTCCTCCAGCAGCAGAGTCTCAGATAAAATGCCTCTTGCCGATCATGTCGATGATAATAATCTTACGTATGAAACATTAGAGCGTCTTAGCCAAAATTTGGCCGCGGAAATCATTAAGATTGATGCGGAGCGCTCCATTGAATTTAACAAACGTTCCGGTTCCAAGCAGCGTAGTATTTCGCCCTCCAAACTGTTGGCCAATTCATCTCTCTACGCGAATCACGTGCGCAAGCTGACCTACTCCAACGAGAAAATAGATGAGATTGCGCCAATGCGTCGGACCAAGAGCGACGAAGCATTTGCGAAACGTGGTCGCTGTGGGAGGCAGCCAAAAAGCAGAGCCGCCACCACAGATGAACAGAGCAAATGTAATCCGCTATCGCCAACGAAAATAACATCAACAGAATCAACATCAACAATAACAACGGAAAAGGAAAAAGAATCACCCAATAAGGAACCTTTATTGACTACGAAATCTCCCGCAATACCAGAAAAAATCAAGCGCAAACGTGGCAGACCTAAGAAAAATAAGTTACCTTCAGCGAATGCTTCAGTTTCGGAGAATCAAACTGAGAAGCCCAGTGTGGTTTTGCCTGACAGTGAAAACTCAACTGTTGTCAGTGTAATTGATAATTTAAACTCGAAAATAACTTGCGACGAATTGGATTTAAAAATAGAAACAACTAAAAGTGAAAATCGAAAAGAATTGGATTCTCTCAGTTGTGTTGCAACGGAAGAGCGGGTGATATCACAATTACTTAAAGATAATTTAATGGATTCAGGAGAATCGGATACTAAAGACACAGTGAAAGCAGAAAGTGAGCTTAAATCAACTGCAGCAGCATCTGAGCAACATCTGTGCGGAGAAGAAGCATCCTCGAGGCAGCAGCAGAGCCAAATGGAAAAGCATGGTTCAACAGTTGAAACAATTTGCCAAATTTTGAATGTTAAAAATGTTGTTGAAGGTGTTGCTGAATGCCATATCGATACTTGTGCTGTGAAGTGCGTCAAACCAGAAACATGCTTGAAAACTTTCGAAGAAACTGAAAATACAATCTTAGGCACAGCAATCGGGGAAATCGCAGACAGAACCATGGATAATAGCCAGGACAAAAGCTCTTCAAGTGTGATAGAAACTATGCAAGGGAGACATAATGAAAGAAGTGAACAAATCGATGGAGATGTCAAACAATCTCAACTGAAACTGGAGGCAAATAATGGAAATTTAAGTGAAAAACTAGAAGATAAACAACAACAATCGACAGAAGCAGAAGCAGAAGGAGAAAGCATGACAAACCAATCGAAGGAAAACCAAACAGAAAATAATCATTTAATTGTTGTGGCGACATCCAAGAAAACTTCAAACAAGCGTCATCGAACAACAATGAGCGCAATTTCGAGAAAAGCGTTACGCTCTGCCTCAGCCATGGCTAGTCCATTGCCAGAGAGTCTAATTCTTTCGTCGGGACTGGAAAGTCGTAGCGGTAAGCGCTGGCTTAAGGACGATCTTGCATTAGCAAAGAAACCAACGCAAAATCGCAATAGTCCTTGCATCTCCGATAAGACATCGGAGGAATGCAGTGATTCGTCTGCAAACTGGAAAGAATTCTGTATTAATAATAATAATGATGAAACGCCACAACATCCAACAGTTGTGAACAATGTGGCGGAAATATGTAAAGATGAAATAGAATCTTTAAGTGAGAGACATTTGCGCAGCTCCAAAGCGTCGACGACTGCGACTTTGGCCAAAAAAACTCAACGAAAGCAGCCATCAAAAACATCAAAATCCGATGGCAAAGGGGACGTAGCTTTAACTGAAAAGAAATCTCGCCGAACAAGGCAAAAAAAGAATACAGAAAAGCCGATTGTGGCTGAAGTATTGCCAGAAGGGACGATTACTGCGCTGGTCGATGAAATACACTTAAGTGCAGAGGCTCCTCAATTGAAGGCCGACACTCCAGAGCTAGCAGACGCTGCGAATATAGAAATAGAAACATTAGGTGAGAAATTAACGGCTGAATGTGTTTCAGATCAGAAGCTTCCTACAGCGACGAATACTGTTGCGAAAGAATCGTCCGAAGAACAGATGGCACCAACCCAACCAGTCAGCGAGGAGTCAGTGAATCCACATGATATATTATCCCTAAGCACTCAGCATTTTTTCTTAGAAGGGGATTTGATCCGGCGATCGACTCGTTCTCGAAAACAGACCCAACTCGTCTTGCCATGGCGTATTCGATCAAGAGAAAATAAATTCAAGGAGCAGCATAAAAGCGCTGATGAATCGGAATCAACGCCAAAACTAAAGAAAATTGAAAAAAAGGAAACTCTCAAGAGAGGCAAAAGCGAGGCGGATCAAACTGATAATGATACTCCAATCCCAGACTCCATCGATCAGTCGGAAATTGTGGAAAGGAGTATAGGAAAGCGGATTCCAATTGAGCCTAAGCACAGCAGCCAGGCAGCGGAGAATCAAGTCATTTCAGATGCAGATGTCATGCAACTCGCTCTTGCTCCAGACACGCCCCTGAGCACTTGCTCCTCAAGTGGTTCATGCCGCAAGCTGCGCGTATTGCTTAAGAGAGTGGAAACCAAATCTGAAACTACTTTGTGCCACAAGTTCGAAAACGATGTTGAGAATTTTACAACACCTGATCCTCCTCAGCAGGAGTTGGAAGACATCAAGCAGGATACGCCGACAGAGGTTGTTACATTTTTCCATCAAGACCAATCTACTGCTGCTAATAAAGAGCCAACGGATTCTGGACCACCAGAATCTGGGAAAGACGAATCCTCGGAGAATATTGATCCATGTGAAACGACAGAAAAATCCACAGACCAATCTCCGTTTGAATCGCAACCAAAACAGACTATCGTAGATCAAGAACAATTAAGCAAAGATGAAAACGAGACTGTAATCGAACAACAGAAACCAGTGGAGGAAAATGCTGAAAAGGATCTACATCAAAACAAGATAGAGAGTGAGGAAAAACAGCAAGCGGAAACGGAGGAAGCTACTGAGAAAAATGTTGAGAAAATTGAAGTGGAGAATAAGGAACAACAACCGGTCGAGGAAACTTCTGATGAACACACTGATGAACAGCCAATTGATGCGGAGATGAAAGAGCAGCAAGCTAAACTAAATGACACTGAGGCTAGGGAGCAACCGGAACAAAATGAGAAAGAAGACGTTCCCGAACAAGACCAACAGCCAAAAGAGACGAAGGAATCTGCTGCTGGCATCGATCAACAGTTATTAGATGAGAAGGATTCTGCAACCAAAGATCAACCACTAATTGAAACAGAATCTAAGCCGGATCAAGCTGCTGGCAGTGAACAGCCACAAACGGATAATATTACTACTCAACTTAATCCCACAGAAACAACAGGTGTCGTGAGAAGTGTCGATGTCGATGTCGTCAGCATCGTCGAGGGTTGTATCAATTCCGTGAGCTCCGAAGCGGAAGCGAATGTGGATGCCACTCAGCCAGATGGTTAATAGCTATTACTAATTAATATATTTAATTTACACAAGTTCATTTTGAATATTCAACACGTTATCTAACTCTTTTTGGTTCTCCTAATCCGTTCTTTCTGTCTTTCAGAGGCAAGCAAAAGCAAGCTGCCGGCCAAAGAAGGCAATTCCCGGAAGAGTAACACAATGGCACCACCAGCACCGCCCAAAAGGGAGTTGTCCACCGGGAAGGCGGGTAAGTAGTGCATCAAATTATGTATTCAAGTTTCAAATTCATATAAACAAATCTTATTCTAGTGCTGCGACGTATGGGCAAATCCATACAGATGGATGTGCAGCCGTCAACAAAGCGCCGAAAGCTCGTGGACACAATTGTGTTTTATGATGATAGCAAGGACAACAAGGAAACCACCAAAGAGCAAACGATCGATGAGGTGCCGGCAGCCAAGACGGTGACGTCCAAGAAACAACTATCAGCGACGCCAAAGGTGCTGACAGTGTTGGGCAGAAAGTCCGAATTGCCAAAAGCGTCGACGGTGAAAAGCAGTCTTTCCACATTGCTAAGCCCCGAACGACCTCTGGCAGTGGACAATTCGGTAATAATAACGACAACGGCCATAGCAAATCCAACGGTGGAACCCTTCAAGAAAGTGGAATCTGCAACAGTTGGCAGTGGCATTAATATATCTGTCTCATTGGTGCCCGATGTAGTTTTGCCACAACCCAAAAAGAAATTAACCCAAGCAGAAACTGCAAAGAGGTTGATTTCCGTAAAGGCGGCAAGCTCCAAAAAGAGGGAGGCATCCCCAGCAGCAGCATTAAGACCAGTTGCCAAATCCTTGCCAGCAGCAGCAGACACGCCAGCAGAAGGCAGCAAAACAAAGCCACGTAAATCTCTACCCGCTAGCAAAATAATAGGCAAAGCTGCAGCTTCAGTTTCAAGTACGCAACCAGCTAAGAAGTCGTTACCAAAGAAGGAGACTAGCAAAAAATTGATTACTAAAGCTGAAGCAGCAGCGACAAGCTCGTCGTTGGCCACCAGAAAATCAGTACCAGCAAATCTGTTGGAAGCGGCTAATGCAGCTGCAATCACTGTCAAAACTAGCAACAATATCATTCAAGCAATCGAAACGGCAGCAGCAGCGAATCCCAACAAGAAGCACGAAGTGCGAAAAGTCGCCAACAAATCTATGGGTAAACTCAAGTCAAATGAAACGTTGCAATCTGGAACAGCAGCAGCAACAGTTGCTGTGACTCCAGAAAATCCCCCAAATGCCACACCAGACTCTTCCCCCTCCACTCGCGACACAAAGCGAGCTGCTCGCATTGCGAAACCAACTTTGGCAACGTCGCATGTTAAACGTGGCGGCAGTCACACACGCTCCACAGCAGGCACACCCACGCCTACACAACAACAACAACAAGAAGAAGAAAGTGTTTCTAATGAGCAACAGCAACAGCTGATATTGCCACAAATAGCAATGCAGCAGCAACCAAAGCCGCAGCGCCCAGCACGAAAACAGCTAAAAATGCACCCGGCTAAGGAAAAGGCGCAGTGTCAGGCCGAAGCTGCTGCCGCTACTGCTGCTGCTCCTGCTTCAGCTCCAGCTCTAGCTCCCACACCTGCTCCATCTCCCACTCCAGCTCCTGCGTCTGCTCCAGCTGCATCTGCGGCTCAGTTGCCTGAGCAACAATCAGTGAAACAACTTCCGTCGCGCAAACGCAAAGTGCCAGCAAAATTCGATGTGGACTCGGCAAGTGTTAAACGACTGAAAGAGACGCCCACCGCCAAGCCGGAAGCAAAAAGTATTGCGTTTCCCGTGCTCATCACAGCTGCCACTGTGGTGCTGCCCGAAATATCATCACCAACAGCAGCAACAGCAGCAGTGGCAGTTGCAGAAACAGAAACATCAGCACAGCAACGCGTACTACCAGCAAAACATCCAACCACAAATAAGTTGAATCTAGCGCCACAACTGCTGCCGCCAAAGCTGCGCAAGTTGCGTGTGCCTCTAAATCGCAACTGTTTAAAAAACTGGCTAAAGGCTCAGCAGCAACAGCAGTTTGTGGAGCAACCATTGTCAACTGACCAAGCCGAGTTAGACCCAGCAGCGGAGCCAATCCCAAATGTGCCATCTTTGATTGCAAGACAACAATTGCTGCCCAGATTGTCAGCGATTAAATCTGTGCCGTTGCCGGTGCCACTGCCTTCGCTGGAAGTCAAGTCGGAGCAAGATGCGGATGAGCCACAGCCGGTGCAAATGGATGTTGATGTGCCCCTTGTTGCATCCAGGATAAGAGCAGAAAAAGCTCGACTTATTTCGGGCACAACGCACAGTTTAATGGCAGCAGCAGCGACAACAGCGGACAATTGCATGCAACCAACCAGTGTTCTAAGCAGTAACACCAGCACCACTGTAAATACCACCATCACCAGCGCCGGCACCACCACTGGCAGCAGTAATTCAGCAATTCAGGCCGCCAGCAGCGGCGCCGTTAGTGATTCACTCACATTTGGCATAATGAAAATGTATACGTATTTGTATCCGAGGCGCTCGCAGTGCTCATTTAGTCATGTGGCCCTCGATTACTGCTGCCACAATCTGGATGGGCCAATACGAGCCATTGATCCGACACGGATGCATGAGAAGGTTGAGGTGCCTGTGCTGGAGCTGCCGCAGTGCATGGTCATCACGTCCAAGATCATCTCGAAGCAGGACAAGAATATACCGGCAAAGGTGCTCGCCAAATTGGAACAGCTGGCGGCCAAAGATGGTCTGCCCAAAGTACTGCAAACGGTGACGATGACGACGACGGCGACACCACTGACACCAGCAGCAGTGCTTGCTCCACTGGCCGCTGCAGCTGCTCCACAACGACCCACTGCAAATAATCTTGATCGTTTAGCCAAGCAGCTCACAAAGAAACAGAATCCGCCAAATGTTGCTACTCCTGCTCTTGCTTCTGCTGCTGCTCCTTCAAAAGCGTTACCAGTGATCAGTTCACAAACGGTAACCAGCAATCAAATACCCAGGCTGCTGCAGCTGCCGCCCATTTGTCCCTCGGATAAGCAGCGTGTGGAGCTCCAGACACGCGTGCAGGTCTTCGATGCGGTGCTGCAGAGCCTCTCTAGGCGAGCGGCCGCAATGAATGTGTCGGAGCGACAGCTGGTTATCGAGATGATCGTGAAGACGAGCACGTTGTTACCCATCGATGTGGATGTGGGCACCAAGTTGCTGGAGAATTATGTATATTACTTGAATGCAGTCGCCAATACTGCGCCCAGGCCACAGTTGCGCTCCATTGTTACGCCCGCACCAGCGACATCGACAACCTCATCCAGCAGCAAATTGCTGCAGTCCAGCTCATTAAGTCGAAATCTTACAACGTCAGCGATTATGCGTCCGACATCATCGTCATCAACGCCCGAACCTCGACGACCCATTTACGATAAGCAGAGGAACATTATTGGCTACCAGTACAGAACGAGTCAATCATCGCCACTGCGTACAACAGCAGGGAGCAGCAGCAGTAGCAGCAGCACGAGGAGCTCATCCTTACCAGCGGGAACACCCATTGCAACAGTTGCTGCACAGCAGCAGCTGCAACGCACACGCATTCTTATGGTGCCCAGTGCCAGCAGCAAAGTAAGCCAAATCAAATATGCATATCTATCTCCATATTCTAATTATCGCTAAATGTCGCTTTTTGCAGATCGCTGTGGTTAATTCGGTGGCACAATCAACTGTTGCTCTAGCGCCGCAGCGAGTGAGTTCGAGCAACATGATACCGGTCTATCCATCACGCAATTCGAAAGGCTTGCCCCAAAAGGCAGCAGCAATAATCTCGGCAGACAAAGCGACACCCGTTGGCGTTGTCAACGGTGTCCCCATACTCGGAACGAGTACATCTGCATCAACAGCAGCTACAGATTCCCCCTCGAATCGAAATGTTTTCATTATCAATCAGTTGCTTTCGCAGCCGGAGGAGTGCATATTGCCGGATGCGATTGGTGGCACCGTTGGGGTCGTAGCTGCCGAGATCAAAGACGAACTTGACGATGCGGAAATCATAAATTAGGATAACACCCATATTTAGTACCAACGTATTATTTGTACACAAATCCCAAATTAATATATAAAAAGTTCATTAAGTTACTTTACAGAAAAAATAACATTAAAAAGAAGACATAAAAGCACCCCTATATTTAATGCACATATGTAAAACATTTTTTGTGGCTTCGAAATAATTTTTGTTGAAATTTGCCACTAATCTTTGTTTTAATAATAAATTGAATTGCTAATTAATAAAATATTTTATTATATAAAATATATTAACGCGTCCTCATTGCAAAAGTGCATATAAAATTCTTTCTTGATTCAGCACAAATTAGGTTGCTGTATCGGGTAAATTGCCCTTAAGCAAAATAAAACGAATATTTTTAGGAACAGGCAGGTGACGCGAAACAAGGCTAGATTTAAATGCATTTAAGGATTATGGGGTCATCTAAGAATCCAACCAATTGCACGGAAATGAGTCGAAAACTCTACATTGCTTACAAGAGATTTTGTGGGAGATTCGAAAATTATGCAGAAAAAATAAAATGCAGATAATATAATAAATATGAATTCAAATGGCATTTTTTGCATAATAATATAATTTAATAAAGTTATTGTTATTTCTGTACAAATTTAAAGATCTGTTTAACTTTTTACATGAACTTTTCCGCTTGCAGCCGTTCTTATCGATCAGTGTACTGGGCCTTAAGCAGAAACTGGTACGCCGTCCAACAAATAAGGGCGCGCTATTTAGCAACAAGTTGGCAGTCCCAACTTTAAAATTAGAACGGCACGATTTAATATTTTTCTATACACAACTCAAAGCAAATTAAAAACGTACAAAATTGATATATATTTCAGGACTACACAACTACTACTGGCTGCGGACAACAAAATTTAATGATAATTAACTTATTATTTATTTACACAAACAAAATAAAGCGGTAATAGAGCATTCACCAAAAATTTGCGTGACGTCACAGCCACTCTCAGAGCTTACGCTCTAAGAGAGTGTCGCAAGAGAGAGTTGCGCACTGCGCTACCTTAGAAATGTGTGCTAAATGATTTCGGCATTCTTATAAGCAAGAGAACATTGGAAAACAACAACAGTTTTCGTTTGCCGGCTGTTTGCAACGCATACCCATCAAAGGGGGGTTCGCAACGCACTTTTTACGCTTGATCGCTTGCTCGCTTCGTCTGCGTCCGTTTCGATTGTTTAGTTGGTTTGGTGTTCTTGTTGTCGACGCAACAACAAAATATTAAATAAATAAGTACATAAGGAACCTAGCGATTAGTCGGCGTGCCGTGTCGTCCAAGTGTGAGTGTGTGTTCCCAATTTACAAGGAGTGTGTGTGTTTTTTTAATACATGTTTTGGTTGAAATGGCCGTGGAAATAACAAACTCAGTATTATCGCTGCAGCCGATGGCAATTGAAACTGAAACCCCTCTCCACTGGCAGCTCGAGGACTATGCATATTTTCACAAATGTGGCGAGATAACAACCTCACCCGATGTCCAATGTTTTGGCTTCAATTGTGCATTCTGTCCGGCAATTTGTCTGCAGCTGTCAGTCTTCATCGACCACATACGGACGCAGCACATGCAGGATATGCGAAGGCGCTATGAAAATGCCGCCGCTGCTTCTGCCAGCGACGAGAAAATCGAGCAAACCACACAAACCGATTTAAATCTAATGATAATGAATATGGACACGAGCACAACGGGAGCAGGAGCAACTACTCCTTTGACCACAACAAATAAACGCTTGAAAAAAGCAGCGACCAATTGGAATGAGAATGTGAATGTGAATGAGATTACTGCACCCATTTGGGACATGGAAATGGACATGGCTCTGGATTTGGTTAACATTGCGCAGACAACAAGCAACAACTACAACAGCAGCAACAACAGCAACAATGCCTCGCAATTACAGCTTGGCAACACGGGAATAACAGCAACAGCAACAACAGCGGCAACAACTGCTGAAATTGACTATGTTTATGTTATGCAAAATCCATTGCCACCCTCGCCGCCACCCTCGACGGATGAGCAGCGAAGTCCGCGACTGCTGCACTCGATGGATGCATTTGAATTGCTGCATGTTGACTCAACGATTGTCTCTCCACACACACACCAACACACATATGCACACCCACACACACCTGCACACACATACACAGCGACACCCTTGGACTCGGTGGGACTACTCACCACACCGCACCGTTATGAGACGCGACGCGTGGTAAGTTAATCGTTGATTCTTTGACCTGTCCATCGCCACCCTCCCCCACTCTTCCACGCCCCTGCCCCCCTTTACGCTGTTTGGCATTTTGCTGATGTTGTCGTTGTTTAACATTGTTTTTCCTGCGATTCCGTAATGCAAAAAAGGGGTTTCCGTTATTTGTTGCTAATGTTGTTGCTGTTGTTGTTGGGCCCTTTGTAAATAAGCCCCGACAACAACACTGGCCCGGACGCGACCTTCAAAATAACGGCGCATTTGCGGCAACATTGGCAATGCCACAGAAATACTAAAAACTGTGTCGCATTTTTATTTATTTTTTTTAAATACCCTGTCTCCATGCAGCACTGATGGTATGCTCGACTAGTGACCGTGCAAATTGGAAAATAGATAGACAAACATTTGCAAGCATTTAAATGAATTTATTGATTATTTTTTATTAGCTTCTTGAATTAGCTAGTAAAAACTAATTGCCTAATTGCCTAAATTTCTTACATTCTCGAATATCAACAGAATGTAAAGTTGTTGCCTGTAAAGTTTCCCATAAGCGGTCAAATTTTTTACATTCAACATTTGTAAAGTATGTTACGAATGTTAGAAATTCGCCCCGAGTATTTCATTATTTTTTTGCGGTGATTTATCAAATTTCGTATCAATGTTATGAAACGTAGGACAATATCAAAAGCAGCATATATTTCCAGAAAGTCAAGTTTTAAATTACATTTTTAATTTAATTAACTTCACTTAATTTTTAATGTATTTGAATGCTGTAAGCAACATAAAAATTAAGTTCTTTTTCATTTTTAAATTTGTTTCTTATTTATTGGGTTATATTCTTTAGCATAGATTAATTAATTAACTTAGCATAGACAAATAAATATAAGCTGATCAGCTGTGTTATTTAAGTCAAGCGGTAAATTTGCCACTCACACGTTAATGGAATCGCAAAATGTTAAGAATGTGCTTGTAAGCAATGTTGGCCATAATGGAATCAGGCTATAAGAAGAAATTGTTTGACATACAGGGTATATCGTAGTCGAGCTTTTGGTCACTTTTGAGATCTTCTCGTTACTCACATAGCCCCTTTGCTGCGTGCTTATCCCGCTGCACAAGTTGGGGGCAGCTAAACGGCTAAACGGAGGCATCGGCAGACAGTTCATCAGCCCACGAAAAGTTGATCGCTATTTTTACTTTTGCTGGCCATGCGACGCAGTTTTTCGCTTTTCCACATGTTTGGGTTTTGACAAATTTTTTGTGGAAAAATTTATACACATATATATAAATATATATTGGATGCCAAGAGCAACCAATGCACATGACAACAGAAACAGCAAAAACAAACTTTTATTTTGCAAAGCAAACACACAATAATTTATGCGCTAACAAAATAAAAACAGCAGATGCGTGGAAAAAAGGCCTTTCGACTTGGAAGTTTTGTTTTGATAGCAGCTAAATTGGAACAGTTTTTGTTTATATTTTCTTTTATTTTTCAAATTACTTATCGTCGCTAAATACCAATAAAGTTTTTATTTAAAAGTAATCAAAATACCCATTAATGTAAGATAATGACATATACTTAAAAATTAGCAATGCCAAAATAGTTTTTAGTTTTTTATACCAATTTCTAAATACTTTTTTTCTTTAAAACTAAATAAAGAAAAGTGTGGCCTAACAGTCTAATTATAGTTTAGCTATAATTTTCCAATTAAAACACAAAAGGGCCGAGTACTAAAATTAATATTTTAATTGCTGTTAAGTCTAGCTGTGCATTTACAATGCGGGATACGTAAATATAAGCGTTTTAAGCCTTTTCATAATTTGCCCATGCGTCGCAATAATTTTGGATAATTGCGACCTTGACAGCACATTCGAGCCAAAATTGGACATACATACTTACATATAGACGTAAATGGTATATGTCCAAAGATATATACTCGTATTTATAGAAATATATATATAATATATATGTATGTCCGTTGGTTGTAAAAATCTTTACGCTTGTTTTACGAATTTATATGTGAAAAGAAATTTTGAAAATACATTTAATGCGCTACAAATTCTCGTATGCCAAATGTGAATTTTGAATGTGGTCCGGAAAAATGCATTCAAGCATGTGGGACACTTTAATAACATTTATTGAGACTGTAAAAGAACTGAACTGAAGCTAGACGAAAGTAGAAGGGTGATTTTGTTTCACATTTGTATGCATTCGATTGTTTGACAGAAATTCTACCATTGTTTAGATTTCTAGCTGTACGGGTGCGTATGTAAAATATTTCCAATATTATCATGTCGAATTATCATCACTTCAAACCATTTGCTATTTTTATACATGCAACACAAGTTGAATTATCGCTTAAACCTCCTAAACGAATATCGATATCAGAACCAAATCGACAGCACAATAACAGAGCACAGAGACATACGATTGGGGCGATACTGTGTCCCAGACAGGCCACACCAAAAACAAAAAAAAAAAAAAAAAAAGAGCAGAAAAAGAAAACACTTCTATACAATTACGATTAATAGCACTCTTTTTTTACGTCGGAACACTTGTATTTTATTCGTTTTTTTTTTTTATCAATGCGGGTTAGGTCTGGGGGCGCATTTGCCTGTAAGCGTTGACGTTGCCATTATCTATAAACCGTGAAAGTAAACAGGCCGGGCAAATTATCTATGCTTCGATTAGGCTGACATTTTCTATACACCACACGCACAGTGGGACGAGTACATATAAAGAATAGTTAGCAAACAAGCTCATTATTTATTTTATTCATTTTACAAGTTGAATTTTTGAGAAATTCCTAATTGTTTGCATATTTCATTATCTGCAATTAATTCTCTTCCGAATTTCACAACATTAACTAAATCTTTCATTGTATTCTCAAATTCTCTAATTAAATTGATTCTTTTCTATGATATCACAAATCTCGATCGCGATCGCTCTTCAAATGCGTAATCTGACCCAAATAAAACAACATGAGCAACAATGACGTTATTTGAACCACTTGAGGTAATTTTCCATGGAGCCGTGCAGCAGATCATTAGATCGAACTTTAAGCAAACAACTCAATCTCTGATCCAATACCCAATTCCCAATTCAATCCAACATAGAGCATCTTTTACTCACCCACTTGAGAATGTTATCAGCGACTGTTGTGTGCGGCTAATCAAATAACTTCGTTTATTTTGTCGATGCTTGTCTGCTATTGAAAACAGCTCGGTAGATAAGGCCAACTGCCGGTGAACAGTGTTCTCAGGTTTTGGGTTTAAGGAGGTTTTAATGTTGATTTAAAGACCTGCAAATTGGTAAATTTAGAGCACCTGTCATAAAAAGCTATCGCAACGTTGTTTCGATTGGAACTCATAAATCATTGCCCAACTTACCGGAGAGGAAAAAACAAACAAGAGTAAAGTAAAGTGTGGAAATCGCAATATGATAGCCAATATAATGTAAGACTTCCATACGAATACGAATTGGAACGTGATCCGCCCAAAAGCGAAATCACTTTTGATACCTCCACACCATCATATGTCTAATTTTATCTTATCAATTTAATACAATTTACAATGTTTGTTGCACGGCTAATCGGCACCCAAAATAAATCTGTTTTTCTTTATTATTTTCTTTGTTCAGTATGAGTTTAACGATATATACGATTAATTGTGATAACAAGTTTTGCAAAGGTATGATGATTCCCTCAATATGCTCTACTTTTTTAAAAGTTAAAAATAACAATGACAAACGAAATTTAAATGTTATTTTTGATTATCGGGATTTTGATAATGAGGAGGATATTTAAAGCTTCTCCACCAGGTATTTCTTTCGTCTTTTTAATTTTTATTTTGTTCTTCTTTCTCAAGGTCCCCTCCTATAGTGGAATCGTCGATCGTTTAATGTGCATGCTAATTTAATAACATATTTGGCATAACAAGTTTTTCAAATGTATTTTCAGCAGTATGAGCTGAAATATTTGATATACATTTTCTTATATTACGAATTGACAACTCCCTCGATAACTTCTATTTGGTTCGAACTAATAAAATTAAATGAAAAACCAAATGTGAAAGCTATTCTTGATTGTCTTGATTTAGATTAGGAAGAGGATAATTAAACTTGCTTTACATGGTATTTTTTTCGTTATTTTTATGGCTGCCTCTCAAGGTCTCCTGCGTGTGTTCGAATCCAGCGTTTAATGTGCACGCTAATCATTGTGGAAACATTCATTTAAATAAAAACCCAAAACAAATAATTAATTTTTTATCAGTTGCACTTATTAAATAATTAACATGTTTGATTTAACATTTATTTAGCAGGTTTTGCCTTTTTTGTTTTATAGATAGCCACAGGTTCTTTTTTTTTTTTTTTTTTTTTTTTTGGCATTCCATAACCAAACCACCCACCTGATCGATCAGGTGATTTACCGTCATGATCTTTATAAGCAGTCTAATTAAATTACCGCCGGACTTTTGACAGACTGACTGGCGAAATTATTCGTTTTTGTCTTTTAGTCTAAGTTGCGCCATTCACGTGCACAAATAAGTTAATAACGTCGCATTAGCGACTGAAATTGATTGCATCAGGAATACTTAGTGTATTATCTCTGGCCAGTGTGAGTGCTGTGGTATCCTTGGTTGGCTTTGGATCGATGGCACGTACACTGAGCAAATCGTTTGACAGAGACATCATTTTATTTTGTTATTTAATTTTAAATTTTCCAAATAAATACCTTAAAAGTTATTTGTTTATTTTTATGTAATGTGTACTAAAAACATACCACAATTTTCAAAAAAGTTAAAACTGTTATCTAATTTATAAACATTTATAATAAATAATATAAACATCTTCAATATGAAACAAAAATATTTTTATTTTTTTGAATCAACTTGTAAATTTTCAAAATTTATTTATTAATTTATTTAATATGGATTAAAATCAGTCTACAATTTTTAAAAATTTGTTTAAAAATTATAAATTAAAACTAAATATTCAAATTGAGAAAAAATTAATTATAAAATATTAAAAGTGAATAATTTAGTAATTATTAAAATTTAAAATACAAAATAAAGGATATAATAAATCTATGGCAACTAAATTGTAAAATGGTCCAACATTTATTGCAGGGTTTGGGGAGAACAGAAAAATAAATAAGTAATGATTACCCCTAATTGAGCTTTCCAAAATGACCATAATTTTTTCATTTGTTTCATTTTTAAAGCCAAAAAGTAAAAAATACAAAAATCATGTTTGAAATTTGAAGAAAAATGTCTTTGAATGAATTTCGTAATTTCCAAAGTTCTGGGGAATATATTTTTCCGAGTGTAGGCTCGCGTAATGGGACAGTCGGTTATGTACACGTGTCTCAAAGTCTTAGGAATTAATAATATGCACCTTACTTTATGGGCACATTGGCTTTCAGTCTAGGCATGAGTATCGTGTTCATACCCTATAATTAAGGAAAGCACATAGTCCATTAGACTTAATTGTGTTGCAGTTGTGCAGGATACTTATGAATAAAACAAAAAGAAAATACAAAATAAATGAAATTGCACACAAAAAAAAATGCATATTACATTTCATACTCTGCCATTTTGTTCAGGGTATCAATTTGTCTGCTATTGAGCTATTGAATGGCTTGGACTCTTGCATGTTTTGTGGCCTTTTGCGCTGTGGTTGGCCTGCGATTATCATGTGAGCATATTATAATTTTTTATGGCATTATTTTTGCCATTTTGTTTATGTAGCATACAAATAAGCGCCACGCATGTCGAGTCCAAAGAAAATGGCACAAAACGTCGACAAGTGCTTTTTAGCCAATAAACTCAATAAGAGATTTTTTTAATGAAAACAGGTTTATTTAGCTGAAGTTCAATATTGATAAAGTCCACGGCTTTCAAGGCCTTATATATTGCTCTCAATATTGTTTAAAAAAATACATCCAATATATTTTACTTGTATTTTGCAATACTTGATTCAGTCAGACTTACTCAGCATAAAAATTGCCTTACAATTTTAGAGTGATTAAATCACTCAACTCGCACGAACAGAGCAATTTTATTTTCTATATATAAATCCTTGTTATATCTGATATACCCTGTGTGTTCAGTCATTAATAAAATTATATACAAGAACATTCCATACATATTCGTTAGGCTCCAAATTGAGCTGAGGCAAACAGCGAGCTTTTTCATATTAAAAAAAGCAACCCAATGTGTAATCAACCTAAACTTCAATTCTTCAATGCAATAGTCGACAGTTTGACACCGTTTTAGAGCCTCGATGCTTTCGTTTGTGGGGCAGTGTTTTATAATGGTATTAAACGTGGTATTAATGGCATTACCATGAATCTTTTATTTGCACTCGCATATAAAAACGGAATGAGAAACTAAGGCCAACACCCAGACCAACACCAACACCAGCACCCCACCCACATTTACAGTCACGCATTCCGCTTAGCGAACGCGTTCTAATTAGTGGTCTGATTGAATGGGTGGAATGCCGGTGAAGGGGGCGGTGGGTTGAGGGTGTTTGTGTGACGTTTTACCCAACTGATAATTAGCCAATTGGCTCTGCATTTGAGATAGAAATGTCTGTTGATTAATTTGTGTGGGGCACATAAGAAATTGGAGCCAGAGCGAGAGCCAGAGCGAGAGCCAGAACCAGAGCCAGCTGCCTTCCATAAACTGGTCATCGTCAAAGGAATTGATTACGTTACCCGCATATACACTTGAATGTATGTGTATCTGTTTTTTATGTTTATGTATATGTATGTGCTACTGGTAGTGACAAATGCAATAAACAATCATTTTTAATTGAGCATGTACACTCAGAAAAATGATTTACAGGGGTAATTCATCTTATTATAAAGAAAATTAATTTTCAAATTTTATTTTATTTTATTTTCAGCTTATTTTTATGTGTACAACACATAATTCTTACATTATTATTTTTTTGTTACTTATTAGACATTATTAACCGGAATTCTGAATTGGGCACTCCTACTTTTATAGCCTTGGTAAAAATACATTTCTTGATAATATAAAATGTTTCTAAATGATTTACAAAAGCAAAAACTACTTCTTACTTTTCATTTACTTTTTCTAATTTTCCGAGTGCATTTCTGTATGCATGAAAGATACCTCCTCTTCAGCTACTGTTAACAATAAACTCGACTCTCTGTCGCAAAACGATGACGCAGCTGCTCGGTTGTTGAGTCCATTTTGGACTCCGTCTTCCTCATCCTCACCCTGCCTGCGCCATGCATGTTATTGTAATCGCCGCGTGTTGCGCTGCGGATGTTTCTTATCAACAAACACTTTCAATCCAAAGTGTTATACAATCCAATGAGTGATTATAGTGCTAAATGGCTTTCGATTTTGAATTGTCCTTTGAGTCAGCTATCGTACTTTCCCATGTCCATGTCCTCGAATGTTACATTATTAACTGTGTTTTATTTTTGTAGCGAAACGAGGTCGTCTCCAGCTATTTCACTTTTATTGCATAGCATTTTTATACCCTTGCAGTGGAGCTTATAATATTGTCACTTGACGTGACAAGAAGACGTAAAAATGTTACCATAAAAAATCGCTGCGTGGAAATTTTCCACAGCCATAACTTTGTCAAAACTGAACCGATTTTGCTGGCTTCTAAAATAATATTATATTCATGAGTGTATTTGTTGGTCCATCTACATCCCAACACTTTTCTGATATTCTGTCTCTCCCTCCACAAAACAATTCCCTGCCCTACGCTGCCCTACACAGTTCTAACAAGTTTCGACCCCTTTCCATTAGAGAGACCATATGCATAAACACAATAGAAACAAGACTAATAACGACAACCTACGGCACGCCGAAGATTATATTCCCTTGCTGATCGGAGTCAACCCACCGATAACTGAATTTGCTATGAAAGCTTTAAGATATGGTGATACGATATTGATAATTAGGAGCATAATGACATGCATAATTTGAGAGTTTATTAAAGAAACAGAACTCAGCTTTTGACAAATTTTTCCTACTGTAGCCATATGATATGGTAGTCTGATATCGATAATAATGCAATAATACACATCTTGGGTAAGTTTTGTTCGTATAACTTCTCAAAAAATAAGTTTTTTACAAAAACTCATCTTTCGAGCGTTCATTCCTATGGCAGCTATATGATAGAGTGCTCGGATACAGCCCTCTCTGACACTGCCTGTAGCAAAATTACCGATGCCAATTTGAATCAAGATCTTGAGGTAATAGTTAGTCTTATCGACTTGGCTAATCGGGAATACGCATAGGTTCGGAAACATCTCCTACAATGCGTTACAAAGTTCACGAAAAAATTAGAATACCCTATAAATAAAAACCTAACTCGATAAATGGTTCTGCGATCGGGTTTCAATTCGCTCGAGACTCGAGCAGACAGTTGTTGCTCTTGTTTTTTGCTGTTGTTGTTGTGAGTGCTTTTTTATTGAATTTTTATGCAATTTTGTTAACTGGATCAATTATTTCAATTGCGTGTTCAGTAAACAGACGCCGCCATGACGCAGAGAGAGCCCCCATTTCCATCAATAGTGGGCAGCGGTCAAGCCCCCTAAAATGGCGCCATGCCATGCCACACAATACATACCACACCCAATATATTTAGCAAATAGAGCCCTTGGAGCAGGGGCACTGAAACTAGGAGCACATCGCGAACGTCATCGTTTCTGTCTGAGTGTTTTTCTGCCATTGTTTGGCACGCTCTACAAACTGCGCGCCTTTGCTGCAGAAATAAACAACAAACAGCTGCTAAACCATTTGCGGCAACTACCAATATATGTATATATATATGTGTATACATATATTGTGTATACACATTGTAAACGTGGCATGCAACAGAACCCATGTACGGCCCCACCCTTAGCAATCAGATTCTCTTCACTACCTGGCAGACAACGTCAAAAACCGCAGAACGAACTTTCAGCGAGGGGCAAAAATAAATACATACATTTTTGCATACCCTGCAAACATTATAAGTGTGTTTTAAGGGTGTTTCTCCCTCCCTTCCTTTTCACTTTAAATCTGGTTACGTTTTCTATCCGAGTCCTTGCCATAAATGTTGGAGCATTTTACATTTTAAAGCACCCCGAATAATTACATATATCCTTTCAATTTAATCAGTCACATTTAATTTAATTCCGTTTAATTTTTATCCACTTACAAATAAAACACAATTATGTCGTAAAGAGCCCATTTGGGACTAGTAGAGTAGGCAACTATATCATTTTTAATTTACTTATTTAACCTAACGCTGGGTTGAGACTTGCTCTAGCCACAAAAGCATTAAATATAATTGGATTAAAAATAAAAGTGAACATATAAATATAGCATAATTGTTAACAATATTAAGAATTTAATTAAATTGATTTCATTTATATGTCTTGTCTTTGTTGGATAAAAAGTAAAAAGATAAGAATAACTTGAGATACGCAAATAAAAAAAAGTGAGTTGGAGACATCTGAGGATCTTTAAATCATCATCAAGATAGAGTCAATCTCAGAGACTTTAAGAGCTGATTAGCTGAAACATTTAATGTGGAATCGTCTATAAATTTTCAGGCTACATATTATCTTTTAGATAAATGGGGGCATTTTCATTTCTTTTGGATTTATGTTTGTGCTTATGCTCTTCAAATGTAATTGGTATATAAATATAAATATAAATAATATATTTTCAAATATTTTCAATTGATAGAAATGAATTATTATTTATTTTTTTCCAATTTTAATTGATTTTTGTATATTATTTTTGGTACAGGGAATCTTTTAGTCTTGCAGCACTTCCGTTTGTGTTTTCATTTCAGCAAAGTTTGCTACGCTTAATTTTTTGGGGTGTTTATTTCGGGCTGGGTTTTTGTTGGTCGACATTTCGATTTCAGTTTAGAGCGCAGACATTAAATGAATTTTTACATTTATATGCACTGGCTGTTATTGTTGTTTAATTTGTTACTGTTTGTTGTTCTTTTGCATTT
Source organism: Drosophila anomalipes (assembly GCA_035041615.1). Taxonomy (NCBI): domain Eukaryota; kingdom Metazoa; phylum Arthropoda; class Insecta; order Diptera; family Drosophilidae; genus Drosophila; species Drosophila anomalipes. The sequence goes on from JAWNKZ010000040.1 coordinate 4,792,978, forward strand.
TGTTTGCACATTTAATTGAGGTCAAGGTCGGAAATGCTTGAGTTGATCAGTTAGCTAAAAAGTACCATTGCGCCTCAGTCAATAGAAAGGCCAAGGTTTGGACAGTCCACCGGCAACGGCACTGAAAATAAATATACTGTCATTAATCAGTCGAGCTTTTGTTAGCTTTTCCTTTTGGCACTGATTGGACAAATTACCTGCCATCAATTTGTTGTCCAAGGACTACCCTAATTAAGAACAGTACCTGCAGTCAATTTTCTTTTTTTTTTTGTGTCGTCGGAAAGCTTCAATTTAAATTGTCAGCCTATTAGACTCCGAGTTTGGTGAAAAGGGTATTTAACGAGCTCATATAAATAACTCGAAATTAACTGAATAGCAATTCAGAGGCATGTTGTGTACTCCATTTCTTTATCTGTGCAGGCAATCATTAATTTTATTGATTCTCGTAGCAATTATTGCAAAACGAACACAAAAAAACAAGACTGTAAAAAGACAGCTTCGACAATTGTGGCACTTGTCGCATTTAATTCAAGACAATCATCAGACAACAACTTCAATTTGCGATTATGGCTCAAAAGAAAAGCAAACAAAACTATTGTGTTACCCAAGCCACTCAGCATAACAAGTGAAATCTAGATAATTCTACATTTCAGAATTAATGTAAACAACCTACGATATTATCAATTTAGAGTTGCATTAACTTGGCCAATAAATACTGGCAGCAAGCGCACCACAAAATACACAGTCTGTTGTTAAATTGTAAACATGAATTGTTGGCTTTGTTGTAATTCGAAATCAATGAACTACAATTCAAGTGTTTCTCTTTTTCTTAATTTAATTTATATATATAACATATATATATGTGAATTCCTATATACAAACTTACAAACCAAAAATGGGAAACGCTTTTGGCTTATCAACGAAACTGTTTTGGCGTAACAGGAAATAAAAGTATTTCACATCTGACTTCGAGTTTTTAAAAGCAAACGTTTTATAACCTGATAATGTTAAATGGAAAATTTTTAAAACAGATATAATGAAGTTGACACGAGGAAGCATCTCCGATCGCGTCAAGTATATATTATATATTCCAGCGAGTGGATTTAGCCTGAACTACTGAACAATTCAAAATTGGAATATATATAATTTCCCGTATACCACATATTTTATTGATCATTTTACCGTTGCGCAAATATCGATTTTTATAAATTTACAATATTATTTAGCCACAATTTAAAAGTTTATTAGATCATTCCAACCGAGAAAGCAGACTCCGAAAAAATTCGGCGTAGAACCGTAAATTTCTCCAAATTAAATTATGTTCATTTAGAAACTATCAAAAATGTTTGTACATGTAATATCGTAAAATACTCATGTTTAATAATAATAAAAGTAACAAAAAATAAAAAAAAATCCCTAGATTTAAGAAAAGAAAAACTCTGGTTTTTAAAAATACACAACCTTGTGTGTTGGAAATATACTTTTTGAATAATAAGTTCAGTTACCCTTTCTGCCAGAAATATGTAGATTTTTTAAAATTCATGCAGATCTCTTTTCCTGATTTTATAAACCTTGAGTTAATTGGGTTGTGCTGTAAGAATTTCATGAACCTCGGTTAAGAAGCATTGAAAAAACATCATATTCACCAAATTACACAGCAGCAAACGGAAACATTTCTTATATAAATACACACTCACACATATATATATATATATATATATATATATATATACAATATACAATGAGTATACGTGAATTTTTCCGAGTGTTGGTTTGAATGTCTAAAACACTGTACACTTTTGAATATGTTATGAAATATTTTCAATTTGTTTGATAAATCCGCCGACTGAATCCCTTAAAGTCGCCATAATTGGTCACGTGCCACACTTTTGCATTAATGATTTAATTAAAATGCATATGTAAATGTAAATAATTTGCTGGTAAAGCTTTTAATTAGTCTAAGCTTTTCCATTTGGTCACTGTTCGTCCTTATCTGAAATTGCCCACGCACCTTTTTAGATTTATTGGAGCATAAATAAATACATACATGCTATGTGCATTTTTATATTTCCGCATATTATTATATGAATTTATGTGTACAGAGTATTCCAAGTTTTTGTGTCATTCCTAAAGGGTTTTGTTTTGTTTTTCGACTATTTCATGTATATACATTTCTTGGGTGACAATCTCATTTGTTTTTATTGTGTGCGCAAAACTTATAACAAAAGGTATTGCGAAACTCCCTTCAACTGATCTAAAAAAGAAAAAAAAAAAAAAGAATCAGCGCGTTCATATGACACATGCGATATGCCCTTGAATTATTCATAGATTTCATTCACAACAAAGCAAAACTCTTCACATACAAATGCTTGCACAAATATACAAATGTATGTATGTGTGTGTGCGAACGTTTAAAAGTATGTTTGTAGTTCAGTCTGTAGACAGATATATATATTTATATATATATATGCTATATATGTGTGTGTTGTATATGTCTTATTTTAAATACGACAATTTTCAGGGAACTTGAGCTTCAGGAAATCCAAAACAACAATAGATTTATATGTCTAGATCTGTATGTATGTGTAAATTTATGATATATATAAATATATATATATATATATATATATATAGTTGTACATGTAGCTGTAACTTTGTGCAGTGAACGATAAGCGTTGCCGATGACGAGGGTGAAGAATTCCAAAGGCCAATAGCCGCTGATATTTGCTCACTTCTACCATAAGATATATGAGGGGGTCGCGGGGACTTTCCCTTTTCTGTATACGCCACAGAGAAGAGGCAGAGTACAAACAAGCAGGAATGAGTAAGGCACACCAAAGATTACACACTCTTGCTCTAAAAATGAATTATAAACATTAAAGAATCGATCAATTGTTCGTATGGCAGCTATATGATATGGTAGTCCGATACTGACGATGATGATATATAAACTGGTAACTAATTAGTTTGTTCCGGTTATTTTGGTAAAGAAAACAAAATGCTCATACAAGAAATACTCTTTCAATCAATTGTTTGCATGACAACCATATGATTTATACTATATATATATATATACTATATATATACTATATATATATGATGCAGATTAATTGCAATAGCATATCTTTTTGTTATTAAAATAGTTATTTACGTTTAAAGGCGGCAACTCGAAGGCGTCCAATTTCAATATGAAAAACCTTTTTGTTTCAGCAAATAAGAGCATTTAGATTTCTGCTTTGCAAATGGAAATGGAAAGATTTTCCGTTTGCGCATTCCTGAAAGTTACTATCGAATGACCGATAAATTCAAAGTCTATATAAGTCTATATAATTATATACTTTATGGGTTCAGAGGCGATTTATAACATGAGTGGTAAACTGCACGACAAAATTATATGACCCTTTGCCTGATTATCAAAAACGATCACCGACTGAGTGCTTCTGGGTGCAGAACTGGTGTGCTAAGCTATGAGAAACAATAATGTATTTACTTATGCGAATGATTTTTTCGCTTTTGCAGGCAATGCAGCGCAAGCTTCGCGACGCGGAAAAGCAAACTGCCACAACTGCTGATGGAGAAGAACAAACGCAGCAACGGCAACAGCAACAGCAACAAGAACAAGAACAACAGCAAGAACAACAACAGCAAGAACAACAACAGCAGCAACAACAATTGCAACTACAATTACAACAGCAACTAGAGGAGGAGAATGTGCTGGAACTAACACCGCCAGCGACGCCGCCAACGCCGCTGCCCCCCACCTCGCCAACCAGCAGCGTTGCGAGCAGCGTCGACATGAAGTTGGTGAGCAACCAACACAATAATAACAAAATCAACAAAGAGAAATGCAGCTGGCATCGGCATGCCGATGCTTAAATACCCTTGCAGATCATTGTGCATTGCATATAAGATACTGAGAAATTCCTCACTTGGCAGCTGATTGATATTGTAGACTGATATTAATAATTGTTTGAGCTATTGTAACAGTTGTAACTGCTGAGTTTATGCTACATGATATAGTGGTCTGATATGGACATATTTATATATTCACTACAATCAAATAGGATTATGTTTCATGTTTTATCTTGGCTCTAAAACTAAGTGAATAGTTTGCACATAGAACAGATGAATATTTAGCGACTGGGTTATTGGTGCTGATCAGGAATGTATATATTTGCTCTTTAACGAATCAGTTATGCGTTTCACACGTTATGGCAAATGTAGAATACCCTATAGAAAGCAATATGAATAACAGCCCACTTATGCAATCACAAATGGTGACCTGCTATTCCCCCACTAACCCCTTCATAACTGTTTGCATCTTTTAACTGCAGCGAACGCGTCGCGAACTGGAGCGGAATCGAGAGTTTGTTTGCTCCCTACTCGTGGCCTATGAGCGCAACGAGAAACTGTGGAATCCAAAACATCCCGACTACAAATACAATGCCAAGCGGAGCGTCTACGGTGAATTGGCGGCACCACTTCAGGCCGTCTTCCAGATGCCCCTAACTGGTCCCGAAATCTTTGCGGTGCTCAAGGAGCTACGTGGTCGCTATCGTCGCGAGCTCAGCAAACTGAACTCGCTGGGTGGCAAGTACAAGTCGCGACTCTGGTACTTTGAAAAAATGCACTTCTTGCGTGGCGTCATCGAGCACAAGCGGGCCGAACGGGAGGCAAAGGTAAGCCACAATGCCAAAATGCCACAATGCCACATGCAATGCCAAAGTTATTTGCCGCTTAAGTTAATTGACAAAGTTGGGTATATGTCTTGAGCTTCCGATTGTGGTGGAAACTTTTTTTATTCGATAGGGAAAATCATTTGTCTGCTAATAGGTGAAAGACACATCCATTACGAACTTTTAAAGAATTTGTAAAATCAATTGAAAACCAATCAGAAGACAAATATAACTTTTTTATACACAGTTTTGAAACACCGACTTTCCAAATTGAACTTATGGCCTTTCAAATCAATTTATTGTATCTTCTATATTGTTTAAAATATTAAGAATAAATTAAAACTAATTTTTAAATACTCAATTTCCAAATTAAACAAATGTCTTTTCATACCAATTTGTTATACCATTTATGATTTGATTTTTTTCATATTAAACAAATGAATATTCATTCTATCTCAACTATATAGAGCGAGTCTACAGAGAGCGAGAAGTCGAGTGATAATGAATCCACCACCAAATCGGCTCAATATCGTGAGGTGCTCAGCTGCGTCATTGCCAGTTTCCGGCGGCAGGAGAGTTTGTGGAATCCTCAACACTTTGAGTACAATAATTGCTCCAAGAAGGAGCTGTATCGGGAGATCTCGGCGGAGCTGCGCGAGGAGCTCAACTATGAGTTGAGTGGCGAGGAGTGTTTCAAGGAGATACAAAAGTTGAGGACTCGTTATCGCAAGGAACTGCGCATGGTGATCAAGCACAAGGGTCTCTATCTGCCAAAGCTTTGGTGTTACGATGAGCTGGAGTTTCTCCACAAGATACTGCAGGAGCAGATCTTCAACAAGATAAGCAAGGTAATTCAAAGAATTTAGAGATAAAATGCCAAAAAGCTAACAACTTTTATTGTTTACCTGCAGAAGAAGGGCGTCGTGGAAACCATTCAAAGGACTAAGTTCATCAATGCTAGCTGCATTAGCTTTGACACCCCCGACGATCAGCTGCAGTTTGTGGAGATCTATCGCAACTATCCAGCTCTGTGGGATGTGGATCATCCCGATTTCCGCTCAAATGCCTATCGCAGTCAGGCTTTGGGTCAAATGCTCGAGGAACTCAACACGACATTTCAATGCTCATATACTCCTGCGCAGCTTGAAAAGACGCTGTTCGAGCTGCGCAAGGATTACTCGGCGCAAAAGCGTAAAATTCTCACGAATGCCTCCGGCTCGAGCAGCATTCCGTTGCTGTACGCGAAATTGGGTCAATTTCTCGAACCGAATCTCGGCCCCTTTCGCTGTGATGTGTGCGGGGAGCTGATCAAGACCTGTGATCAGTACAAGGTGCATCGTGCGGCTCACGATGGCACTCAGCCATTTATATGCACCCTGTGCGGCAAGGGATTCCAAATGCCATGCAATCTAACGGTGCATATTCGTCGACATCGTCGGGACTTTCCCTATGCGTGCGAACAGTGCGACAAGAGATTCGCTACCTCTACCGAGGTGGCCATACATATGCGCACCCATACCGGGGAGCGCCCCTATATCTGTGATCTGTGCGGCAAGTCCTTCAAGACGTGGTCCTTCTTCGATATTCATCGGCGCACGCATCTCAATCAGTCCACGTTTCATTGCCCCATCTGCGATAAGGGTTTCTATGAGAAGAATCGCTTCACCGATCACATGAACGCCCACTTGAATATTCGCAAGCATTTGTGCACCGTCTGCGGCAAGACCTTTACCACCTATGGCAACCTCAAGAAGCACACGGAACTCCATTTGGCGGTTAAGAAGTACAAGTGTGCCACTTGTGGCAAGCGTTTTGCACAATTCGCCAGTTTACGCTGGCATCGGAAGCGTGAACACAATTCGGAGCAGCAGCAACAGCAGCCCCGGCAATTGGAGGAGGAGCTAGAGGTGGATGTCGAGGAGGAGGAGGAAACGTAGATTAGATCAGTCAACAAATATTAATCTATCGCCATCGATATTTACAAAACAATTAAATAGAATTAGGTTTATTTGAGCTACTTACTTGTAACCTGAGTACTTATCATATCGTCTATATATATATCAACATTTACTTAATTACCCACCAGTCGAAAGTACTTTGTGCCTAATCGCTACTCAAACGCTTAATTTTCTATTAATAAGTGGATGTTGTAAATTACCCTAATGATAGTTGAGAGCATTAGGTTTCCAAAAAAAAAAAATCACATTTAAATACATTTTTGATGGGCTTGTAAATATAATCCGCTCTTTATCCATAAAACATATATTTACATATTTATAGCCGCTTAAGGTTTTTTAGATTAACGATCTCAACATTGTTAAGTGTAAAATACACATAATCTATATAATAATTCAAATTTACTGTTATTTAATTTATAAAAATATGTAAAGTCAATTTATAGATTTTAAGCTTGATCTATATATACAAATTTTAAAATTGCAGCTAGCTCATATTTTAAATACAAACGTGTTTAAGAGCTGCCTTATTCTGCCACTTTCATAAATACATATTATATATTTACAATATATTTTAATATAAGAAAATTAAACTTTAAACATATATCATTGCTGGGAATTCAAACCCACGACTTCAAGTATTTGATCCAAATATATATACATATATAAATGAATGTTATATATAAATAAAGTTGTGTATACATTTAGTGCGCAAGTTTCCGTTTGTTCAGTTCCCTAGAACGATGCATAAACTGAATTGGATTCCACTTATTTTTTGCAATAAAATGGAATATTAATTGTGCTAATGACTTCTGACAAACACAATGCCATAAACTTTAACAATCCAAAATTATAAGTGAGACATAAAAATAAAATTTACACTGAAACAGAAACAAAATAATGAGAAATAATGGGCGTAGAAATATTAGACGCTACAAAATGTTTTGGCTGGCTTATTTCTCAGCTGAGATGATTATCAAACAAACGGCGGCAAATTGACAGCTGATCCACAATACAAAATTGTATGAAATATATTTCTTTTATTAACATTAATTGATAGTTCCTTTTCATAGATTAATTAAACTTGGCGCTCTTTGGGCGTATAAGCATCTGAACGGACTTCAAAGATTTGTAGCTGTACCAGCGATCCCAAAAAATGCCCTCGGCATCATCCGTTTGTCTTTTAAAGTATTTGCCATTGAGATTACTAGAAAAGTGGAATGACAATTAAATATTTGATATTACCAGTTAGATGAACCGTTGACTTACCTGCGGGAGCAAAAATCATACCACCAAGCACCATGATGATATGCAGCGCAATTGATGTGAGTGAATTCATCGTGGTCTCTGTCATATGTGGAGAATTTCATCTTATCATGTGTACGCATTGCGTCACTTGCATTGCCATGATAATGACCTAGCAATTTCATCTCATAGCCCTCCTTGTCGCTGCCAATAACAAAGTCCTCGTACCAGGCAAATCGGTTTGTGCCATTAAACAAACGCAATGATACATAAAGTTCATGGGGTTGAAATGTGGTCAATCTGTGCAGTTTCTCCAAGCCCAGAAAGAACTCGCCATTAAGTTTACCAAATCCCTTGCGATAACCATCCCAGTTGCGATAGAAGTCAACAGATCCATCGTAGCGTCGCTGGACAACCGTCCACCCGGCACCAGCTGCAGACAGACCATCGCAGGGCACGAGAAATGGTCGAAAATCCGGCAGTTGTATCAAGTGGATACCCAGGGATTTGCCATAGGGCAAGCAACTATTTGTAGCCGCCTCCCAATCGGCAAGCAAATCATCTTTTCTCTCTCTGATCCTATATTCCAAAGCTTTTACTTTAGCTCTCAGTTCGCTTATCGTTGCTGCATTGGATGCATTCTGTTTTTTATACAATGTCAGCAAATGTTGCTTTCTTTTTAATCGCGTTTCATAAATGCTGCTATTTAATTGCAAACTTTTGATCTGTTCGTCTTTTTCGGTTAAAACCAGTCCCATAGATACATTTTGTGCTTTACATACTGTAGATAGTTCCTCAAATTGCTTAAGCTGATTGTCATCGATTTTATCCTTGGATTGCAACTGATTAATTGCGTTGTCTTTTTGCTGAATTGTCGCTGCATTTTCGGCCAATTTATCCATATAAACGTCCAGCAGATCATTGAGATCATCTTTACTAATGCTGATTGTCTTGTGTGCATCTATTTTAAATTCTGCCAACTTTGGCTTTGGCGTAACTGTTTGATTTGCAATTGGAATTTTTATTTGTGTACTATTTGGTTGGTGCACTATTGGTTCCTTTTTCTTAGTAGTGGAAACATTTGCGGTGGCTTGCAAGGACCACGGGATAACTAATATTAGCATAAACACAATAAAATAATTTTGCTCTTCCATAATACTTTTAGATTTAGATTAATAAAATTTTAAATACGCGATTTTAACTGTTGGCACTTAGCGCGATACTGAATTACACTAAACACTTACAAAACAAATTACTATTTTATAGCAACTATTATTCAGGAAGTTCAGTTCAGCATATTGTCTGATAAGAAGTTCTTTATATTATGCATTATAGCAATAGGCACGTGTACTTGAGATTTTCAGTTTGATTTAATTGCTATTATTTGAAGTAAATGCGGAACTATATTTTGGTAGCCGGCATATATTTGATGTTTTTATTATATATAACTTATTATTTGTAAGAAAACCTTAATTTGAACTTGCACTTACACCCATTTAGAAATTTGAATATGTGCGCCCTTGTAAGTAAGTTGGCAGCACCAAATTTCTCCTGTATACTGCCATCCCTGTCCAACGCATTGAGCACAGCTCATTTAAGTATACAGAATTTTTCTGAAAGAAAGTCGTACGTGATGTGAAGTCCCCAAAAAATTTAAAAACGTCATTTTATAAACATATTTAAACGATCAAATTATTGGGAAAGTAAACCAAATAAACTATTCAACCATTGAGTGAAATAATCAATTGAATTAAAGGCACAAATTAAGAGTAAAGAGTGACCAATAAACTCGACTCGGAATTCAAAAGCAAAACCAGTTTTTCTTCAGAAGCGACTTTCACAACCAACTCCACCGATTTCAGACACAGCGCATACGTCAGCAAGTGCAGTCGCATTCTCCGTAAGAACTCAACGTAAAACACAAATAATCAACAAAATCAACTTAAAAATATTATTTTAAATATAAACAACTAACTGACGCTGAAAAGCAAAACCAAAAATATGAATTTTGTGTCGAAATATGTACTTGAAAAATCATATGCTAGAGCTGAGAACAAAGGCCAGTCAGGGTGCTCCGCTGGCCAAAGCAGCGCAGTCTCTGCTGCAGCTGAAAAAACTTGATTGTGTTTGTGTGTGCTAAGTGCTTGAGCAGCGCAGTCTGCGTCAACTTTTCTCTATATGTGAGACGACCGACTGGACTGCAACCAACGAATGCATTTGAGTGTACAAAGAAAACGAGTCTCTGTCGAGTCTTCGTTGGAAAAGCGGCAATGAAGGGTGTGTACCAACTCATACGAACAAACATTCATGCATATGTGTATATACATATGTGTGTGTGTATTTATAGACTCCATTTTTTGTGTTTATCTGCTGTTTGCTCTTTGTTTCGTTTTCTTTATCTTTGCTCAGTTCGATGATATCCCAAGCAAATATGTACTCAAGTAAACGAAGAGGCTAATGTGACTAATCGCCATTATTTATTACTTTTTTATTTTAGCTGATGTCCATTCGTGGCTCGTTCCCAACCTTTGTTTCGCTATGCTGCTTTACGATGAAGTGCGAGCTGTGGTAAGTGACCTTTAACCCCTAATTAGGTCATGCAACTGAATTATTTTCATTGTGGCCAAAAATCAGACACCACAAACCATAATTGAACAATGTAACTGAAACTAAATCAGAAATAATTCAATTGGCTTAGACATTTGTGCTGCACAGATATAGTTTTCTATATCCGCTGCGTTATTTCAGTTTTTTTTTTTTAATGTGAACTTATAAATGTAATATTAAACTTAAATTAAAAAAAAATAAGAAATGTAGCACAAAGCATAAATTTCTTTAATAACTTTAACTTCAACGTCTTCACTTAAACTAATCTTTACAAAACTGAATGGAACAAGAGTCAACAATTTCAATTAAATTTACTAATTTAGTCCGCTTGTCGTGTCAAATTTCTTATCTGCGCAAACAGCGTATCAAATAATTACAAATACAACTTTTGTATTACAGTTCAATAAACTCAGCCAGCGACTGTTAACGAGACGGCAAACGATAAGACTCGGAACGAGGGCCGATCCGCAAGTTGAGTGGAGCTGTGCCTGGCAGGATTTGGTATTTATGACTACTATTCTACTTGCTAGAAAGCATCGCTAACGACCCGACCCAACACACATCTTAAGTATATCGCAGGCAGCGTAATAAGCGTGTATCATGATATATCTACATTACCTTTGTATATGCCCCGCATCGCCCTTTCATATATAGCCAGTAAGTGTCTTTACAGATTCAACACACCAAACCAAAACCAAACTACAACAAATCAACGCAGCGCTAATAACTATTTTCTCTATTGTCCCCACATTCATTTATATATTCTTATTATATTTACTATATGTATGCCAAACTGTATATGCATCAATCAAACTCATGTAGAAATTATTGCAGCACCCAAATACCAAACAGCCTACGCCTGCGAAGGTAAGAAACTCACCATTGAATGCGAACCGGGCGACCTAATCAATCTGATACGGGCCAACTACGGGCGTTTCTCAATAACCATCTGCAATGATCACGGCAACGTGGAGTGGAGCGTTAATTGCATGTTTCCCAAAAGCCTCACAGTGCTCAACTCAAAGTAAGTCTCGAAAATGATTTTATGTGAACAATTTGTATGCCAATTGTAAATAGATGTGTCGATAACTAATCAATTGAATCGATTTCTGCATTCGCAGATGTTCGCACAAGCAAAGCTGCAGTGTTCTGGCGGCCACGAGCATGTTCGGTGATCCATGTCCCGGCACGCACAAGTATCTGGAGGCGCATTATCAATGCATCTCGGCAGCGCAGACATCGACGACCACAAATAGGCCAAGTCCACCGCCATGGGTGCTCAGCAATGGTCCGCCCATTTTTGGCAATGGTAGCGGTCTAATTCAGCCACCGCCACAGCCGCCGCCGCGTCTTCCCACGCTGCCGGGTGTTGTGGGCATTCATGGCATCAATGGTGTGCCGCCCACGCATGCCACGCCCAGCAGTAGCAGCAGCAGCACCGCAACGTTACCGGGTGGCAGGCTCAAGGGAGTAACGAGTGCAACCACTAAGCATCCGGGCGGACGACACGATGGATTGCCACCACCGCCGCAATTGCATCATCATCATCATCACACCGATGATACTGCACCCACCAAGTCCAGCAGCGGAAGTGCTGGCAATGTCACAGCTCCGTCGAATACGCGCATTCTGACTGGGGTAGGTGGCGGCGGCAGTGACGATGGCACACTGCTGACCACCAAGAGCTCACCCAATCGCACGCCCGGCACAGCGGCTAGTGCTGCCAACAACAACAGCTTAGGCATTGGTGGCACTGCACCTGGTTCAGGTGGCGGCGTGGTGCGTACCATAAACAACATTAATCTGAATGCGGCTGGCATGGGTGCAGAAGATGAGTCCAAGCTATTCTGCGGACCGACGCATGCACGTAATCTCTTCTGGAACATGACACGAGTGGGCGACGTCAACGTACAGCCATGTCCAGGCGGCGCCGCTGGCATCGCCAAGTGGCGTTGTGTCCTGATGAAGAGAGTGCCCGATGCGGGCTACGATGAATACGATGATGAGATGCCAGTTGCCAGCAGCACAACACCAATGCCGCCGCCGTCCAATGCTGGCGGCGATTGTCTGCACAACAGCAGCAATTGCGAGCCACCCGTAAGCATGGCCCACAAAGTCAACCAGAATCAGCGACTGCGCAATTTTGAGCCCACGTGGCATCCACTAACACCGGATTTGACGCAGTGCCGCAGTCTGTGGCTGAATAGCCTCGAGATGCGTGTCAATCAACGGGACTCGTCCTTAATTTCAATTGCCAATGATCTGTCCGAGGTGACCAGCAGTAAGACGCTCTATGGCGGCGACATGCTTGTCACCACCAAGATCATACAGACCATGTCCGAGAAGATGCTGCACGACAAGGAAACGTTTCCCGATCAGCGTCAGCGCGAGGCAATCATTATGGAGCTGCTGCATGGCGTTGTCAAAACTGGTTCAAATCTGCTCGACGAATCACAACTCTCATCCTGGTTGGATCTCAATCAGGAGGATCAAATGCGCGTTGCCACCTCCCTGCTAACTGGCTTGGAATACAATGCCTTTCTACTTGCCGACACCATCATCCGGGAGCGTAATGTGGTGCAGAAGGTCAAAAATATATGTAAGTACTCGGTATTATTAACATTAGTTGGTATTCTCTATGTATACTTAATTATATATATTTGCTGCAGTGCTATCTGTTCGCGTTTTGGAGACAAAAACTATACAGGGCAATGTCGTCTTTCCGGACTCCGATCAGTGGCCACTCAGCTCCGATCGCATTGAACTGCCACGCACCGCACTGAAGGAGAACAGCGAGGGTGGCTTGGTGCGCATTGTGTTTGCCGCCTTCGATCGCTTGGAGTCGATACTCAAGCCCAGTTATGATCATTTCGATTTAAAGAGCGCACGTAGTTATGGTAAGTTGGTTAATAAATAATACCTTATATATATTTATATACTCTCTCTCTCATTCGGTGCAGTGCGCAATACAGCAATCTTGTCCAACGATAGCGACACAAATGCTGGAGAGATGCAGCAGCGCGTTCGCATACTCAACAGCAAGGTGATCTCGGCCAGCTTGGGCAAGGGACGCCACATCCAACTGTCGCAGCCAATTAAATTGGTGCTGAAGCATCTGAAGACGGAGAACGTTAGCAATCCCACCTGCGTATTTTGGAACTACATTGACCAGTAATTACACAATGAACACACAACTAATAATCCAACTTTGATATATAACACATGTATATATATATTTTGATACTTACAGCGCTTGGTCCGCCAATGGCTGCAGTTTGGAGTCGACAAATCGTACGCACAGCGTTTGCAGTTGCAATCATTTGACCAACTTTGCAATACTTATGGATGTCGTCGATGAGCATCAGCATTCGCTATTCACAATGTTCGATGGCAATATGCGCATCTTTATCTACATTAGCGTTGCGATTTGCGTGGTCTTTATCATAATAGCGTTGCTCACGCTCAAGCTCTTCAACGGGGTCTTCGTCAAGGTAAGAAACGCAAATTCCACCCAGCTGCCGCATCAGCGGGCGGGGAGCAGCAGACGCCAGCAGAATAATATACGCGATCAGACACACGAATCTCTAACACTGACTGCGCCAACTGGCCCCAATAATAATCACAACAATCACAACAACAATATTCAGCAACAACAACAGCAGCACACGAATTTCATACAGCACAACTCCATACGCAATTCGCATCGCAACAATTTAAACTATAATCTGCAGCAACAGTTGCAACAGCAACAACAGCAGCAGCAGGTGGTTGCTGCTGCCGCTGCGGCAGTGGTGCTCTCGCACAGTCACAACAACATAAATCAGCCGCAACGCGGTGGCATGCAAATGAACAATCTGAATCTAAATTTACATCATGCACACGGCCCGCAAACAGGTGCAGCAAATGCGGCGACCACAACGACAACAGCTGCTGCTGCTGCAGCGGCTGCATCGATTGCTGCTGCACTGCAGCAACATGCGGCAAATGTGGGCTCAGCTGCTGCCAATGCTGCCGCCGCAAGCAACAATTTAAACATTAGCCACAATTATCTGCAGGCGCGACAACAGTCACAGCAACAGCAGCAGCAACAACAACACCTGCAACAACAACACCTGCAACAGCAGCATACGCAGCAACACAATCACAATCTGAATGTGGATGGTGGCAGCAACGCGTTGGACTCGAACAACATTATAATGCAGGCTAATATGGATGACTTGCAGTATAAGTGGTGGTGGTGGTGAAAACAATAAGCACACAATTACACAATTGTAGGCTAGGCTAGGCTAGGATATACTAGGAATACAATAACAGCATAGACTAGACATATATATATATATATATATTTATATCTGTCTGACGGCACATGTGATATAAAACTTAAGTAACACAAATTTTGTATATGTAAACCTTGACTAACACAATTTCCAAACAGAAGAAGACTTTAGTGAAAGGCTTATTCGTGATTATAAGTAACCTTTTAAGCATTGATCAAACTTTTAGTTGATCTTTTTTAAATCAAAATTTATTTAAACCTCACATTGCTAGAACTGAAGAACATCTTTTTAGTTATAGTTATTTACTTAGTTCGTGTGTAGTTCAATTAAGTTTAGCGCATTTTCCTTAACGTAGGTGTGAAACTTCTTCCATTTAATAATATATCATTTTTGGCATGCTTTAAAAACGTTTTGTTGTGAGTACCTTCAAAACTTAATCTTAACAAATGTTTAATTTTTATGTGCATTTCATTTTCTAACAAAAATTAACTTAAAACAAGATCATATTTATGCATTTAGTTTCGTTTTTTGTCATTTCGCTAATTTTCTTTGTGTATTTTAATTAAATAATAATAAAAAATTGTTTTTAATTTTGTCCTGTAAATATTTATGTATTTGTGTTTATTCATTGTGTAGTATTTTGTATATTTATGTTGCTTGTTTCGTGTCTTGTTCTACATTCATATACCTTCTATTATCTTTTTATTTATATGCGCTAAATGTTGTATTAGTCATATTATTTATTTATTTTCTGGATATTTTCACCACCAAAAACCACCAAAATTATTTGTAAACTAAATTAAGTTCGAGGCAAAATTGATCGTGGAAACGGAATTAATATTTGTAATCGAATTGTGAAGTGATTCTCAACACAGATTCCGAATTCTGCTTGGCTCCTCCTCGTTCGCATTTTTTAAAGCTCTACTATTTTTTTGTGACAAACTCAAACTTATCAGAATTTTCATTCTCTCCCCTCTTTCTCTGTCTATCTTTCTATGTCTATCTCTATATTTCGCACTTTCTTTTTCTGCAGTCTGCACGCACCTCGATTTATAGCAGCATTTACATTTGCCTGCTGGCCATTGAGCTGCTCTTTCTGCTGGGAATCGAACAGACCGAAACAAGCATATTTTGTGGGTTCATAACCGTCTTTCTCCACTGTGCCATACTCTCGGGCACCGCCTGGTTTTGCTATGAAGGTAAGCACAAATGGGCATCTCGCAGCGCAGCGCAGTTTCTAATCCATCCATCCACATTTCACACACGACTCGAACACAGCCTTCCATTCGTACTCGACACTCACTTCGGATGAGCTGCTGCTGGAGGTGGATCAGACGCCAAAGGTGAACTGCTATTATCTGTTGTCCTATGGCCTCTCACTGAGTGTGGTTGCCATTTCACTGGTCATCAATCCGAGCACCTACACACTACGAAACGATTACTGCGTCCTAATGGAAGCCAATGCGCTCTTCTACGCCACTTTTGTGGCCCCCATTTTGATATTTTTTGTGGTAGGTTTTTGTGTGAAGTAGTTAAAAAAAAACACACACACACACACACACACTTGAAAGCATTTGTCTAATTCCGTGATACTCTGTGAACAGGCGGCCATTAGCTACACCTTCTTGTCGTGGATCATTATGCGTCGCAAGTCACGCACTGCCCTGAAGACCAAGGAGCACACGCGTCTGGCCAATGTGCGGTATGTTGGAGTCGTCTCTATTCTCTGTCTGTGACATCGATACACTTGCTTTAATTTAATGATTTATTGTTTTTCTAGCTTTGACATACGCTGTTCGTTCGTGTTTTTACTGCTGCTGAGCGCTGTTTGGTGCTGTGCCTATTTTTATTTACGCGGCGCCAAACTGGATGAGGATGTGGCCGCCATCTATGGCTACTGCTTTGTCTGCTTCAATACGCTGCTGGGCCTATACATCTTTGTGTTCCATTGCATTCAGAACGAGAAGATACGACGCGAGTATCGCAAATATGTGCGTCAGCATGCTTGGCTCCCAAAGTGCCTACGCTGCTCCAAAACATCCATTTCCTCGGGCATTGTTGCCGGCAATGGAGGACCAGGTGGTGTCAGCGGTAGTGTTGCTACCAACTCTGCTGGCACTCTTTCCAAGTCCAAGTCAAAACTGCCACTGGGCTCGAGCGATGATGGTCACGATGGGGAGCAAGCACAGCAGCAGCAGCATCAGCATGATCAGCCAGCTAATGAAGATGCTATAATTATGGGCGCTGGTTCCGACTGCGAACTCAGCGAAGCACAGCAGCGACGCACACTGAAGAGTGGCCTCCTCGCGGGCAGCCTGCAGCCGGTGACGCCAGTTGGTGCGGTTGTGCTGGAGCGCGGCACACTGCGCTCCACGGGAATGGCCAGCGTGGGACATGCATCACCCACTAGCTCAGCCGGCTCGACGCATCTGATCTTTGCCCACAAGCATCAACAGCAGCTGCAGCAACAGCCAGGCGAATCCTATTATCATCAACCCGACTACTACAGCTGGAAGCATCCGCAGGCTGGGGGCCAGCGTGAATACTACAACAATACGGGAGTTCCGGGAGGCGGTGGCGGTGTCGGTGGCGCTTCGCCGCAGCAATCACATGAGGTGTTCTATTGGACACAGAAGCATAATAACCAGCATGGCAAGAAGAAGCGCGGAGGCGGCGCTGGCGCTGTGCCCGCCTCACCCAGTGGCTCGCTGCACAGTCGCGTCACGCCCGCCTCACAGGTACTGTTCTATCCATCATATAAGAAGACCAGCGGCATGAAACAGCCGCCACCATCCGCCCAGCAAGCGTATCCACACTATGCCGAGGCACTGGACCCACCCAATAATGCCGCCTACTATCAGCAACAGCTGCAGCAACAGCAGCAGCTGCGCCAGCAACGTCAGCAGCAGCAGCAACAACAGCAACAGTTATCATCGGATGAAGAGCAGGCACATCTGTTGCATCTGCAGCATCAGCAGCGACGTGCTGGTGGACAACAACAGTTGCCAGCGCCACCGCCACACATGGCGCAGTATCAGCAGGAGTTGTTGGCGCAACAGCAGCGCCAACAGTATAGAAATAAGCATTCCAACTGTGATCTTAGCCAGGGCATCGGCTTGGGCATGAACATGGGCATGGGCCAGGGACTCGGCGGCGATGCCTATTACAATCAAGGCGGTGGCGGCAGCAGCAATGGCGGCGGCGGAGGCGATGGCCCCGTTTACGAGGAGATATTGAGTAACCGCAACTCGGATGCACAGCACTACGAAGTGGGTGACTTTGATGTGGATGAGGTGTACAACAATAGCGTCGGCACGGGCGTATTTAATAGCATGCGCGCCGCAGTTGCCGCCGGCGGGAGTCGCTATGGTGGTGGTAGCCTTAGTGGTGGCAGCGTCACCTCCAGAAACCAGCAACAGCAACTACAGGCAAAGCAGAAACAACCGCCTCGACGCTGTGCAGCCGATGATGATGATGACGATGACGACGATGATGATGATGATGAGTATGACGACGAGGTGACCGCAGCGGAGCAGCTGCACGACAGCGTCTGTGATGATGAGGATAATGAGAGCGATATGGATGATGATGATACGCATGGATTGCCACCTCAAAGTGATGAGCGCATGCGTCGCCTAATGGCGCTCCAGGATGAGGATTTTAAGCGGCGGTTTCAGTAAGTTGTGATAATCACTCTATTTTTATTAAAAAATAAACTCTTCGTTTTCAATTAAATTTGCAGACGCCAGCAGCGCAAGAATGGCTTGCCTTTAGATTATGGAGCGCCACCGCAAACATCGGCAGGAGCAACAATCGCCCAGCCCATTGAGCACAATGGTGCGGTTTTTGGGGTTAGCGGCGGCGTTGGTGAGGGCTCCATGCGTGGCGCATACAGGCAACAGCAGCAGCAGCAGCTGAATGCCAAGTCACCGAGCGCACGCTTGGCGGTTAACGAGCTATTTGGCCATGGTAATGCAGGACCGCCGCTGCCACCGGCCAATCAGACGCCCGCACAGAAGCGTCAGCAGTTACAGAAACTATCACCGCAGTCCACCACATCATCGTCGTCGCACACATCGCACAGCAACCTACAGCAACATTCTGCTCCCACACACCATCATCTCCAGCACCAGCAACCACAACTCCACCAACATCAACAGCAGCAGGCGCGTCATTTATCCGCCATGCTGGATGAAAATAATACGGTGCGCTGTTATCTGGAGCCGTTGGCCAAGTAGAGGACCATCAAGGTGCAACACCAGCAGCAGCAGCAGCATCAAGAGCAGTAGCAGTAGCAGACAGAGCAAGCAGCCCTCCACAAAAATGCAGTTGGCAGTTGGCTGAGAGAAACTGATCGTCGTCTTAGGCAAAAATTGTAGCTTAGGTTTAGCTATATCTCTAGTATTAGTCGTTAGTCGAAATATGGAGCATATGTGTGAAACAACATGCTGTCATGTCATGCTATACGTGCAGTGATTCGAGAATCCCAAAACTTTATATATGTATATGTAACTCAATTAGACCATAGGCTAAACAACCAACCAACCAACCAACCAAGCAACCAATGCGGAGCAAGCTAAAATTCAATATGCAAATGCAAAATATGAATATTGTCGGAATGGAATGCTCGCGTCTCGATTTATACCAACTCGATATATAATAAATGTATGTACTGTATGTATATGTATAATGTAATATCTATTAACGATATGTGAAGCGCATACATGTCGACCACATGCCATTTTTAAATAGTTTACCAATAACTATAACAATGCATATTATATAATACCATATGTGTAAGAGGTCTAAGAACTGTATGTAAATGATATTTAGAGCGAGCGTATTATGTATTTTATGTAATTTATAAGCTGTCTATTGTTTATTTGATTCTCTGTTCGGTTATTAAGAGCTTAAGATACATACATATATTTAAGCTTGAGATTTGTTTCAAATTTATAAACCAAAAACACAAAAATTTTAGAAGACCTTTAATTTTTTTTTGAAAACATGTTTTCGAAACGTGCTGTAAATTAAGCTATGATGCACAGACATTTTTGTTTTCCACGGTGATGATCCGACATGCGAAACAAATCTTATGCGCATTGTTTTTATTTTTATTTCGGATTCGATTTGTATGCCATTTGTTATTGCATTTCATTTAAAGGTAATTTTAAGAGAACCAGCAAAGCATTTCAAGTGTACATTTTCAACAATATGCTTTAAGCACAGCAAGCAGATATAGGGCATTTATTTTGTAATTTTCTTTATTATATTTTTTTAAATAAAGAGAATTAGTAGATCGCTTTACTATGTGTACGAGACAAGAAAATGTTATTTTGCTATACATAAATATCTTTAGAAATAGCAACACGAGCATGCTAAGTACATAACTCCACAATTGGAGCAAAACCGAAAGAAGAGTAACATATACCTACTTACATATATAGTAAACAAAAAAGATTTCAACCGAACCTCACTTGTTAACTAGGAACTAACTGTAAAACTCTTTAAAACTAGCTAACACAAAAACTGAACTATCACAAGAGACACTCTTTGTTTTCCGATGTGGATGGCTCTAGAGAATTTCCACGCAAGTGTACAAAAAACCAAATAAAGGCAAAAGCAAAGTGCAAAAACATAATAATACTAAACAAATATTTCGTATTTACCACGCAATGTATGCGTTAACTAAATATAAACTGCCTGCACACAGCTCTCCTCCTTCAGCCCACAGCATGAACACACAAATTATCATTATTACCATTAAATAAATAAATCAAGCCTACTTCAAATGCCAGTTGGAACACAGCAAATAAGAAACCAAAATATACAGCACAAGAAAACACAGAAAATTACTTCTAAAGCACAAGATGCTCCTAATTTTTATAAAGAAGAAAAAAAAGTAAAGTAAAGAAACGTAAATTTACTAACAGCATTAAATTTAAATAGATATAAAATGGATTGCAAAATGAATAATGGCAACAGGCAGTGGTATATTAATGCAGATAAGGCAAAGCAGCTGGTAAAGCAAAATTAAGAGAAAACTAATAAAATCTATATTAACAAAATAACAAAAAAAAACTGAAATATTGAATGTATAGTGTTGCGCCTCCTAGTACTTTAAATATATTGAACAAGAATATATAGCTGATATGAGTATATGTATATGTAAATGGATATTTAAGAATATGATGCAAAGCAAAATGCCGATATCTACAAACTTCTTTTTGTCTCTACATGTTTACTTTTGGATGAAAATGTAAGAATTACATAAAAACAAATAATAGCAAAGATGAGATCAACTCAAACTGTATGGAATAAAAATGTTAATGTACACAATTTTTCTATTTAAGACAAATAAAGCAGAAAAGTGAAAATATTCAACAGTATCATCGTGTTTGGGATGACAGTTTAAATTGATTCATTGTGACGCGCTTAAAATTGAATGTTATCGGTTATCGATATGAGTAACGATATAGGATTGCTTGATGGCAACTCTAGTTAAACAGCTGAGCTTTGTTAAATGGTATGACGTCAATCTAAGCCAAACAATGGCCGAGTTCCAATGGCCCTGGGAATATACATTTCCACCTTTCTTCACGTAAGTAATTCAATAGCAACAAATTGGCTGACTAGCTAACTCACAATGTGTCCACAGTCTGCAGCCGCATGAGGAAACACGCCAGAAACAATTAAAGGTGTGGACAGATCTCTTTCTCAAATACCTCAAACACTACAATAAATTTACGCTTGGTATCAACGATCAAAACTCGCCATTATTTTATAATGAATCAATTAATCGCTGCCTCTCGCCAGAGTTCATCCAGCTAATCCTGGAGCAATTGCAGCAGACGGGACATGCTGCACCGCTGGATAAAAAGAGGCAGGAGTGGCAGGTGTATTGGCACACGCTGGAGGAATACGGAAATATGGTCTATGACTGGGTTCAGGAGACTGGACAAACGAATAGCATTTGCACGTTGTACGAGATAGCCTCGGGTGAGAATACCACCCAGTTGGAGTTCCACGATGTGGACGAGGCTGTGCTGCTGAATGCCTTGCGTCTGCTCGAGGAGAAGGGCAAATGTGAGCTGATTGAAATGGATGGCAGTTATGGAGCAAAATTTTTCTAAATGTGAACTTGTCCTTTAAATATGGATAGCTTTAAATGCAGCCCTCAATTTATTATGTTCTTATTGTTTACCCGATCGAAAATACATTAAATTATACAGATATCGATTGTTTTAAGCCCGGTTCCATTCATCGATGTTATCGGTTCACCAAATTCTATGCTGGTCATAATGAACGATGCAAATCACTGTTTTGTTTACAAATTAAACATATAAAAAAGTAAGTACATAATAGAATAATGTTTTGAGATAATTAAATGGTCGCCTCCTATTAAATTAAAAACCACTTTCAAAGAAATGCAATACAAGTTCAGTTGCTTACCAACTGGAACTAGCTCATAATTGAGTTACGGCTACCCATCTCTAAATTCTATATGATTTTTATTTCCCTCGACGGCGTCAGATCGCTTAATATCCACACTGTATAAGAACCAAACTTAGACTATATAAACACATCTCAAAATAAAAAACATGGTGAGTTTACTCTGAATCCTAATGAGTATTGTATATGTACTTAAGAGCATGCAAATGATTGCAGAGCGTGGATGATTTGGTTTGGGATCGTGTGCAAGCCGTATTTCAACGCGCGGCTTTGGTTTCTCTTTACGGCACCGGACCCCGTACAATTGGACCGGATTTGAAAGCACCACGACAGGAGGTGCGGAAGGAGCCAGCGCCCGTTTTGCCTGGGCCAACAGCAGTTGAGAAAGAGAACACAAAATCGATGGCAATCTCAGTGGATATCGTTTGCAATTTTCCCGATGTGAACGAGATAAATGCCAGCATAGTGCGGCGAGAACTTGACCAGGAGTGCAGGCGAAGTGTGAAACAGCAACTGCAACAGATCAAGGAACGACAGCAGAATGTGATCCATGAACGACAAGCAGCGCAGAAGCAGGCCGAGCAACAGCAACAACAACTCGCCAGCAGCCGCGTGAGAAAATGGGAGAACGACAAGCATTTGCGGCAGCAGGCAGAGCAGCTGGCCAAAGCGGAGCTGGATACGCAGCAGCGGGCGCAGGAGGCGCTGCTCAAGCAGAATAACCAGAAACTGCATCTGCTCACAATCGAGGGTGTTTCGCGTTATCATCAGCAATTCTACAAGAAATACGAGACGGTTACGAAGCTGCTTCTCTCACTGGACAAGGACACGGTACAAGCATGCAGCGCCCAAAATGCAGAGTTGCGTGATTTGGTGCAACTATTTGATCAGCTGGTGGCTAAGATTAAGAATGCCAACTGTGAGCCACCAGAATTGGATTGTGTATTCAAAGCGGAGAAATATTGCCAGAGTTTGGATAGAGTCAAAGAGAATCTGCACAAGCAGCTGTCGGAGCAGGAGCAACAGTTGCTGAACAAGGCCAAACAGCTCGCGGAGGAGACGGAAAAGCAGCGCATTCTCGAAGCCAAGGAGCAGCAGAAACAGCAGCAGCAGCAGCAGCAACAACAGGAACTGGAGGCGGCACAGCGGAAAGCAACCGCTGATGCAGCTGCTGCAGCAGCAAATGCAACTGCAGCGGCAGCAGCGACTGCCGCACAGGAAGTGGCAAATGCTCAGGCGGCGCCACAAGTAAAAACAGCTGCAACTGGCAGCAGTATCTCGCACAGCTATGTCCATCCCACCCGCTTGGCCTTCTACAATGAGATCATTGCCCTCTACCAGGGCAAAGTGGATGCAGTGAAGCCCCTGCAAACGGACGAGGCATGGAAAAAATATCGCACCAACTGCCAGCGTACGATCAACGTGCCACTGAACGCCATAACAGCGGCCAGCGCCCAACATCTGACGACCAACTTTGATAAGTTATATAATTTTTTTGCCGGACAGCCGGTGAGAACAACAGACGGAACAACGATTACGATCAATGATCATCCACTCGCGCGGGACTATTGCATCCTGCTGATGGCCAAGAAGTTCGTTAGCCAAACGGACACAGCCATATCGAGTAATCCTCAGGCAGCGTTTCCCTTTGCCTCGGTGATTGTTACATTTTGGAGACTGTTGCCAGACTTTGGCAAGATCTTCTTGGCCTACATGTACAAGGAATCACCGTATCTGGTGCCGTACGTAATACCCCAGCAGTCGGGACAGACGCCCGAGCAATATCTGAAGACAATGGGCTATCGTCTATCCGAGAATAATGAGCTGGAAAAGCCGGATATGTTCCTCAAGCGCCAGACGGGAATTGCCCGACTCTATGCGGCAGTTATCATCACGCCTGGTCGCAAGGCGGATGGATCCGGAAACTTCTTTGGATTGGAGGAGGCCTGGTGTTGGCTGACGCATATAATGAATGTGACGCCGCTGCCCGACATCTGTGCCACCATGATCATGGAGATGCTCCAAACCCTCGGCTTCGAGCTGTGGCGCGCCTATGGCCGAAACTTCTTGAAACTCCTACTGTACATCCAGACAATCTATATGCCGCAATTGACGGCCTACGATGAGGGCGGTCCCAAGACGCGTCTCGAAATGTTGCTCTCGAAATTTTTACGTGAACGCCAAATTCCACAGGCTGTGGGTGTACTGCCTCCTGGCTTTTGGTAGCTGCATTGCTATCACTTTTTGTTTAAATATTATATTTTGGATTATTTGATTAGTTCTATGGCATGCACAAATTATTGTTAAATAAAGTTAGGTACAACAAAGAACTGCACAATATGTAAGAATGTCAGCTGATCTCTATGAAAAATGTCTAGCTTCTAAATATAACGAACCTTTGTAGTCTCGGAAACTATAGGAAGTATTTGGACTCACCAGGATCCGCTAGGGAATAGCCGAGTTATGAGCAATTTTCCATGTACTTTTGGCTTCCAACTATCAATATTTGGCTTTTACTCATTTATATATACAATATATGTGTATATAACTTTGACATCTATAATTTATACTCCAAATTTGTATAAATTCTGAATTATTCAATATACGATATTGCACTGAGAATGGGTCGCGGCCACTGCTCATCTAGATCGAAATGCTTAATTAAGAAACAAAACAAGTGCAAGAAGCGTTCAAAAAGAGGAAATTGCAAACGGAATTGTTCGCAAGTGGGGAATGGAAGGAATGCGACGAGAAATCAGCTCTGTATCAATGAGGACAATGCCTTCAATTACGTATTTCACTCGAAGAGCAAAAAAGTGAATTGGTTTATGCGCAAACTGCGGCGAATGGTGGCAAACGGGAGGATCGATATACGTGTTCTTTCGCGCTTGACATCGGTAATTACAGCTTGGAATGAACGTATAATGAACCAACTTCTGCAATATGCATAAAATATAATGTGAATATCTTTTAGTACCTAACCATTAATGTAAATTTTGTGTGAAAAAATATAAATGTATATTAAAACTTAGCTTAAAAGGATACATTTCTTAGCGAACTTGTGAAAGCCACAATTTTATTGATCGAAAGTTTCTAAAGGCAGAATTCATTAGGTGTGTGTTCATGCTGCAATTCAATTCAAATATCAAAACTTTAACAAAGCGTTAAATTCGCTGGCTAATCGGGCTGCCTAATCGTCCTCGTCGTCGTCAAGATCTATATCATCTAGATCGCCCAGATCAAGATCAACGAATAGATCCTTATTGATTGCGGGCGCACTATCAACGCTTAAAGCAGCTGGCGCCGCATCCTCGGCCTGTGCGGTTTTCGCTGCTTCAGTTGCCTGATCGAGCAATCTTGTGCAGGAGGCAATGGTACCGGATCCGTCCACCTCCTTTGCCGCCAACGAGAGTGCGGCCAAATCGAGTTCCTTAAACTCGACCGTATTATCGTCATCATCGTCGTCACGATTGTAGACATCGAAGGCAGCATCGCCATCCTCCATGGGGCCATCGTCGACCAGATCGGGATTGAAGCTGAACATTTCGCGACCCGATATTCCAAATTGTTTGCCCTTGCTGTAGTCGTTCTTCTTGCGCTCCTCTTCGGCGACAAGTTTCTCCTTTTTCTCCTGAAGTTTGCGCTTCTTCCAGGCGAGGAAGGACTCCAATGTGACGCGCGTCTGATTCGGTCCCAACGCAGCACGCTCCTTCTCAATAAGATCGACCAGCGAGATCTCCGTCGGTTTGTCCTCCTTCTTCTTGTCCCGCTTCAGCTGATAGCCAGGTGGAAGCGCATGACGATAGATGCACTTCTCACCATTGGGACATTCCCAGAACCAGCCGTATTTTGATTTCTCCACCGCTTCCAAAAAGAATTTGCAAATCTGTAAACAAGATTTAGGTTTAGTTCAATAAATGTGGGCAATGGAGAAGATCAAGGATTATCCATACAATATCCGTTGTGGGTCGTTGCTTTTCGCCGGACTGCTTCTTGTCGACGACCTCCTTGAGCTTGGCATCGTCCCAGTTTGTCATCAGATCGTCGTCGCCATCACGCATATCAACATACATCGATCGCTTCTCCACCTTGTTCTCCTGGGTCAAATCATGAGAGAATTTGCACTTGTCACCCTTGGTGCAGAGGCCCTGCTTGAAGAACGCACACACCACCGACTTGGGATCGGTGCCCTTCTCCACTTTTTGCGTCTGCACCGGCTTGAAGATCAGCGCCAATTCACGCTGATCGGCCAATTTCTTCTCCTTATCATCCTTCTTCTTGTCGCCATCCTGTCGCGGATGATGGCCACCGGCCTGCACCTGCTTCTGTACTTGCTGGATGAACTTCTGCTGCTTGTTGCCCTTCTTGTTCTTTAGACCAAATGTCTTATCCTGTTAATAAGAAAGATTAAGAAGGTTTCCTAATTTGTTGACGTTGTCTGTCGTGGTCGCTGCCCAATTGAGGTTATGTTCGGGCAGACGTGCACAAGCAATTTGAGCCTTACCTCGATGACCTTCTCCTTCTTCTTTTGTTCCGTTTTTTTGCTCGGTCCTGCTGGTGCCTTTTTTGGTGGCATCTTCGTGCAACAATAAATTTAACAAAGTTGAAAATTTAATCAGAGACAGCGGACAATTATTTGTTATAAATTCTAGTTGAAACAGGCTGACACAGAAGCCACAAAAAAAAAAGCAGCAACGCCGGCGAACAAATGTTGCCAATTGTGTGAGACTTAGTGGTATATCGATATTCTCAACACAGGGTGCCATTAACTTTTATACATCTGGCAGCGCTGCGTATGAAAAGTAACCGAAAACAACTTGCCAATTCAAATGTGACTTTTTTTAAATATAATGCGACATTTTTAAAACGCAGAAATTATAGGACAACAATTTTACATTTGTAGGCGCACAATTTAACACTTTCACTTGCCATGTCTTACACATATATGCTTGTTTGTTTCATATGTATATATGTTTGCGGACACATGTTTGCTTTTTATTTATTTATTGTGCTTGTGTCTGACCGCTTTTTATTATTTTGAAATTTGTAAATTTGTGTGTGTGCCCACTTCAGCGCACATGTTCAGGTTGTACATATTTCAATTATCTTCTCAGCATATCTCTCCCCTTCTCATAACCAATACTGCGTTAGTTTTCAAAGGCCGTTTTACTCACACAAACACACACATACGACACTCACACTCACACACACACACACACGCGCACACTCACATACACATGCACATGTGCTCGCTCTTCGTGGGTGGCCTTTAATTCGTCGTTTCGTCATGGGTGGTCTATCGCTTCGCTGTGTGTGGCTCTGGCTGTGGCTCTGGCTCTGTCTCACTCTCTCTCTCGCTCTCTCGCAGCGTCTCGCTGTCTTTGTCTGCCGCGCTGTTAGTTTGTGTATGTGCCCCCATTGATCATTTTCTCGTTTGATAGTGCGTGACGTTTCTATAATGCCATTTCGCTCGCACTAATTTATGCCGCTTGTTTTGCCCTTGCCGTTCTTGTTTTTGTTGCTTTGAGGTGCCCATTTTGATCCTTTTGCGTTTCTTATTCGAGCATAAAATTAGCAATTATTTGTTGTTGTTTTTTTTATTGGCTTTTTAAGTGTGCGCCGCGGCTTCTGGGCGCCTCAGCCTCAGCCCCGTTCTGTGTGTGTGGTCTAAAATAACGAGTTTAGCTTTTATTCGAAAAGCAAAAACAACAAAAAAAAAACAACAATCTTTATTAGCCGTTTGGATTTAGTTTTTTCTTCTAGGAAGCTATTGTGCGCGAAAAAATCGTTAAACAAGGTTTTTTATGGTACGTTTTATAACTTAGCATAGCAAAAGGGTTCCAGAGAAGTTCAAAACTAAAATTATACCATGGGAACTTAAGTCATTTTGCGCATAGGCAAACTTTACTGTAGTCGCATCAAACAGATTAAAATATGCCCGCCAGCATGCACTAAAAATGATGACAAGCAAACGTTGTGTTGCCAACACAAGAAAAAACCGTTTCACATGCAATGTTGCCAACAATTATTTGTGTTGTTGACAGCCAGGCAGATAGGAGATAGCAGCCAGGCAACAACAACAACAACAATTTGCATCAAAGCAATCACAACAAAAACAACAAACAGCAAATAAAATTCATGTTGTTTGCGGTTGCTACTGCTGTATAATTTACAGCGTGAAAGATCAAAAACAAGGCGCAACAAAGATGAGCAACAAAATATAACAACAGCAACAACAAGCGCAGCAACAACAACAGCAACACAACAGCAGCAGCAACAGCAACATGTTGCTCAGCAGTTAGCAGCTTGGGATCTCTGAACACATCATCTCTCTTCTCGGTGGTCCCCGCTCCCAATAACCAAACAGCGGCTACACTTGCAAAAATTATACAGACTTTTGTAATCACATTAAAATCCTAGACTAGAGAACAAAAAATGTTTGTCGAGACTTTTTTGCAATTCCGAAATTCCTCTGTTTAAGATTATTTTGGGATCTTTTCTGTTTTATTGGTCTGCCTTTAAAACATTTTCGTTTTCCAAAAATATTTAAAGATTTTTGTAATCAATATCTTAATTATATGAAATACGATATTTATGTCACATATAATATATATAGATTCATCATAAATAAATGATATTTATTAATCAGTCAGAATTCAGTTTTTAATCGCTTTAAGTTCTTAACAAGTACAAAAATACTTGTAAGAATGATTATTTTGATTATGTGCTTGATTTTCGCTTAATTTCTAGCAGTGTAGTTTCAAGTGCAGTTGTTGCTGCTTCTGTCAATCTTTGGCAAAGGAAAATCTTGGCTACTGTTTGTTATTGTTGCTGCACACACACTCACACACATATACGCATATATATATATATATATATATATATATATATATATGAGAGGAAGAGAGAAAAAGAGAGAGGGAAAGAGAGAGGGACACAAATGCTGCTTATAATTGCATATAGCGCCAGTTGCAGTTCCGGTCGGTTGAGTTTTTTCCCCTTTGCTGCTTCAGCTTCAGCTTCTACTTCTGCTTTTTGTTGTTGTTGTTGTTGTTGCTGTTGCACGCGCTTTCTTTTTTGCGGCGCCGCCGCCGACATACACAGACACAGAGCTGCTGCTGTTCCTTGTGTGTGTGTTTGTGTGTGTGTGTGTGTGTGTGTGATTGGTGAATGGCATGTTGCCACCCAAGTTGCCAACTGTGTCTTGGTTGGCTGGCCAGACTTAATAGCCGCTTTCATTGGCCAAAGCTTTAACATTCAATCAGAGGACCACACACAGAGCCCAACTCGACGTTGATTTTGACGTCGACGTCGGCGTCGCTTATGCAACATGTTCGTTGGAATCTCGGTTCCACGCAAAAAAAAAAAAACGGTAGCCCATTCTTAATTACAACAACAGCAACAACAACAAGAGAGTTCTGGGAGTCCATTAAGATAAATCGGAAACGGATATTGCTAATGAAAAATTTCCATATTTATGTGGCAATAAAAGCGCTACACCAAACAACAATTTCAATAGAGCAGCCAAACTAAATTTCATGTTTACTCACCGCTCACAAGAGCAGCGCAGCCGCAGTCGACGTTAGCAGCCCACCAACAGCGTCTTGGCCAACTTGGGCGGCCAAAGTTGCGTGCTTAATTTTTCGTTGTTGTTGCTGTTGTTGCTGTTGTTATTTATTCCATATTTTTTTGTATTTTCATTTGTGAGCATCTTGTTGTGTATTTGGCCGTGTGATGCAATTAATTTGATCAAACTGTTGAAAGAATTTCAATATTTTCTATACCCTACATCGGAGATTCAGGTGGTATATAGCCATATAAAGTTTTATTTCCTTATCGATCAGGGTCAACAGATTAGCTTATTTAGTCTGTCTGAATATTCTTGACTTTTTCTCACAGTGTGCATAAAATTAAATAATTCTATCTGTGGGAATCTTATCTTATTCCAAAGGGTTCAGTGATTTTTTTTTATATTTTCTCGCTATTTCTTTCTCTTTCTCTCTGAATTCTTAACGTTTTACTTTCCACAAACGTTTAATATTTTTTTAAGTTTGATTGGGTTTTTTCTATCCTTGAAACGATTTTATTATCACACGATCTATCATGTCCGCTAAATAATTTAATTTTATTTTCTTGTCATATTAAATTATAAATTTAATTACTTCATTTTTGTTATATACAATTTTTTTTGTAACTATATTTTAAATTTAAATTTAATTTAAAATTCTCTTTTAAATTGTGGTCTGCTTTAAGTTAGATTAAATACAAAATTGATGTACATTTTTATGGAAATCAAATACACAGAAGTTATTCGAAAAACATCTTAAAGAAATTGATATAATTGGGTGATATATATGTAGGTCTGATCTGAAAAACATTATTGTTTCAATTGTCGATCTAATGTGCATTATCACTTGTTGAATGTCAGCATGTGTGAGGCATTTTAAATGTCTACTTTGTTGGCGTCTTATTTTGGGATCGAACAAGCAATTCAAAATACAATTTTTAAGTGGCTCCAAATGGCCAGGCCACCCCAAAACATAGTCAATAAAGCCGCAAAAGCAAACACAAAAAAATGATACAAGAAAAAAAAATGAATAAAAATAATAATTACTCGTATAAGGGTACCATAGAAAATATTTTACTATTTTCTTTGGGGGATTCCGGTGCCCACCAACGAAGCCTGATGGGGCCGCCATCAGCGACGCCATAATAAATGATTGATCGAACTAACTGCGAGTGTGTGTGTGTGCATGTCTGTGTGTGTATATGTGTGTGTGTGTGTGTTTGTTGGAGATTGCTTTGCGGCGTTGGCGGTGCCGTTTGATTGATGCGCTTTTGGTGCTGGGGCCTCTGTGACGGCGGTTCACATTTATACATATATATTTTCACGCACTTACTAGCCGTGTGGTTGTTGCTTTTATTATGGTTGTTGTTGTTGTTGTTGTTGTTGCTGTTGTTGTTGCTGTTGCTGTTGTTGTTTGGCATCTTTATGCTTCAACACAACTGTCAAAAGATTTGCCCACAGCAACAACAGCATCATGCATCGCTGTTCTGTGCTGTTTGCAACATGCTGTGATTTTTATCGCCGTCACACACACGATGTGTGTGGTCCCTCGTTCCCGTGCCCGTTCCCATTCCCGTTCCCGTTCCCGATCCCAACTGATCCCAATCCACATTCACATCAACTATGTCCCATGTCCAAGTCCAAGTTTCCAGCCATAGCCTGCCACTTCAAGTTGTCGTGTTGCCGTTGCCGTTGTGTGTGTGTCTGGGATTGGGATTCGGGATATGGGATTGGGGCACCGTTGTGTTGCATCGATCGCTCGTGTTTCATGGCTGTCACACAGTCTCCCAATGCTCAATGACCATAATTAATTGGTCTGTTAACTTTATGTGAGCATTTAAGCAGCACGAATATACTTGAAACTTGGTGCTTTTGATTGGATTTGCCAATGGGCAGAGGTAAGTTCAATCAGCGATCAGTTTTAAGTTGCACTTTAATCAAGTGCCACATTTTCCTATTTGTATATTCATTTTATGTCATCTAATATTCAAATAAACTAAAATCAACTCTAATTATATAAGAAAAATAATAATGCTTAAGATTAAAAATTGGAAAATTGGTTCCAGAAAACCAGAAAAATCTCCATCAGATTAAAAATAAAAAAGAGTTAGTCTTATTAGTTAAGTTAAGTTGCCCAAACAACAAATGCATGCAAAACCCTAATTTTTCATACAATAACTTTAAAACTGAGCTCTTAAAAAGAAATAGAGGACTCTGAATTGATTACATGATAAGGTCTATTCTAATCATGACAAGGGCTTCGAAAAGCTTAATGTCAAAAATAATTTGCCGTAAGAGATTGCAACAAAAAAGGATGAAGGAACGGGGTACTTATAAAAATCGGTCTATATGTCTACTTATTCACTAGTTGCAGTGGTTGTAATAATAAATAATTTCACGATCTCATTGACCTTGCAATTAGTCTGCGTGGCGTTAACAAACTCCAAAATGATATCTAGAGTACAAAAGCACATGCACACATACAGATACACATATATACATTTATAGATGCAAATGGTCATCTTGTTAATAGCGAACGTCAACAGCTATAAAAGACAGACACAAAAAAAAATAGAAGAAAATAATGCCAACAAGGTCAGAACAGTTAGTTGGGAATAAAAGTGTTCGGAAGGACGGACAACAAGAGACCATAAAAACCGAGTCGAATGCTTTTCCATGAAATCATTGCACATGGAACACGAGCACATGCTAAGGTCGAATGGACGGAGAGGCAACAACAACAACAACAAGAACAGCAACAGTAACAACAACAACAACAACAACAACAGCAACAAGAACAGCAACAACAACAAGAATAGCAACAACAACAACACGGGTAAATACGACAACATACAACACGTGCTATTTATAGGGAAAACGGCCCGTCAACTATGTAAGCATCTACATACAGATATTGACCTAAATGATATATGAGCCAGTGGTCAGTTTACACGGCTCGTTGCCATTTACTTGAAAAGTTACCATGACGGTGTTGTGGGTAAATATCAACCATATGGGGAGTGCCCACGGCTAGTTGGTATTTGGTATTGATATTTGGAAAAATGTATATTGTTGGAGAAACGGAAAAGGGCTGAGATGCGATTTTCAAAGTTACTTTGACTTTGACTTCAATTCAAAGCAAATACTCAAAATAAAAGCCAGTTTCTATCATATTTTTATTAATATTTAATCTGATTAACGGTTTTGATTCTTTTGCTCCTATTTTAAAAGAGTGGTTATTTTTTTAATGTCAATCAGTTGACACGGGAAACGACAGCATTTTCAATTAATGAACTAAAAATAAATATTTTAGCTGATACAATATTTAAAATACCAAAATAACTTAATTATATTAAAAAAAATGAGATAGAAGAATATTGTTCAGCAATACTCAAAAGTACGCAACTAATATTTTATTTGCAGTATTTATTATAAGTTTTAAACAGAAATTTGTATTATATTTATTTATATATATTTGTAATTTTGTCGAGAATGCTTCCTTCTGTCTTTTACATAATTTTCCACAATTTTATTATGCACATTTTCCCATAAAGGGTTAAAGGCTTAAAGGTGCACTAAGAAAAAAAATCGTCTAGATGATAGGCATTTTATTTTTGAGACTAGAAATGAATATCTAAATATACAAAAAAAAATAATTCTTAAAATTAGAGAAGCTACTAATTTGGAGAATCGCTGTAAAATTGTCTATTTTTTTAAAATTATTTAAATTAGTAAACTATATAAAATGTTTGTATATGTGACATCTTAAAATACTCATTTTTAGTAAATATATAAGTACAGTGTACACCATAAAAAACTGCCTGAAAATTCGAATTCGTTTTTTAATTTGTTTAATTTAAGCAAAAATAGCCCACGAATTAAGAAGAGATCTTAGTTTTTAAAAGTACTATCTTTGAATATTTAAGCTGCACTTTTGCGTTCAAGACATGGTGATTTTCTAAATTTCAGTGCATTTGTTTTTCTGAGTGTACATCAGATTTATGTACATTAAATGCAAACTCCCTTACCACGTTTAAATTTCGCTTTTCTTCATGCTCAATTCGCATTATTGATGATTGCTCAATCACATTGCACAGTTGCCAACAACGGTTTGGTGGTGGTGCGGGGTTCGTGGTGCGGGGCACAGTTTGGAGCTTGTATCTGGTCTGGCAGCTGAAATGCCTGATCGCAGAGAGTAGAAGGCGGAGGAGAAGAAAGAATCACCAGCATGATCATTATTTCAAATTTAACGCATCGCAGATCTGAAACGCCACACGGTGGCAGTTTCGACCGCCTAACAGTTGCGCCAGGAAGCGAGAGCGGGGCGGGGGAGGGGCGGCAAAGAGGTGGTCCAACGAGAGAGAGGGGGGGGGGGGGGGCGGTGCAGGGGCAGACAACGCCGCACGCGGTTGCGCGGCTTAAGATCAAAGCAAGCGCCAAAATGAAAATTATTACAAAGTGATGTAGCATGACTAAATACAATTTTATGAAGTCATTTTTTTTTCTTTATTTCTTTTTTTTTTTAGTTATATTTTCTACACACGATCAGAGAAGACGAAGGCGGGGCGGGGCGGGGGTGGGGGTGGTGAGGGAATATGATGGTGCGGATGCAGAACGGTGCACAGGAGCCATAAAATGGAATTACACGCATTTACACAACCGCAAAGAACAATGATCTCTGTTGTCGGTGCGAGTGTGTGTGTTTTTGTGTCGGTGATAATGTCTAAATTTGGCCTAAATGGTAAGTTTTTACCTGTAAAAGTCATTTCGGTCACGATCCACAAAGGTGGGCCCCACAGCTAAGTGCCTGTTGCCCATTATGACTTAAGTGTCCATACATGAGTCATCTATCCCAGTCCCAGTACCAGTCCCCGTCCCAGTCCCAGTCCCCGTCCCATTCCCTTTGCCCGTCTCTGTCTCAGACAAGCGTTGATAATTGCCAAGCTGGAAGACGACTAGTCAAACTCCTCAGTGACATCTCTTATGCGGGTGGTAATCCGTAACCGATGTGATAACCGTATTTTTGATGTCGTAATGCCTCGTTTCCTGTCTTGTCCTCACCTTGGATTAACTGTCTGCGGGATGATTAGGCGTGGGAATGACCACAAAAAAAAACATATATCTTACCCAATCAGAGGGGTGAAAAAGAATTCAACGCTGTAACTCTAAAGAATCGAAGTAAAATTCGTACATGAAAGCAGTTTACAATTCTTAAAAATTGCCAAAAATAATCCTTGATTCGAGCATTTTGAATAGAAATACGCTCAAAAATCCTGTAAAAACATCATTGAATAAATCCAAGAATGTTTAAAGTTCAAGTGAAATATTTATATCTATCAATATAGCATTTCTTAGGTATAAATACTAAGTAAAGCAAATCAGTAAATTTTTTAATGATGCTAAAACCTTATTTTAAAATTATTCTTAAAGTATATCTTTAAAAACAGTTAAAAAATAACTACATTTTCTGTGTGTAACTTTTGCTCAGATATGATTGATTTCTAAATTGTTTTAACTATGTTTTTCTTGAATATTTCAGTGCACTTCAAAGCAAAGCTTCAACTATATTTAAGCGTCGATGTGTGTGTCAAAATGCCTTGCAAATCTAGCTAAAATTATATAGAATTCATATACTGTGAAAGAGTTGCACACACACACAAACACATCACTTCTGTAATTTGTGTACAATGAAATTAAATTTAAGGCGCTTAGCGCAGTTGAGAACCAAGCTGGATTCCAGTTTCTTCTGATGCGGTTCTCCTCTCTGAACCGTAGATGCATTTCTCTCTATAATAATGTAGTATTACTCCGAGCTAGTGTTTATTATTTATTAAAATTTAAAATACTTAAGATCATCCAATGGCTTTATTATTATTATCATTATTTTTGTTATTATTGTTATTTTTATTACATTTAATACTTAAGAAATAAAGAAGAAATAATTTTAATATGCTAATTTTAATATTAATGATTTCCATAAATATCAGAACATTTTCGAAATCATTTTTATTTCACATATTATTTCACTTTCTCATTCTTTAATTTAACCTTCAATCTCTGAGATTGCTTAACTGCGCTAAAATTTATCTTACTCCACATGTTCAGATATTTACCTATATCTGTTTTTTACTCTCTCACTTTTAATCTCTTCTCCCTTCTGAATTTTTACTTTTCATATTACAAGGCAACTACAGCTTAATAATTTTTAATCTGGTTTGGAATTTTCTGAACTTCCCAATTCCTGCAACAAATGTTGGATAATAATAAATATTTTTTATTTTACATTTTAATTTAATTATTTGCTTCTAATGTGTTATCCTTTAATTTGTAACTTTAATTTTAATTTTAAATATAGTTATAATTGTTTTCTTCAAATTTTCTTTTAATTTAGTTTACATAAATTATATAAATAAAATATATACAAATATTTAACGACCTTTAAAATCGTAGAGAATAAGTAACTAATAAAAAAAAATTATTGGGATTTAAGCCCGTATTAAATAAATAAATAAAGCAATTTAATTATTTTTGTAGAATTTATAACTCAGATTTACTGAGATTCGAAACTGAATTTTACTATATTTGTTGAATTCATATGCATTTGCAGTTATCACACATTCCGCATGATATGTCAAGCGTTTGATCAGTTCGCCTATGCCTAGTGTAGGGTGCTCCAACTTGGCAGAAGGCAACTCCAAAAAGGAATTAAGTTGAAATGTTGATGGGTGTGGGGTAAATCGCTCTCGGCTGTGCGGCTGCCACTGTTCTACGCTTAATGCGATCTGCCCCAGCTGCCTCGGCTGCCCCTACACTACACAATACAGGCGACCAGTCTTCATGCAGCTTTACCCCCAGCTGCACTTCCCCCTTTCTGCTGCTTAAAGAGAGATTTGAGTCTTCTTCGTCGTCGTCGTCGTCGTCGTTGCGATGAAATCAATAAATGTAAGCAGCGACCGCACAGTATTTTTTTTTTTTTTTGGGGCATGTGTTGCAAAACAAACCGAAACCAAAACCAAAAACCAAAAACCAAAAACCGAAAACACACATAAACAATATCTATACGATCTACAGCAATCCGGATGTTTTTATTTTGGTTTGTAAGTCTGCGTGTATGTTTGTGTGTACGCCATTTGGGTCTGGCTGGTCCAGCTTCTCTATCTATTCGTACGTAATAATGTAGGTAGGTTAATATTTAATTCACGGTGGTCCTCAATCCCATTCGCACTGAGGAGGACCCGTCTTCGTCTGAAGTCGGCCCGAGTCCCCTTCCTGCCCACATCTGGCTGCTGCCTGTTTTTTTTTTTTGTGTTTTTTGCCTGTTGGTGGCCCCAAAAAGTTTCCGCTTTCAAATTGCCTGATCACTTCTTTTTTTCTTACCGTCTCCCTCCAACGGTCTTTTGCTGGCAAAGTTTAAGTGGCCGTAATGTGTAAAGTGGGATTAACATTCGTCGTCGTCGTCGTCGTCGTCGTCGTCGTCGTCGTCGTCGTCGTCGTCGTCGTCGGCTACCGTTTCGCTGGAGCCTTGGACCTGGCAGCTGGGGGGCCATTTGGGGCCACCGTTAAGAGACTTTTGCAGTGGCTCTGCTGGCTCTTAGTTTAATTAAGCGCATAATCATATTTACAGTAGCTCGAGGCGCACACACTTTGATTTATTTCATGAATCAGCACATTTTTGTCCCTCTTCTTTTTTTTTTTTTTGCCTTTGTTTGTTGGCCAAATATTTGGCCAAGTAATTTACTCGGCGCTTTCTGTTTTTTTTCGGATGTTAATATGTAGTTTTTTGACTTACTTCGGGAACTTGCAAGATGATTTGTTTTCCTTTCTGTTTTTTTTTTTTTTTTGTGTAATTAGCCTTCTTTTTTTTGTCAATATTGTAGCGATTTTGTAAAGCGATGTCTTTTTTGGTCTTAGTTTGGCATTCAGACTAATATCTTAAAATATGATCATTAAAAATGTGCAGTGAGATCACACATAAAGAATGTGAGCCGACACACAGAAACACAGGCGAACTAATCGCTGAGGGAAAAATTAAGTGATACCATCTGCCGATTACACTCAGAAAAAATTTAGAAAATCCCAACATATATATAAAATATATATATACTTATTTTTAGAAAAAATTTTTCATCGTAAAGGTGAAATTTTAAAGTACTAATGCAATTCATAATAACAAAAGTATCCAAATAAGCTAATGTAAGTATTTTGTTTACACATCGAATTAATAAATCTTCTCTCGAAATTTTCGTTAAATCTAATCTTCAATTAATAAAAAAAACACTGCTTTTTAGAAATAACATTTCTTATTCCATATTTGCCAATCATATATTGCAGGCCGGTTTATTCTCTGAGTGTAGGGGTAAGATTCAAATGCTTACTAACTAACTGAGTTTGTGGCCATATCTGTCTGTGTAATCGCCAGCATCTGTGGGTCAACGAAATGTTGGTTGGCAATCAGCAGTGCGCTGTTTTCACTCTCTTGATTATGGAACAGAAACGACCATTAAACCAAACAAATTAATTCGTAGAAAAAGGTGTGAGAAAATTGACTTGTCTTCCGTTTGCCGGCGGCAGCAAGAACAGCAGGGCAAAAATAATCAATTTGTTTCGCAGAATTGTTTCGGAAAACACAAATCGCTTTTACGAAATTACGGAAACTGAAAACTGTTGTAAAGCAAAGAGACGGAGCAAGAAGAGGAGGAGGAGGGGGAGGAGGAGGAGTGGAAGCAGTTGAATGACGTCTTCTGTCAGCGGCGTCGACGACAAACAGGTAGCGGTAGATCTTCCTCTTCTTCTGCTACTTTTACTATATGCCAGATTAACACTCCGAGCGATCTCTGCCGGCTTTGATCTCACCGGAGCAACTGACTTTTGCAAAGGCAAAAAAAAAAAAACAAAAATAATAATTTTGCTTACATGCGATCCCAAAATAGACAAGGGGGTTGCGGCGAAATGAGATTAAATTGGGTACACTCTGAGAAAAAATTGTGGTTGTGTTTGATTACTACAATTTCAACCTCAATTCGATATTGAATCTGTTTGAGCAAGTCAAAATGATTTTTTTTCGAATATCGAAATAAATAATAATAAAATAATAAAATTAAGTTAATTTTTTGTAATCATTATATGTGTAAAACGGTGTAGTTTTAATTTATTATTAATAAAAACTTAAACTCTTCATACTAGTTTCTTAGCTGTTATATTTTAAGATGATATCAGCCTTGATTTAAGTACTCGAATACCTAAATAACTAAAAAAAAGCTTACTTTATGTAATCAAAATACTGACAAAATGCTGTTTTTAAGCAAGGAACTAATTAAAAAAGTATATAATTCTAAAAAGGATGATTATGCCCTTCTAAAAATTAGAGTTTTTCTTTTGTTAATACCAAGATACATTTTTCTGAACTTAAAAAAATATATTTATAATTTCCGAGGTAAAATCACCATATGTGTGCACAGACTTACTGTTAATTATATTATTATTATTTATTATTTTCATTATTACCATATTTGTCTTCGACATATGCAAACAAACATTTTTGGTAGTTTATAAATTCATATAATTTAAAGCGATTTTCATTTTAATGCGATATTCTACTTTTCTTTTTTTGGTTCCCTGTCTTCCAAATCTTCTTCTTGCTTGTGTAGAAAATTCACAATTTTTTTGTCTTGTGTAGGCTTGACCGGAAAAAAGAGAATGTTCTGTGGAAAGTGTGAGTTGCAGAACAATAACAGAAGTAAGGGCAACAACAGCTCCTTTGATCTCTTTCAGTTTGCCCTATGCTATGATAGACAGCTCAATTCGATGTGTGGCAGCTCAGAGTCCTTTGCACTGCTGCCGCCAAACATGTGCAACACACCTGAGGACAGCAACAGCAGCAGCAGCAGCAGCAACAACAACAACTTTGGCATTTATCATTTAAGACCAGGTTGTGTAATTCTGGTACGGTTCCTGTTCGTTTTCGGTTTAAGTTGTCTGTAACACAGCTGGAATTCAATTTAGGTGCACAACAATAAAATGTGTTATTTAGGTTCGGTTATTAATGATGAGTTATGAGTTCAGACCTCCTTCGGCGTCCTGCTCATTATCGTCATCATCATCATCATTATCATTATCATTATGGTGTACATCAAAAAGGTGTACATCAAAGCCAGTCAGTGAACCTTCCAGGAAGATACAACCAATTGTCTTCAATGTCTAATGCCTTCATTTCACTTTTTCCCATCGTTTAAATAATTTAAAGCTTTTACAAATGTTGATTGTGCATGCGGTGCACTAATTATGAATGATAGATTTTTCATTTAGAAACTTGGGAAATGAACATGTTACAATTTTTTTGGCCTTAAGCTTGAGATGAAGAATTATTTTGTAAGGCGCCGATGCTTTAGAAAATTGGTATTGACAAAGTTTTCACCTTGAAAAATTTGGATTCGCCATATAAAATAAAGTATAAAAATTCCGATGAGGATTCTGGTATTTTTTCAAACTTTTTTATGGTATTCAATAACGTATTGGTACCTTGAAATTAATGGTACTTAAATATTTATTATTGGTACTTAAATATACAATATAAAAGATTAAAAAAAATTAATAAATATACTATAAACTAAGCTCATTAAAAATGATTTGATTCCCATACGGTCCCTAAGCAAACATAATATCAGTTTCAGTGTTTAGATGGTTAAACAATTTTTTAATTAAGATTTTGAATTTGAATTGGTAGACATGCGGTTCCGATTCCAATTCGTATTTGACTCCATGTAAAAAACTTGATAAAAATGCATTCAGGAAAATCGGTTAAGTTCAG
This sequence comes from Drosophila anomalipes, assembly GCA_035041615.1. Classification (NCBI taxonomy): domain Eukaryota; kingdom Metazoa; phylum Arthropoda; class Insecta; order Diptera; family Drosophilidae; genus Drosophila; species Drosophila anomalipes. Next base: position 4,833,564 of record JAWNKZ010000040.1, read on the forward strand.
GGTAATGAAAAGTTTTTAAAAGCCTTTAAAGAGCATTTCATGTCAAGATGCTGCTCCCAGTTTATGTTGCTTATAATGCGGCTCCAAAATGTTTTACAATTCTGAAAAATTATTTTGCATTACGCAGAAAGAAAAGTGAAAAAAAAGGACGTTAAACATTTGTCACTTGCCTGCTTCTGGTGAAAAGTACAACAACCAAAAAAACAACTACTACAGCTAAACAAAGCGAAGTTCATTGGAACCGAACTCCCACGCAATGTGTGCTCAGTCCAACAGACACGCTGCTTGTTGTTGTGTGACAAACGCAAATCATTAGTCGACGAGTGCGACAAACTGTCAAAGACAACAAACAGTCGAACAACAGTCAAACAGTCAAACAGCCAAGCAGCCAAGCAGTCAAACTGAGTTGAGCAGTCAAACAAACAAATACATTCTCAAGATGTGTCCAGGCCTCATCTGCTCACCACAATAGAGTTTCTACCTTTCTCTCTCTCTCTCTCTCTCTCTCTATTTTTGTTATTCTTCTTCTTTTTTTTTGAATAGATGCGCAGCCACAATATATTAAGAAAACTGTCAAAGCTGAATAGAACTTAAGAGGTTTAGCGCACTCTTAACGTTTCTTTTCTTATTTTGTTTTCCTCAATTCTTTTCTTTTTCTTTTTACTACACACTCTTTCCTTTCCTCAGTTGTGTCATGCGAGTAGAAAACGCTTACCTACCGCAGTATACGCCACACTCAGAAAAATATTGATCTGCTATTTAGTATATTGCTTTGACAACTTGAAAGTTTTTCTTAAATAGCTGAAAAATAGTCAAAAGACACTCTAATTTTAAAGATGAATACTAAAAATATATATCTGAAAAATAGTCAAAAGCCTCTCGAATTTTAAAGATGTGTTATTCGAAAACAAATCGTTAAAATTATAGAGGCTTTTGACTATTTTTCAAATAAATATTTTTATTATTCATATCCACAAATAATACTTAAGTTAAGTATTAAATATTATATTGGGTCTATTTTATAATCAAAAAAAAATCTAAGTGGAAATAAGTATTACAGATTATATTGGGTTTATTTTATAATTAAAACCAATTTTAGTTTTAAGATTTAGAAATTTCGAGTTAATCATACCCAGGGCATTTCTTTGCTTTACTTATTTTCTGTCAGTGTACATGTGTTAAGCCCGCATCGATAAAGTTATTAACTGGCATCTGGTGATAAATGAACGCACGCATAACGAAACTTCCGGAGTGCTCCTCCTCTCCACCTCCACCTCCTCTCCACCTCCACCTCCATCACCTCTCCACCTCTCAACTCCCCCACCCCTGTCCATGTCGCTATCTATCTATTTCTCTCAGGTTTTAAGCTCATAAATAAGCGCCCAAGTTGATCTCTGGCAATATTTCATAGAATTTCAATGGGTTAAAGTCACAATTGTAGGGATCGTGCTGCCCACGCAGGCCACACGACCCCGACACCGACCCCGACCCCGACCCCGATTCCGATCCCGATCATCAGAGCGTCACTAGCGTTCCTAGCTAGCGTTATCAAACGGGCGACGCCGACGTGTGCGGCCCCGGGTGAGGACCAATTAAAATGTAGCTGCGGGGCGGCGAGCTAACAACTCAATACAATGTAAACAAATGATATACGATCACAGAGTCACAAATCCAGATTCAGGGGTCTCTCTCTCTCTCTGTCTCTCTCTGTCTCTCTCTCTCTCTCTCTCTCTCTCTCTCTCTCTCTCTCTTTCTCACTCGCTCGCAGTGCAAGTCTCAATTGAAATGTCTTCGTTGTGCCTTACCTTTTGGACCAGCGCGACACAGCGGACAGCCCGCACAGCTGGACGTATGATCCGGCCTCGATTTTATACACTGCACAAAATTATGCCTTATAAATCAAATAATGTCAAAAAAAAAAACCTTGAGTCAAAAATTGCTTTTATGTCAATGAAATAATATAAACATTTTTGCAAAAAAAAAATTAAATAAAATTAGAAGCGCTTCAGCATTTGCAAAATAAAAACCTATTTCATTTTTAATGTTTTAAAAAATTTGTTTTAAATGTAGACAAATTGACAAATTTCATTTCTGCTTATAGAAAATGTGTTTTTACAAATAAACTATATATATATTATAAGAATTGGATTTTAGAAATCGCATTACAATTTTTGAAAATGTGACAATTTTGCATTTCATATATTAGTTGTCAATTTAAAAAAGAATGCAAAATGTATGCGGTTCTAAGACATACATTTCTCTGTGTGTAGTCTCCGTGCTAATCCACGTCGCAGTTCAAGTCTCGTTACCCGTCCAAAAACCAAGAAACTGGCTTTGGATTTATTAACGTACACGCAACCGTTGCAGTCGCAGCAAATCAATTTCAAAGAGATTTTCATTTGATTTGAGTTTGTCGAAAAGAAAAAAAAACACACACGCACATAAAAAAATGCAATAAAACTCGCTTTTCATCCGATGGCAATCGTGGTGGTCCGTGCCCGAGCCAAGAGATGCTATCTGCCCATAGATATCCACATGAACAAATGTGTGTACATATGTCGAGCCGAACAAGTTGAGTTGTCAACGCAACTCCACAGGAAAGTGAAGTGTCTTTGAGTTATGGCTCCGTTTGCTTTTATGACATGCCATCTGAAGCATTTGCCTAATTGATCGTATTAGACATTGCTAACTCCATATATATATATATATACGTATCTGTATCTGTATATCTATGCAGTACTTGGTTATTCCAAACTGGTATCTTAACGTTGTTCATCTATGTTTGACTTAAACTTGAATGGGTTTTTGATTAGGCTCAACGTGTGCTTTAAGCCTTGGGCCATAAATTGTAAGCAGCTAAGATTATCTAATGAATTATATGAATCCATAAAAAAAGGGTACTACAACAAATGGAAAAGATTTCTATATTTGTATATCCTGAAATTAACAGGCAGAGAAAGCATGTCCGGGCTCATAAAGTATAAATAGTGTTGTTAATCATCAAAAGCTGAGTCGATTTAAATTTAAATGCGATTCATTTTATCGATAACTGCCCACTTTCGCAAATATAGCTACAAATCGGTTTCCGATAGCAATAAATATTACAATTATATATATAATATTTATTTAAAAAATACAAAAAAAATTTAATAAAAATAAACACAAAAAATATTTTAATTTTCTGCTAGTTAGCTTTTTAATTAAGTTAAGATGCCCAGCTAGAAATTCATTTAAAAATGTTATTCAAAAAAACTGAGTTCTTCATTGTAGAAATAGGAAGCTCTGACTAACTAATGAGGAGTCAATCGATGTAAGAAGGTATTACACATTAACCGAAAAGAAGAATTTCTTTTGCGCAGATTCCAATCTGACTTGGTGAATTGGATGTTGTGGAGACCAGACACAAGATTCCCATTCCATATACAGATGCATATTGGTTGATCAACTGTAAAATGTTCATTAAGATATATACATATTGTATTATATTATTATTATATATTATATTATAAACATATTTCTCATATGGATCAGCAAGCTTACTCTGTATTTATTGGCTGGTTTCAGGGCTATTCTGCTATTCGATCTGTTCCAAATAGAATCGTTTTGCTGAGCAATGTTAACTGCATTTCAAGAACGCTTTTTAGCAAATAACTAGCACCTATTCAGTCAATCTGTAGAATATAGAAAATATGCTGTAATTAGTGGAAACTATCTTTCTTGTGGCATGTACATTTTTTCTTAAACTAAAATAATTGTTGTTGAATTTGTAGAGAGATTTACGCTGCAATAAGATTATATTTGGCCAGAACAGTATTTACTTGGTAAAGGTGAAGAGTCCACCAACCACACCCAAACCAACTCGAAGTGGAGCCAAGCCAGCGATTGCTACTCTTATTACTTCACTTCACACCAATAAAAATACTACAACAAAATTAAAGTGCGGCAGAGTGGAGTGGAGGGAGGGAAGCATACTGGAGGAGGGTAGGATGAGGCCAAGCGGCAGGCCACACTGAATACCTTCCAAGCCGTAAATAAGCAACTCAATGAGTTGCACAGCCATAAGCCGAACGCCAGCGCACGTGCCTCATAAACCACAGAGCGGTGATCGTTGAGTGTGGAGTGCGGGGAGTGTGGGGAGGGGGAGTGGGGAGATTCATGAGTGGAGAGCGGAGACCACCCAAGCGTTGTCGATTTGTGCAGTCATTCCACGAATTCTTGGCAAGCTCTCTGAAGAAAACGAGGCCCAGACTCGAGTCGACTTTAACTGTGATTGCGGCCGGCGGAGCAGGCTCTGCCTGCTGGCGAATTCTACAAAAGTGAGCAGCAGGTAGAGAGTGCAAGGGGGGCGGGGCGGAGGGGGGGGGCGGATGGTTGTACGCAGACAGAGGCGGGGGCTGACTTAACCATTTCACATTTCACCATCTTATGAGTAAGGCGCAAACTTTAAGTATGCTGAGGATGTTGTCGTCGTTCCAATCGTTAGCTGCGTCATGATTTTGTGCCACAACGGTGACTACGTCTGCCACTGCACTCAGAAAAATATATCGGATTTATGTAAAAATTTTAGAGTTTTCTCTATTTATAATTTCGTATTATTTGTGCATGTAAATATTATTTATAAATACAATTTCTATGTGTAGAAATATACTTTAATAAAATAAAGAAAAACGTGTTTTTTGCAAGTTTTATATTTTTAAAAGAATGTTTATAAACATTTATGGATTTATAAAAATATAAATGGTTGTGCATTTGTAGTTTTAAAAAACATGTACCTTTAGAATAAATTAACGAAGTGCAATCAGTATAAATTCACAAGATTCCCAAGAAGAGGAACTTCTACTTTTTAATTATATTTTATTTGTGGCTTGCGTTTCTACTTTTAAGGATTATGTTCATTAAAAAATGTTAGAAGAATAAAATATTTTTTTTTTTATATTTACATGATATTCTTTGTATTTTATACATTTAATTTTTAAAATACAATATTTATTTTTAAAATACAACAAATTTAACTGATTTTCAGGAAGACTTCTCTGATAGTTTAACCAGGTCTATTTACCACCTAGTTATTGACAAGGTTTTCTATTTTGAAAATAATGTTCCCAAAAAGGGTTTCATTCCTAGTTTCAACAAATATATTCCGTTTCCTGTTCTGATTTGTACATATCAATTTTGTAAATGTGAATGTATTGAAGATTTCTCTGAGTGTGTAACTGGGCCTGGGTACCGCCTGGTTATTGTCAAAGTCCAAATTATGCATGCGTCTCTAAAGATATGTTAATGTCTGCTGTTGCTTATGGCTGACACAGCGCCCACGCATTGGCGCATTGTCACGGTCGATGGCTGGCTCTCAATGCTTGTAATCGCAGTCGAAGCCCACAACAACAACAACAACAACAAGAACAACAACGACGACGACGTCGTCACAAAACGAAATTAATTTGACAACCAACGCAAAACGCATGCGCCGTCAATATTCCCCTTAGCAGCACCACCACCACCAACACCCCCTTAAATCCTTCAGCATCGACGGCAAGCGAAAGAAAGAGAGAGAACCACTGACGTTTACCGTAGCTTATCGCCTTACTTTTGTACCTATCTTAAGCCCGTTGTTCGTTGCTGTTGCTGTTGTTGTTGTTCTTGTTCTTGTTCTTGTTTTGTTGTTATTCTTTTTTCGGTGTCTGTTTTTATTGTTATCGCACTCGCAGTCAAATTAACACATGCGACTTGAAAATGGGTTATGCTTATGCGATTGAAATTGAGATTGGGATTGGGATGCACACATCTTGACTGCCTTAGATTTGGGTAAGGACGAATCAGCTAGTCAGCTATCTGATTTTACAGTGGGCGAATGGCATGATAATAATTGATTTCATTTAAAACATCAGCTGGCACTTTAGATTGAGCACCCTTCCTAACCGACCTATCTCAGTTTGGCAAAAGCTACGAAATTTATTAACGCATCCAGTTGAACAGGAAAACGGAGTAGAATCCAAATCGATGGCTCAACGGTCCAATTAGCCATGAAAGGTAACCAAAGCTTAAGAAAATAACAAATGTGCTAAATATATTTCTTGAAAATATTTCTTCTATGTCGAAATCTTTTTATAACAATAACGAACCTAACTTAAAAGATATGCAGCAAAAAAATCTATAAGTCAACTGCCTGTTTACTTCCTCACTTACTTATTCACTTACTTAGTTACTTACTTAGTTACTTACTTATCCACTTACTTAGTCACTTACTTATTTATTTAGTTTATGACTTACTTTAGTTGATTTTGTGAAACAAATTTCCCAACTGTCTTCTTTTATCTTATTACAGATTTTTTTAAAATTTGTTTTTTTCATTAATTTAATGCATCTAATTTTTGTAGCAAACTTGAAAAAAAATTAATAAAATAAAATCCATTATTTTTAACTTTATCAACATCAAATATGTGTTTATTTATTACGCTGGCTAATTAATTATTTTAAAAAATCTTTAAAACCAGCTCAAAATGACTATTTTTCAATCAATTCTTTGCTTAAAATTCTGAAAAAAATAAAACAAATATTTAATTTTTTTTTCAAATAATATATTTAAACCTTTTTTCATACATATGTTTTCAAAAAAATATATAAATTTAACCCTCAAACGCTGTCTCCAAAAACATTACTCACTGGGTGGCCACCCACATATGCTGAAAGCCAGAAAAGGCTCAATTAAGTAGCAGCCGAGTGGCCACCCACAAAGCACTTTCCATTTGAGCCAAGCTGGTAGTTGATGGTGTTGTTGTCGCCACGCGTAGGTTGCCAAATGATAAGCAAAGAGTCATGGATTCATCCAACTGTCGGATTGGCTCAACCACAACGACAACAACAGCAACAACAACAACAGCAGCAGCAGCAAACGGCCCACAACAACAGCAACAACAACAACAAATGCATGACAGGACCACACACGGCGAAGACGAAGACGATGGAAAGCCACACACAGGCAAAAAAGAAAAAGAAAAAACGAAACAGAAAAAATAAAGACAACCACAGTGGCGACTGGACGATGTTGATTACATGTACAAACGATGCGAAGCCGCAGAGCGAGCCGAGCGTCGAGCGCCGAGCGCAGAGCGCAGAGCAGAGAGCAGAGAGACTGGAAGCGTGGACGATCGTTGGATGCAGTCGAGCCGCGTAACCGCAAAACTCGACGCCAACAGATAACGAGTAATAAGAGTACAATAGCAAAAAACCAAAAACAACAACAAAAAAAGAGAAACAGCTAACCACAAACAAATTTAACACACACGCCATATCAACGCCAGGTGAGGATAGAGGGGGTAGAGAGGGGAGCAGGGAGCGGGGAGAGGGGAGAGGGGAGGAGAGGCGGCGTCAACTTGGGCGAGCCAAAGCCACACGTATTACCGGTGGCAAATAGTAATTATTACATTAAATGCACCGCAATAATACCACAACAACAACAACAACAAAAACAGCAGCCACAAAAATGGCAACGATGCGGCGACCCCTGCCCCTACCCCTACCCACACTCCGCGCCATCGATCCCCCTTCAAGCAGCGGCCGCACTGCCTTCTAAGCGAATGCAGTTAAACTTTAAGTGGTGTAGCGAGTGGTCCACTACACTCAGCAAAAACAGTTGCTACCATTTACAAAAATTCAATACAATAGCAATTAAGTAATTTCTCATAAATATTTTATTTAAGAATGGAAAACATTTCCAAAAATTCGTTTGCATCTTTATTAAAATTTGTTAGAAATTTAAAAGGAGAAAATAAATGTTAAATACAAACAGTAATTTCGGAGCCATATTTTTATGATTACAAAATTTATTTGGACATCAATAATTAACTATGTTATGTTATAGAAACAGTATCTATAAATTGAGAAAAAATGTATATGCAAATTGTTATCACTTTTGGAAATAATTAGGCATACTTAAAATATACAAAACTTGAAAAAATAATTTTTAAGCTTGCCAAAAATCTTATAATATGAAAAAAATAATCCAGTTTAAAAAAGAAAAACAAACGTATTAAAAATGCACATTCGAAAATAAAGTAAAGCTACATTTTACAATTTTCTACAAATATATCCTTTTAATACATATTTTTCTGAGTGTAGTGTAGTGGACGTCGTCGACAGATACAGTGGGGCCCGGCAATGTTAATGGCGTTATAGGCCAATGACAAATGCAATTGCCTAGCGATGCGGACTGAAATGGGTGGCGGGGGGGAAGGGGGCTGCGGGGATGGGCTCCAGCTGCGGTGCACTATAAATTAAGACATTATGCGATTAAAAACAAACAGGCTGTTGTTAAAGTCACCAAGACAAAGGCAGGGAGACCAAAAGAGAGAGGCGGAAAGAGCGAGATAGAGAGCGAGAGAGAGAGAGAGAGAGAGAGAGCCGATCAGGAAGGGGGGAGGGGGGGATTGGAAGGGTACGAGTGAAACATTTTTGGCTAGCTGAAGCTGAATGTAATGCTAGAGTTGGGCTGTAATTGGCTAGATTTTGTTGTTCACATCATTCACACAAACAGATGGGCAGAAATTTGAATTTATTTTAAAAATATTATTAATAAAAAAATAATAAAAAAAATAAGATTAATACCTTTATTTAAATCCATTAGATTTCTGCGCGTAACAGATGGAAAACATTAAGATTGTTTTTATTAAATGGTTTAAGAAAAGAATAAATAAATTGAAGATTTATAAATTTATTTAATTGGATGAGAGTTCTGCTTATAAGAAATGACAGAAAATGAAAATTCTTTTATAAACTTAGTTAAGAAAAGAATAAATAAAATGTAGATTTATATATTCATATAATTTGATGAGATTTCTGCATGGAACAGATGGTCAGAAACTTAAGATTGATTAAATAAAATTATTTACAAAAATAAGTAAAGGTTTATAAATTTAATGAATTGTATGAGAACTGCTTATGACAGATGGAAAGAAAAAGATTATAAAATTATTAAAGAAAAGCACAAATAAAATTGAGATTAATATATTGATTTAATTTTGAATTCCATGAGTAAGTACATATTTACTCCCAGAAGCACATATACACATTTATATATATATATAAGAATGCACCTGTCATAACAACCAGTCCCTGTGAGCTGGAAGCTTCCCCAAGTACAGAGAAATACGTTACTTCCTGTACAATCTATCGATGCATCTTGCATCTTGATGATCTCCCCTTCTTAGCTTTTGTTTACTTGCGATGCGAACTGCGGCAACCCCAGCGACCCCTTCAACCGTTCAATTCGTTGTGGTCCTGATTCGAGAGAGATTCGAAAAGCAAAAAAAAAAAATAAATAAAAACAACAGCTGCTCCCATCCCCATCGCAAACTAGATCAGTTGCCAGCGTATGAATGATATATCGTAAAACAAGGCGATGTTGAAAAAGTTGCCGTGCTCTAGGCGACGGGCAGGCAGGCAGTCAGCCAGGCATTCAGGCAGGCAACCAACTCGCTTCAACAACACCAACAACAACAAGAACAACAACAACAATAACCCGACATAGCCGCAACTGAAACGGCAAATGAAGCTCTCAAGCGACCAACGTTGGTGGTCCAATGGCAGCTGCGCCGCTGCCGCCACACAGGCGCAGCATTTGAATGCCCAAGTACATGTGTAAATGTGTGTGTATGTGCCTCTCTCTTGCTCACGCTCACTCTCTCTCTCTCGCTCTGCCGCTCTCTCTCTCTCTCTCTCTCTGTTCGTGTGTATGGGGAGCATTGGAGCTGTTTTACGCTGCAGGCGAATTGAGCAGCACAAACTGCAAGTCATTGAGAGCAAAAAAGATGAGAGTCATGCGCTGCGCTGCCAGTGATGTGCACAAAAATACGATCACGCACTGAAAGCACATCGAATTGCAAATGAATGTGCGATAATTATGTTAGATAATTGAATACGCAACCAATTTTTAGTCTACATGAAATAATATATGTATATCAATAATATCTGAAAATTAATTTTTAACTTGAAATGTTTGTATATTGTGTAACTTTTGAATCTCAGTCATATTAAATTTCGTGTAATTATATAAGCACGAGCGACTGTCATCTCTAATTTCCAATGGATTGAGCAAAAAATGGCGCAATCCGCTGAGAGCGCGACGTAAATGGAAAAAGCTAAAATATGCGGCCCGCGAGACGGCGGCAAAAATGCCGCCCATGTCGCCAAAATGCGCCACACGCAATCCAAAACAGAAAGGGGCACAGGCAATAACAACAACAACAACAACAACTTGGGGACTTGTCTCCCCTTTGACTCGCAGCCGCAAGAGAGTATCACACACACAGAGAGAGAGAGAGAGAGAGAGAGAGAGATTAAGAGTGCACAAGATGTCGAGTGCAAGCGCACTCGAAAACAGCAAAAGCACAGCAGCCATTCACATTGATGTAACGTTAGCCAGGTGCTAGCTGAATGATGGTGGAAGGGGAGTGGTGGAGAAGGAAAGAGTTTGGCTACGTGTGCTACTCGTCATCAAAAGCTGTTTGTTGTTGCTGCCTGTTTGAGTATAATAGCGGCTTGCGGTGGGTCTCCGCAATGACGTTGCATTTGAATGCGAGTTCGATTTCGAATGCAATTCGAACGCTAATTTTGTTTGTGATCACTGGTTACGTTTTATTTTTTATTTTTCTCTCTCTTCCTTTTGATTATGTCGTGTGGAATGCATACACACACATACATATGTATATAGCTGCATATGGGTGTATGTGTGTGTGCAGCTGTCTCTATCACTCTTTGATAATATGCATTTTCATTCATAAACTATTGAAAATTGTTGCTGTGGGTAATTTGAGAAGTAGCAAAGCAATTGCAATAAATTGAATAACTTTGAGAAAATACGTTTTTCTGATTGCGTAATATTGTAATGTGAATACAGGATTATTAAAATACATAATAATAAATATAAGAACCACAATGTTAATCAAGAATCTGGTTAATTTATTTTTGTAAACTAGTTTTAAGAACTCCATTTAATAGTAAAAAATAAAGTACTTTTTTCTGCAAAAGAAATGAGAAGAATTGATCATTTTAGTTCTTTTTAGTTCTTAAATATATCAAAATAGTTAAGTTGATTAAAGTTTCTTAAAATAGTTTTCACAGCTCTTTTTATTAGTAGAAAAATAATAAGAAAGAGAAAGTCAATAATAAAGTAAATTTTTTTATTTTAGAAAAGAAATGAGAATGAATGGAATTTGGGTACTAAAATTTCAAAATATTTGTAGTTAATGAATCTTGTTAATTTTTTTAACTACTGTTCAATTTAAAGCACAAAAACAATAACAAATAAAAGTTAATAAAAGAGTATTCTTTTTTCAACAGAAAGGAGAAGGAATGGATGATTTTGGTTCTTTGAATCTCAATTACTATTAGCTGCTGAATATAATTTTGTTAACTATTTTTAAGAACACCATTTAAAAAAATAAGACAAAAAATAAAAGTCAATAATAAAGTAAACTTTTTTTGCTAAATAAATGATAAAAGCTACATTTCTTCCAGTTGTAAAAAACACTTTCTTGATTTTGAAGATATCTTGAAATTTCCCCACAAATTACCCTAAAAATATCCCAACTGTTTTAAGTTTATATGTGTTATAAATGAACACGCGAATTATTTGGAGTAAGTTGGAACCCTTTTTGCCAGCAAACAGAAACAATCAATTTTTAAGCTGGCCGCATATAATTTGCTCACAAAAAAAACAACAACTTGTGTGGTCCCCACTCACTCACAACACACACACACACACACACACACTGGGGCTGGAAAATATCCTGCTCATAATTTAGTATTAAAAACATGCAAAAACAGACATCAAGCACATGTGAAAGACAAAAACAACAAAAACAAGAAGAAGAACAGCCACATGGGGCTAACAAATTTGCCAACAATTCACAGCCTGCACAAAACACAAAAACACACACACACACAAAAAGCCTGCCACGCACGCGCTCCACAGGCTTAAGCACTCACACACACACACACATACAACAATAAAAGCTCCACTCGCGACGTCGACGTCGACGTCGCCGTTGCCGTTGCTGCTCGCACAGTTGAAGGCCGCCATCAGGCAAAAGAAGAGCGACAGATGAGAAGGGAACTGCGCGGCAACGGGGAACCGGGGACCACCCACAATGCCGGCAGCCGCTTTTAATGAAGCAACAATAACATTTTATTTGGGTGGTCGCTGCAATAAAAATAACAACAGCAACAACAACATCATCAACAAAAAAATGCCAGCGGGCGCACGCCATGCCAGTCGTGTGTGGTCCAAAGCTGAAACAAAAACAACAACAATACAAACATAAATTAGCCAGCGCTATTAAAAGCTTGTTTAAACAATTTGCTGCCGGGCTGTACAGTTTGAAATGCATGAACCGTAAACTGTAACTGTAACTGCTTATGAACAATCGTGCTTGTGCATATCTAATCGTTTGACTTTAATTTTGAAATTAATTAAATAATTTCAGTTATTTTGTCTTATCTTCTCCTTTTAAGATTCTTTTGTTTAATTTTATATTTGTCTTAGTCTTTAATTTAATTTAGCTTAAGTCTAAAATTTAAAGCGAATTTTTGTGTACAGGGTATCAAAATATCCCCTGTACTGAGCTGTTCTCAAAGCTAACACACAACTGTTAACAGCGAATGCACTGTAGCCCTCGTTGTGAGTAGCAGGCGCGCTCAAATCAAAATGGCCGCAACAGAGTCTGAGAATGAGAATAAGGCAGAGAAAGAGAGAGCGAGCGAGAGAGAGAGCCGCACGCTAATGAAGTTGTAGTGTGTCTAGTAAAGATGCGTCTGCGGCATGCACTTAGCTCTCTCTCTCTCGCTCTCATTTCGAGGTGCTAACAGTGCCATTTTGAGTTAACATTCAGTGGAAGCAAAAACAACACAGAGTCCATCTGTATCTCTCAGACTGCGTGCGATCCTCGAACGAAACGGTTGTGTTCACTGCGCGAGCGGCAACTTTCACGAAAACGCGCTGAATGCCAAAATTTTTTAACAAGCCGAGCTGACCTGATAGTGCCTTCCTCTATATATATATAAATATTTATATATACAATAAAACAGTGTTGAAACAAATATATATTTAATATCTAACAGCAAAAGAAACGTCTACGTGCGCCAAGTGTGTGTCAGAAAATCAAAAAATAAAAAAGCAAAAGGGAAAGAAAAAAAACGTGATGCAGCATTGTTGTTTTTGTTGTTGTTGTGTTTTACATTTTTGAGACGTTTGCGTCGCGTGTTAAAAAAAAACGTAAAGAAAATAATATTTGTGAATTATGTGTGAAAATTGTTGAAATTCTTGTGGAAAAATGTGCACAAAAATAAATAATGAAAAGCGATCTTAAACACGAGTTCACAGCTCGAATTTGAAGCCAAAAGCGAAATAAGCAATCACAACAAAATCGAAACGAAACAACAGCGTGCAAGAGAGAGAGAGAGAGAGAGCGAGAAAACGTGTGTTTTAAATGCTGTAGTTGTTTTTTTGTGTGCATCAAAATGCAGAGCAATGCAAAATGCGAATTAAGTAATTGTTATTTGTTTGTTTTTTTTTTGAATACATAAAAAAAATAACAAAAACAAAAATAAACAATACACGCACACACACAACTCACACACATAAACACATAACATTCTCAAAGAGCGAACGTCAACGTTCAAGCAGATTTGGTAGCACTTTTCTGTCGCTGTTAATTAACAGCAGGGCATAGAGCAGCGTTCAGAGCTGAGAAAGAGAGAGAGCGAGAACGCGCATTATTTGCGTCCTCCCACTCCTTGAACACAACGCACAACGAATACACTTACACACACATGCATATCGACATGGATAGAGAGAGCCTGCCGCGCGTTCCAGACACACACGGCGATGTCGTCGATGAGAAATTATTCTCGGATCTTTACATACGCACCAGCTGGGTGGACGCTCAAGTGGCACTCGATCAAATTGATAAGGTAAGTGAGCAAAAAAAAAAAACAGAGAGCCAAGCTAACTTAAAGCTTGGCTCTCCAGTTCCAGAATAAATCCCACAATACAATTCCAGCGTGGCTTTGTTTAATTAAGTCATTAAGCCGTTTGGACAGTTTCCAATACCAATTTATTGCCGTTCTTTTTTATTTTGTCGCCGCGTTTCGTTTTCATTTCGCTTCTTTGTTTTGTTTTGCTTGTTGTTTTTGCTCAATTTGTTTTAATAGAATCGTTTGCGGTTGACAACGGCGACAAAATCGCATTTTGTTTGATTCGATTTCTTGTTTTTATTAATTTTACTTAATTAATTTTATTGAGTTGTTGTAGAATTGTTTAAAAAAGGGGCATTTTTAAAAATGTTTGACAAGATTTAAAGTATTTAACAATTTGCATTCGATGTGAACCTGTTAGAATTCAGCTAAGAGACGAAATAAAGTTCTTTGCCTTTAATTACTGTTATTCAGTTGCACATCATCTGTTTGGAAATGTCGATTCCAATATCGACTTACTGAAGCTAGTCTTTTTAGCATAGTCACTGTTTATACACATTACTATGTAACTTAGCATAGCCACTTTGTATGCTCAACATAACATAACAGAGCTCAATACCAAAAATAGATCAACATTAAAATGTATGTATTTAATTTATGTACATATGTTTGTATGCAAGAGTTTTCACTGACTTTTTAAACTGACAGAAACTGCAACCACAACAAAAACAAGCAAACAATCAAAGCCTAAAAGCTATGTAGCATTTTCACTTGGCGCACAGCAGGGCCACCAAAGACCAAAAACAACTTCATTATTTTGTGCTACTGTGCGACGCGTCGCGACGACGACGGCGACTGACCGCAAAAAATCAACAACAGCAGCAGAAGCAGCAGCCGCAGCAGCAACAAAAATAACAACTGCTCAAAATACAGCAACAACAACGTCGACGATAACGAGTGCCAAAAACAGTGAAGCTTTGACTGCAGCAGAAGCTGCTCTTTCAATGTATTTGTGCACACAAGACGAAGAAGAAGAAGAAAGAGACGTTTGGATTTACTCTTTGATGAAATAAGCTTTGCAACTTTGCCCTTACATTTGTTGCTGTTGCTGGAATGCACACAATGATAAAAAGTAAACAAAAAGCAAAATAGATTAAATACAGTGGGACGAAGATTAAATACTCTATGCGAATTGATCGAAATAACATCTCGTTATTTATGAAAATATTTAAAATATTTTCAATTGAGTTTTTATTAGAATAAAAGATAAATAAGTAAATATATATTGATTGATCGCCTCGAAATGAAATGTATCTTGTATATTTATTATTAAATTGTCTTCAATTGAGTTTTTGGCAGCAAAGATAAATTAATATATATATATGTAAATAAATATATATTGATGAATTGATTGATCGCCTCCATATGAAATTATGTTTATTTATTATTTAAAATTGTTTCAGTTGTGTTTTTGTATTTGTACCTGATAAAGAGCATTTTCAATTCGCTGTGAGCTTTTTACAATGTTTATTTTTTTTATTTATCGTTCATGTTTTTCATGTGTGCTGCTGCTGCCTACTGCTACTGATTTCATGTTGTTGTTGTTGTTGCCAAAAGCAGTCGTTTTGTTTTATTGTTGTTCTTGGATGCCGCACACACAGCGCGTCACGTCAGCTATGAGATATATATATGTATAATTATATATATATATATATATACATATGTATGTATTTGTACATTCATTGAATGCGGGTGGCCCACGAATGGCATAAAAAATACACAACAAAATATTTCACTGACGCACGCGCTTTTTTTTGTTGGCGTGCAGTGTTTTCCAAACTTTTGGCAGGCAGAGCAATCTTCACTTTTCTCGACGCTTCTGTTACCCAAAAATGTAGCTTTTATTTTGCATAGCTGTTTTTTTTTTTTTTTTGTATATCCTGTAAACATTAAGAACGTGTGCAAAAGCGAGTAGATTAAAGTTGTCCAACTGATGATCGAAGTGTAAAACAATTTGTTTACTATAAACAAGAGTAGAATGTATGCATCAAGATATTTGTATGTATTTTATTAAGAGTTATATATAGTTTTTTTTAAACAGTAAATTTTGGAAACAACTTTAAATGTTAAGTGTAGTAAAATTACTGTTTTTCCTTCGTCCAGGGTATTTGGCTAGTCGCTCACACCCCATCCATTCTATAGCTTAGGCTTACTTGTTACAAGTTGATGTCTTCATTATTTGCTGCTGCTGTTGCGTCTCTCTTTCGTTTTTGTTTTTGTTGTTGTTGTCTGCTTCGCCTCCTCAATTATTTCTCGTAACGTTACATCGTTGAACTTCTCGAAAGTTGTGGCAACAACGGCAACAAAAACAACTGCTACGATCGAGGATCGTTTTGCTGTGCTGTAGCATCTTGTTGCATCGTTGAGGCAGCTGAGGTGTGGTCGTGTCTTGTTTTTGTTGCTGTTGCTGTTGTTGTTGTTGTTGCTTGTGTTTTGTGTTTTGGCCTTTTGCTCGTGACGCGTCGGCGCCGTCGCCATCAACGACGATGGGCGATTTATTTTAATGACTCAATTTAACGAAATATATTAAGACATTAATTTTGGTCTAACGAAGCCAGGCAACAAAAACAACAACAATGACTGCATTTGTTAGCGTTTTTTTTGCTGCTCAGTTGGCCAGGCTATATGCAAATTGGCAAGACAAAACAAATAAAATCGTCGCTACTGGGAGGTCCGAGGGTGACGTCCTCATCAACGAGCTGAATGCCAAATTCGTCAAGCTCTGCTGTTGCTGTTGTTTTTATTATTTTATTATCTATTATTTTATTTTCTCTTTGTCAATTCTTTACCTATTTGCCTGCTGAATACCCAGTAGTATTTGCCACGGCGGGCAGTATTAGTTTAGTTTGTTAGACTAGGCTTAAGAAACGTTATTTCAATTAAGGTACCAATCAGAAATGTGCACTCTTTATTCAATTATATTATAGATATATATTTTCAATTTGCAGGCTTTTCAGATCTGTTTAAAGTACATGCAATAGTCTCTCAACTATTTCCTTATATGTCCTAAACTTATGTGAAATTGGTAGAAAGGGTATAATGAATATGTGAAAGGTAGCGTCTCCGAACCCATAAAGTATATATATTCTTGATATATTTTATTGATTCAAATCGATATCCGATAGCACTCCTCACTCTATCTGCCTCTTTCGCTCTTCCTAACGTTTTTATCATTCCTTATCACTAAGCTACTCACGCCTAATAATTTTTGGTCTGATTGGGTATTTTTCAGGGTTTCCCCAATCCTTTATTTCTTTTCTTTTCTGTCATTTGAATTTTTAATTAAATTTCTCTCTTTTGATTTTAAATTTATAATTTAATTTGTAACATTAACTTGAAATTTTTATTGGAAACTGTGGACTGTTTTTAAATAAATAAAACAACAAACATTTTTCTAAAGATATGATTAAATATACTGTTTATATATTACTGTATACTGTATATATATTACATAATATTGATCATCTGTAAAAATATGAGAATATTTTTATTTGTTCGTAATTTTTTTTTTTTAATAATTTTGATTAAGTTGAAGAATCTGAAATTTTACCAAATTACTCAGAAAAAAGCGCAAATACTTTCTGTAAATATATATATTAGATAGATAGATAAAGTCGCATCGATATAGATAAGGAATCAAGGTATTATTCCAGTCGAGTTGTGCTGTCGACGAGAGGAACACTTATTTTTGTAAATTTGTATTTGTATTTGCTGGCTGGCTGGGGCAACGTAATTTATGGCAATAGCGCACTATGGATGCAGGCCATGTACGATTTTCGAATGAATATGTGCGGCGCTGGAGGCACGACGAGGGTCATTGTATTTGTATATGTGTATCTTTAAGATACATGCATACATGTATGTGTACTTATAAATTCATGAATGAAATCGTCGGAGTCTCTGTGCCAATTGTAAAGCACACACTCTCACACACATTCACACACACATATACGGATAACCACTCAACACACAGGAAGTTGAGAAACATTGGCGGCATTTTGAAGAAGTTTTCGTATGTTGTTGTTGCTTTGCTTGTTGTTGTTGTTGTTTATATGGCTATGTGGGTAACAATTATGTTAAGTCATGCCGCCGCCCCGATCTTTTCACAACAGCACATGAAAAACAAATATTGATCCGTCGGCTGTGCGGCCAAACGTTAACTCGAAAATTGACATGGCCAAAATCGAAAACCAGTAGCATCAACTCTCTGCAATCGTAAATAAGCAGCTGCATCGTAATGAGTCGCGTAAACAAAAACCATATATGAAAAACAATGAAATACTTGCAGGAAATAACTTACACTTGTTTGGCTTAGTTAAACAATTTTGAAACGTTTGCTTAGCGTGCAGAAAAGATAAGGAAATATATTGAAATGCGAAAATTGTGAATTTATCTCCATTTCTGTTTCCCTATCAAACTATTTCCAATTAAAGCATTGTTACATTTAATGCATTAGATGCTTTAAATCTCCATAAATCCACAAATAATTAGAAAATTGATTTTATTTAATAGCTACAAAGTAATCGCAGGTTGTGATTGAAGATTCTACACTTATAATTGCACTAAAATGATAATCGACCTGAAAATTATAATGGTTTTCTTGCTTATAGAAATAATTAGTGAATTTACGAAAACTTTGTTTTAAAATTAGACTTTTTATGTCTTTCATAAATATTTCAATTATTGCGATAATGGTAGAAATGTATAACTCTTATTTTTTGGACAAAATTAACTGAGTCTCGAATTCGAATTGTTTTCAAATTGTGAGTTTTCAAATTAAATTAATATTGGTATATGTGCAATCTACTAATACTAATGTTTAATAATAATAATAACACAAAATCTTTTATCTAAATTGAAGGAAAATGTACCCGTGATTTTTATAAAGCCAAAGGATTGAGACTTGGCGCCCAAAAGTAAGGCGATTTTCTAAAATTCAGGACGATCTTTTTTCTGAGTGTAGCAAGTACTTGAAAATTTACATTGAATGTTTTGTCCAAGCACCATGATCAGCCCACTTTCCACGTATTGACTCAATGCACTTTATACACGCCTTTCATCAATTCTTGAGCGACAGTCAGTTTGTTGACAGGGTTGACACCCTTTCTAAGAACTGCAAATAGAGGACTAAAGGACAACAGCAGCCTCACATCTAGCCGCCCTTATCTCTCTCTCTCTCTCTCTCTCTCTCTCTCGCTCTCTCTCTCTCGCTCTCTGTCTTTCTTTCTTTATCTTCAGATTTCAACACTTCTCTTACATTTAAATTACAGTTAACTTGTTAAGAACCGAGTACTTCCCTTCGTTGTCCACCCTCCCCCGCTATCTCTCTCTCTCTCTCCCTTTCTTTCTCTTTTTCTTTCGTTTGCTCTCTCCTCGCTCACCGCTGTTGAAATGTAAGCCGGAAATGCTTTCGTAGGCGTGAGATATCTTCATCGACACATTCACAACAATAACAGCAGCAACAGCAGCAGCAGCAGCAATATTAATTCCTTCTGCTCTTCTCGGAAGGCATTTTCGGCTCGACTTCCATCGCTTGGAACTGAGCGCTGAGCGCTGAGAGCAATTTATGCAGGTATCTTTTCTGCTTAAAGTGGGACGTGTGTTTGCTTAAGGATTAGTTTGCACTCTCTCTCTCTCTCTCTCTCTATCCTTCTCGATCTCACGCCCTCTCTCTCGCTGTTTCCACTTGAGACTCGCCCCTCGGTTTTCTCTGATCTTTTTCCTTAATTTATTTTGGGGTCTTTTCGAGCTGTTTGTCTTTGAATACAGGTTAATTCATATAATAATAATAAAATTGCGTAAATTTATATATTTTATTTGAAGGCAAATGACAAATTCATATTGAATCGCATAATTTCTTTAAAATTGTTTAATTCTGCTAATTTTGTGTCTTTTATTTGCTGCATTTCATCACTTTTTCTTCAAATTTATTATAATTTATTTTGTGTTGCCGGTGGTGGTCGGTCCCCATTCAGGTCTATAACAAATATTGGGGCAACGTGTGATACTGATTTATGCGAGTTACACCTGCTGTTGCATGAGATCTTATCAGCCGATCTTATCTTCTGATTATAATATTTATTTGGTGCGGCTCTGATTTGAACTTGGCATTTCTCAGTTTGTTTTGTTTGCTTTGTTCCAATATTGAGTTCAGATTGAAAGGCACACAGCTCGAAATGAAATTCTTGATAAACTAGTTGATAATAAATGCATAATTTTATTCAGCTAAATTTAATATATGCTCTAAGCTGATGCTCTATTTAACGCAACGCCAACAAACCCATAAACTATTGGATATGTCGCTCTGATCCTGTCTGACCTATAATCTTCTTACACTTTTGAGAGCATTTCCCCCCCTCCCACAATTGAAACTAAAAATAACCCAAAAAAAAAGAAAATAATAATACTCAGCTACCCACACACACGCACAAACACATGCATACCATGATGGCGTGTCAGTGCCCCAAATAGCACCCACACGTTGCCCCCAAACAATTGACAGCTCAATTTTTAGGCCTCACACCAACACCACAGACACGGGGACAGAGAGGCAGAGAGAGAGAGAGAGAGACAACTTTATTTGTAGAGAGTGGCAGGGGGCGGGGGGGGGGGGGGGGGGGGATGCTGGAAGTCGAAATATGTCTATGTGTGTGTTTTTTTTTCACTCAGCTTCATTAGGCCCGGTTACGAGTCGACGGGACCCGGGCCCTACCTCTTCTGTCTCACTGTCCGCACATAAAACTGTTATTGTCTTCATCAGCGGCGTGGCCCAGCAACGGGGCACAACAGCAACAACAACAACAACAATAACACTAAGGACAACAACAAAAACAACGAGCAACGAACGTAAGACGTAAAAAAAATCAAAAGAATTATGAAGACATTAACTTGACCACACACAGCAAAGTGGACGGCTGGACAGACAGACGGATGGATGGACGGGGCCGGCCGGCCGAGAGACCGAGAGAAGCTGATAAAAGCAACAGCAACAATAACAATAACAACAACAACAGCAGCAGCAGCAGCAGCAGCAACGAAAAAGGTACCAACGCAAAAGCAGACGACGCAATGACATTGGGCAGAAAAAGAGATAGCAACAGCAACAGAGAAGCAGAGAAACAGAGACTTGAGAAGTGTATTCAGACTGCGATTGCGACCAGTGTTGCCAGCATTTGAAAGTCAACAAAATGCAAAGAAAATTTGGCAAGTGTTATGCATTTAGGCTTGACAATTTTATTTGCATAAAACCTAAAAATAATAACTTTAGCTACGTTTGGCTATTAAATGGCCAAAATGGGACAGCACTGACAGTTACAGAAGCTTCAGAGTTAAGACACAGCCACAGCGACTGAAACAGAAACAGAAACTGAGAGACAAAAAGACAGCAGCGACAGAGGCGGCAGAGGCCGTGTGGCCAAAGAGCGAGGCGAGTACCGGAAAGAAACATTCAAGCAATAATCACGGAATTCACTGAAAAAGCAGTTAACGGACAGACCCGACAAACGGACGGACACACACACACACACACACACACACACTTACATACACAAACACATACATATCTGTATCTTGTAGGGCCCAAGTTTGACTTCGCCCTTGCCTCAGATCTGAGATCTCAGTTTCGGGTTCGAGTTCGCGTTCGAGTTCGAGTTCGGTTTTGGGCAGCGGGTTCGGTTTCGGTTTCTTCGGTGCGTGTGTACCTGTGTCTCTGTCTCAATGAGAATTGAGCGACGTGGCCGCCTTGGCTACCTGACTGACCGACCGACCGACAGACGGACAGACTCTCTCTCTCTCTCTCTCTCTCTCTCTCTCTGTGTGTGTGTGTGTGTGTGTCGGTATCTCTGGGCCGCGTTTCGTATGAAAATAATAAAGAAATTAAATTGCTTAAAAGCAAAGCAAAGCAACACAAGCAGCGTTATTTTTATTTTGCTTTTATTTTTTTTTTTGGTTTTGGTTTGCCGGCGCAGGTGAAGTTGTAATTTAAAAATTATTGCTGCATTTTTATGTCAGCCGCCATTTGAAGTATGTTTTATTTTCTCTTCTTTTATGATTTCGCCCACGACAAAAAAAAAATAAAAACAAAACAAAACAGTACAAAAGCTTTTGAAACTAAAGTCAAAGGCAAAGAAGATGGGAGAAAAGAGGAAGAAAAAAAGTGCTGGAACGCTTTGACTCACTCTTCTCTGGCTGCGGTCGCTGCTGTTGCTGCTGTATTAACGGTAAAGGTGTCTGCCTGGTAACAGCTGCCAATTGCTGCCTGCCTCAGCGACCTTCAACCATTGATTTGTTTTACATTTTGTTTTTTTTTTTTTTATAGCCGATTTCATTGAATGGAGATCGCGAGCGTGTTTTGCCAAAAAAAAAAAAATAATAAATTTGCTTGAACGCTTGCTGGTCACGTTTAAGAGGCGCCATAAATTGCCGTCAAATGACAATTTGCATGCGTCGTCATTCGGCCGTTTACTTTATTTTAATTGCTCGCCTAGCCGCGAAACTTGGCTCCTTCCTTAAGCACCGTGTACTAAATGTGTGTGCATTGCGTGTGGTCCACTCACACACACACACACACACACACACACACACACACACATAATGCAAATGCATATAACATTTATGCGGGCTCTTTGAGAGGCAGCGAGAGAAAAGCTGTCTCTGCTGCCTGCACAGTGTGACAAGAGTGCTTAAATGTTTCATAAATTGTCAGTAAAACAAATACATGTCTAATAAATCGAAATATGTCCTTTACCCGAACTTCAATTAATTTAAGCACACTTTAATTATTCAAATAAAAGATTTTATTACTTCTTTTTTTTTTTGTAATTTTCCATTCGGATTTTATTGTCGCAATAACAACTTAAATTGAAAACGGACATGCATTTATGTATGTGCCAGCAGCATGCCCGCAATTTTGTATTCAGGAACGCCTCAGCGCAAATAACTTTAATGGGAGCTACACGGTTTATGGCACACATTTACGTGATAAACATCAGAGTTTTTTTTTTCCCACTCTAATTTCAATTGCAAAATATGTTGCAAACAGTATCTTGTGACTCTGCTGTGATTTTAGCTAACTTGGCTTATTTATAAAAGAAAAGATTTCATGTGTAGTCCCATAGACTCCAAGACTCCCAAAAGATTCCTAGTTTTCTGCAGAAGCTACAAGGATCAGGCAGAGGGAGAATCTACTGAATCCATACTCTGCTGCTGCTCCTGACTTTCTAAGCAATCTGACAACTCCAGTTGGAATCGCTTTAAATCTTGTTGTTCCAACCAATGTTAGCAAAACGTGGTGGGGTAGTGGAATGTGTAAATTCTGGTCAAAATATGATTAGATTTCCTTTCCTTTATATATTTATTAGGATTAAGCTTAAGCTGATTGCGATGCCTCTCAATTTTCGCTTTAAATATATATGTATATAGGAGTCTGAAGCAGGAAATTATCGTTGAGTTGAAGATGGGTGCCAAATTTACATTTAGCAGCGACAAGGATCTCTCGGAGAAGGGCAAGCCGGAAGATGGTGTCTTCACTGATGACGGTCTGATCTCGCCAAGTCTGTTCAAGGAAGTGCTGGGAAATTAACACCCTTTGCGAAAGGGTGTTAATTTGCTTGGCATCAATGTGGTTCTGCCTGCCGTTTCCGAAAAGGATAAATTGGGCCAGAGCAATTAATGTGATCACCTCCCCACGGGTTACTCATCGTTACTTTTGAGTCATTATAGAGCGCCTTGTCCGATCATTAGTTTAATTTCCAGCGCTGATCAAATCGCACGTCCATCAAATCTGAATGGCCATCAAGTTGGCCAAGACGATTGGCATTGTTTGTAAAGACGACATTGACTGTTGTCATTGTTACGGGCGTAGGAATTATCGACGTAACGTTAAATGAGAAAGTTTTATATTAATTTATTGGCTGGCTGTCTTTGTTCTCAATAAACTTAACGGTTAAGGCAAATATTTAATCTAGACAACCTTATCGCCTATATATCGCCTAGTATCGCCTATACATCAATCTTTCACTCTATATACATATATTTGAATACTGATGGAAAGTCGTAAACAAGACTTATAACTAGACATGCATAATGCTGAGCATAAAGCTGATTATTTATGTAATTATGATAATGACTTATGTGGGAACGTAACGAAAAAAATCGGCTCGACTCGAAGATACCCAAAGCCCTAAGCCAGATTTGAAATATTTATCGATTGGCTAACAGAAGTTTGCTCAATATGAAAACTCATTTTGGTTAGCATAACTAATGAAATAAATACGTACATTTTAAATATATATCAATTGAAAGAGAATTTCTTTATAATTATGTATTTTATGCTATCTGTTATCGATTTGTATCGATATTCGCGAAACGGGGAGAGTTATTTAAATAAACTTGATCTGCGTTGCTTATACGATCTTAATGAAATGTTAAATGATAATCAATAATATATCGGGATATATTATCTATCAATTTGAAGTCGATTTGTATCGATATTCGCGAAAGGGAGGCAGTTATATATATATAATATTATATATAAGAAGTAAACTAGTTTCTGATATCAACTTTACCTTGATTTTTGATGCCGATTAGGAATATATCTATTTTCTGGTGTCTCACAAGGGTCTAACTGTCTGTTACATAGTTAGGCACAGTGTCATTATACCCGATCTAACAATTTGTATACATTGTCACAGGGTAATTATTAAGGCAATATTTGAATAGTCTGCCAACGCTGACAATGCCATTAAGCAAGTGGAACAAAACGCCGCTTATACGGATATATAACTGGCCACCAAATGGCATTTCTATAAGTATGGATAATTATGACTATCTATATGCCACACACTCGCATTATAATTATGCAGAGTCTCATACTGGGTGGTCCGTCACGTCTTTATGTATTGGGTTTCATTTTATGCTTAAAGTATAGTTTTGAATTTGATTTTTATTGCGGCACAACTATAACTGGGCTCTCTCTGTGGCACCCAATACGCTCATGGAGTTGTATCCAAATGCGTCTCTCGACTTTGGCATGGAAAAGTTTTTTGGGGACCAGCCGCTTTTAATGTGCCGTGTAATTAAGTAGTCGAAAGACCGCGGGGGGTTGTCTGGGTCTTGGCTAAATTATACCTGTCTGTCAGTCTGGCCACGAACTTTTTTATGATTGATTGGTGCGTCTGGGCTTTCTATGCAATGGTTCGATCGATGGATACACTGCAACAAATCAAATTGAAATATCCGTAAAACCAGCATGTAAAAATTAACTGAAGTAATTCTTAGAATTATTTAAGTTTAAATCATTTGTAGATATTCTTTTTATTTATGCTATTTATATTTTTTTAAAAACAACAATTCTCAAATTATTTGGCGTTTATTATTTCACATTGCGACTCTTTATTTTATTTATTTTACTTTTGCAATTTGTTTCAACTTAGGAATTGTTATTTGTATTTATTTTCTGTTGTTCTCCATTTAATATAAATTAAAAAAGCAGCAATTAGCTGGTTGGAATTGAAAATGTGTGTTTCTTGTTTCTTTTTTTGTGGGATTTGGTTCGAAGGCATTTTGTGTAATGCACCTGTCGGTGTCAAGCGGCAGTGTGTTGCCGTCTCTGTCTCGCATTCGACACGGCACAGCGGCGTTGCATAGTGCATCTCAAACTGTGAGCTGTGGGATTAGCCAAACGCTCCGGATTAGGACCAAAATGCACATTTCTAATGAAGTTGTTTCCCCAGTTGTCGTCTCAGCTTGGTGGACCTTCTTTACAAAGAAAATGCAGCACATACAATTTTCTGCTTTAGACTAAATGCAAAAGCAACAACAGCAACAGCAGCAGCAGGCAGGAACAAAATCAGCAGCAACAACAACAAACAACATGAAAGCAAACTGAGGCAGGGGCCATAAATCAATTTGTGACATTTCCTCACGACGCGACTTCGACGTCGACGTTGGCAGCGACAGTGACGGCGACAGCAGCTGCGGGTGTAGTTCGGCACTCAAGCCAGCAGCCAGCAGAACACCAGAAACAACAACAGCTATACACTCAAAAAAAAAGAAGAAATGTAAACTCTAAAAATGAAATTGTTTTGAAATTTAGAAAGAAAATTTGATTTCCCTTCAAAATTTTTTTAATTATTTTTACTGATAATATTTTTCGAAAGAGTTGACAATTCATTTTTTATAATTCTTGGAAATATATTATATTTTTTGCAAAAGAAAATAGAAAAAATTAAAATAAATATCTGTTATTAAAAATAAAAAATAATAGCTATGCTTTTCCATAAGTAATTTTTATAAATAATTCCTTATTTAACGAGATAAATTTTTAAAGAGTTAACAATTACAAAAATACCTTCTTAGAAATATATTATATATATTGAAAATAGAAAAAAAATCATAAGAAATATATTATACAAAAAAGAAAAAAATAATAACTATTATTTTTCGAAAGGTATTTCTACAAATATCTATTGAATTAACAAGATAAATTTCGAGCGTCACAAAAATATTTTATTTTATTTTACTTCGTGAAATGAAATAAAAAAGTGCAGAAAATAATAAAATAAAAATATAAACAATAATAATGATGCATATTAATACAAGTTAAAACTAAGAAATTCGTAGCATTCAGTTAAATATTTCAATATAAAACTAGACAACTTTTGGGAGTTTTTTTTTAATACTGGGTTAGTAATTTTTTGAAGTGCAGGCACAAGATTGATGGTATGTCACATGGCCAGGCAACATTTGGTCAAGCTTGTTGTCGATAAAACAGAAAGAGAGAGAGAGCGAGAGAGAGAGAGAGAGGCAGAGAGAGGGAGGGGGAAGGGGGTGTTGCAAGGTGGAAGCTGACAAGCGTTAACAGCAGCAGCCGCGCTGTGATGGCTCAATCGCGCTCACAGTTTGAGCTGCACTGCAAGTGCTGCCAAATCTAGATTATGTTTATTTTTAGTTGATGTTGCTGCTGCTGCTGCTGCTGCTGTTGTTGCTGCTGCGACCTGCGGCATTACAAGATTGTTGCGCCTTCCTGCAAGTTTCTGAGAATTTTTTTTGTTTTGTCTTGTTTAGGTTCACGTTTTGTTTTTATTCGGCTTGTGCTGTGTGCCCAGGGAAAAACATTCTTTTAGGCACACACACAAAAACACAAAAAACAAAAAACACACACAAATTATGGAAAAATTCCACGAACATTGCAATCGGCGCAGTCGCCACATGCGGCGCAGCTTAAAAGAGACGCCGCCGCCGACGCCGTTGCCGTCGCAGTCGCAGTTGCAACAGCAACAATTGTTGCCGCCAATGACTTAATTAATAGAGACAAAGTCAAAGTCGCTTTCGAGTTTTGAAGTTTGCGGAAATGACGACGGCGACAACGAATGCATAGCTAAGCAGCAGGAAGTGTCGTACTCTATCCCTCTCTCTCTCTCTCTCTCTCTCTGTCTCTCTCTCTCTCTCTCTCTCTGTCTCTCTTTATGTGGCGCACCCACAAGAAATGCCACGCATAACTTCAAAAAGCAAACAACAGACATTAAGCACAGGCAACCTTTTGGCATGGCTTATTTATGGTTTGACTCCCGCGCAGCCGCAGCGCCGCTACACTGAAAAACAAATGTGGTCAAATTGTTAACTGTGAATTCAGAAAATTAGCAAATTTTTAACTAGAGTTGCCAGAATTGATTTATTTAATGTGGACTGCAGTCTGTGGCAAATATATAATTGCCTCAAGCAAATAGTTTTCAAGACAAGCATTCTCAATTTTGGCAGGAAATTCCACAAATGTAATAATAAATTAAAAATAAATAAGTGAAAATCAATAAAAATATTTTGCTAGCACATTTCAAGGCATGGCTGTCAATTTTCCTTTTTTGTTGTCAATTTTAGTTTTTTAAATATTTTTTTTAATACCAGCTTTGCTATGATTCTTTATCCTAGTTGTTGTTTCTCTGTTTTTGTTTTTTGTTTTTTTGTGTAGGCTTTCCATTTGGTCGCCTCTCTGTGTTAACGGTAGTCATAAACTGACTGCACAACAATAAAGCCGTCTTCCTTGCAGTCAAAGCCACTTAAGTCATTTTTTAGCTTTTTCAAAAGAACAACAGCAACAACAACAACAACAATGTTTCTGCTTCTGCTGCGTGGACACGAAACAAAAACCTAAAAAAAAAGAACAGAATAGAAAACTTGATTTAGACCTTAAATGCTGAGCCCCATTTTACTGGCGGAAAATCTGTGAAAAGCGATAAAAGCAAAAGGAGTTTGCCACACAGACTTTGAGAGAAGAAGACAACAACAATAACAACAACAACAATAATAACAACAACAACAACCACGAGCTCAATCTACAGATTGAGACGTTTCATGCTCAGCTTGGAATGTCTGTCTTGTTCTTCTTCCTCCTCTTCTGCCCCTCCTCTGCGCTTGTGTGTGGCGGCTGGGCGCGTCGCGTCGCCTCGCGATGTTGCCAGAACATTTGAAGCGGCACAGTGGCAGCAGCGTGTAAAAGCTTCGAGAATATTTCAAAGCTTGGCTTTCAATTGGATTGCAATTCGAAAATTAGACTTAGACTAAAAATGCATGCCACTAAAGAAAGTCAAAGAAGTCTAATTTAAATATGAATCTCAGCTCATCCAAAGGGATTCATCAAAATTGATTATTAAAATCATTCATTTCCAGCAATAATTATTGATTATAAATTAGAATTACAAGTGGAACGCAAGCATTTTAATTTTGAAGAGTAAATTAAGCAATTAATGCAAATAAAAATATAAAAATAATATTTACAAGTTTCACCAATTTGCTAACAAATTCTCGAATCAATCAAAGTCAAAAGCCAATAATTGACTGTGTACCACTGTGCGATGACTGGTCGGTTAAAGGTTCAGGTTCGATTGAGACGTTAGCGTGCTCCTCATTATTTGGGCCTCAATTTCCGTGCAGCCGACGAAGACGAAGACAACGACGAGAAAGCCCGAGAAAGATGCCACAGCTTGTGGTGTGGCCTCAGCTGAACTTAACTTAACTTAACTGAACTGAAACGAACTTGACTTAACTCAACTCAACTCAACTTAACTTAACTGAAGAGCAGCGCTGCCAATTGCCAAACAGACGACGATTATAGGTTGCAGCTGTTTTTGTTTTTGTTGATGATGATGATGATGATGATGATGATGATGATGGTATGAAGAAGAAGAAGACAAAAATAAAGAAGAAACAAACATATAAATTATATGGCTGTGGTTCCTGGGACCACACGCTGTTTCGTTATAATTTTAATGCCTTATTTATGGCATAAAACTCAAGAAAAAAAAAAGCAAAATTAAAATTTGAAATTTTTCCTGTCGCTTGCAGGGCAAGGCGCGTGGCAACCGCACGGCAATCTATCTGCGTTCAGTATTCCAATCCCACCTCGAAACGCTCGGCAGCTCCGTGCAGAAGCATGCGGGCAAGGTGCTATTTGTGGCCATTTTGGTTTTAAGCACATTTTGTGTGGGCCTCAAAAGCGCACAGATCCACTCGAAGGTGCATCAGCTGTGGATACAGGAGGGCGGTCGACTCGAATCGGAATTGGCCTACTCGCAGAAGACGATCGGTGAGGATGAGTCATCGACGCATCAGCTGATCATACAAACGGCACACGATCCGAACGCATCTGTGCTGCATCCGCAAGCGTTGCTCTCCCATCTGGAGGTGCTCGTCAAGGCGACAGCGGTCAAGGTGCACATGTTCGACACGGAATGGGGCCTGCGGGACATGTGCAATAAGCCGACAACGCCCAGCTTCGAAGGACACTATTATATTGAGCAAATACTTAAGCATCTGATACCATGCTCGATAATAACGCCACTCGACTGCTTCTGGGAGGGCAGTCAACTGTTGGGACCCGAAACTCCAGCCTACATACCGTATGTACTTCTCTCTCTGTCCAGATTCACCTTGATCACTAATCAATAATTTATCTCTGCCTGCAGTGTCCTCAATCAGCGACTGATGTGGAGCACGCTGAATCCGACAGGTGTGATGCAGTTCATGAAACAGCACATGTCCGATCAGAAGACCAGCTTTGACTTCGACACCGTCGAACAGTATATGAAACGTGCGGCGATCAGCAGCGGCTACATGGAGAAGCCCTGCCTCAATCCCAAGCATCCCCATTGCCCGGATACGGCGCCCAACAAGGACAGCCAGCAGCCACCCGACATTGGTGCGATACTTACCGGTGGCTGTTACGGGTATGCAACGAAGCATATGCATTGGCCGGAACAGTTGATTGTGGGCGGGGCACAGCGCAATCGCAGCGGCCATTTGAGGAAGGCCAAAGCGCTGCAGACGGTGGTGCAACTGATGACCGAGAAGGAGATGTACGATCAGTGGCAGGATAACTACAAGGTCCATCACATCGGCTGGTCGCAGCAGAAGGCCGCCGAGGTGCTCAATGCCTGGCAGCGCAACTTCTCACGCGAGGTGGAGCAGCTGCTGCGCAAGCAATCGCGGATTGCGGCCAACTATGACATCTTTGTGTTCAGCTCGGCCACCTTGGATGACATTCTGGCCAAGTTCTCACATCCGTCGGCTGTTAGCATTGTGATTGGTGTCGCTGCCACCGTTCTCTATGCCTTCTGTACGCTCCTCCGCTGGCGTGATCCTGTCCGTGGCCAGAGTAGTGTTGGCGTGGCCGGTGTACTGCTCATGTGCTTTAGCACGGCAGCCGGATTGGGTCTGTGTGCTTTGCTCGGCATTGTGTTTAATGCGGCCAGCACACAGGTGGTGCCATTTTTGGCACTTGGCCTCGGTGTGGATCACATCTTTATGCTGACGGCGGCGTATGCGGAAAGCAATCGCAAGGAGCAAACGAAACTCATCCTCAAAAAGGTCGGACCGAGCATCCTGTTCAGTGCGTGCAGCACGGCTGGCTCCTTCTTTGCCGCCGTCTTCATTCCAGTGCCGGCGCTGAAAGTCTTTTGCCTGCAGGCAGCGATTGTTATGTGCTTCAATTTGGCGGCGGCTCTGCTGGTCTTTCCAGCGATGATCTCGTTGGATTTGCGGCGACGCACCGCCGGACGAGCGGACATCTTTTGCTGTTGCTTTCCCGTGTGGAAGGAGCAACCCAAGCACATGAACAACAATAATATGCGAAGTGGACGCCACCTAAAGAATTGCAACAACAATCGCACAGCACAGTTGCAACAACAGCAGCAGCAGCAACAACAGCAGCAGCAGCAGCAGCCACAACAGCAACCGGCACAGAATCCACTATTGGAATCGCGTTCAACTGGCATCATCAGCGGCGGCTCTTCGCTGCCCTCGTTCTCCCTGGCCAGCTTTGCCTACAAGTATTATACGCCGTTTCTCATGCGCAGCTGGGTCAAGTTTCTGGCCGTGATGGGCTTCCTGTGCGCCGTCATCTTTAGTCTGTATGAGGCGACATCGTTGCAAGATGGCCTGGACATTATCGATCTGGTGCCCAAGCAGAGTAACGAGCACAAGTTTCTGGACGCACAGACGCGTCTCTTTGGCTTCTACTCGATGTATGCGGTGACCCAGGGCAACTTTGAGTATCCGACACAGCAGCAGCTGCTCTGCGATTATCATGAGGCCTACGTCCGGGTGCCGCATGTCATCAAGAATGATAATGGTGGATTGCCGGACTTTTGGCTGATCCTCTTCCGCGACTGGCTGACCAACTTGCAGCGCATCTTCGACGAGGAGGTGCGCGATGGTCGGATCACAAAGGAGAACTGGTATTCGAATGCCAGCAGTGATGCCATCCTCGCCTACAAGCTGATGGTGCAGACAGGCTACGTCGACAATCCGGTGGACAAGAGTCTCGTGGAATCGAATCGGCTGGTGAACGGCGATGGCATCATCAATCCCAAAGCATTCTACAACTATCTCTCCGCCTGGGCGACAAACGATGTCTTCGCTTATGGCGCCTCACAGGTGAGCAGCCTAAATAATGACTTAAACTAAATGTATTTTATTTAATTCATTCTTTCTTTGGTTTTAGGGCAAACTCTATCCGGAACCGCGTCAGTATTATCATGCGCCCAACGAGTACGATTTGAAGATACCGAAAAGTCTGCCACTGGTCTACGCACAGATGCCCTTCTATCTGCACGGATTGACGGACACGTCCGAGATCAAGACCCTAATTGGCCACATACGGGATTTGAGTGTCAAGTTTGAAGGATACGGTTTGCCCAACTATCCCTCAGGTGGGTGTGCAATGATCGCAACAGCAAATCTTCTTTTTACTTATCACAAATTACTATTTGCATTCCGGTTTAGGCATTCCGTTTATCTTTTGGGAACAGTATATGACGTTGCGCTCCTCGCTGGCCCTCATCCTGGCTTGTGCTTTGTTGGCCGCCTTGGTATTGGTCTCGCTGCTGCTGCTGTCCGTTTGGGCCGCCGTCCTTGTCATCGTCACGGTGCTGGCCTCGCTGGCCCAAATCTTTGGCGCCATGAGCCTGCTGGGCATTAAGCTATCCGCGATTCCAGCCGTCATCCTAATACTCGGCGTGGGCATGATGCTCTGCTTCAATGTTCACATCACCCTGGTAAGCATTGCATTCTGTGCAACGTGGCAAGCAGAGTTCTCACATTTATTATTGATTGTTGCAGGGTTTTATGACTTCGGTGGGCAATCGACAGCGGCGCGTTCATCTGGCCATGCAGCTGTCACTGGGTCCATTGGTGCACGGCATGCTCACCTCGGGCATGGCTGTATTTATGTTGTCCACATCGCCGTTTGAGTTTGTCATTCGACACTTTTGCTGGCTGCTGCTGGTGGTGCTTTGTGTGGGCGCCTGCAACAGTCTGTTCGTGTTCCCAATAATCCTAAGCATGCTGGGACCCGAGGCGGAACTGGTGCCACTGGAGCACACCGATCGTATATCGACACCGTCGCCCATACCAATGCGCAGCAAGCGCTCCAATAAATCGTATACGGTGAATGGGACGCGTGGCTCGTCGCGCAATTCCAGCTCGAATAACTGCCAGAAGGCGCATCACAATCACAAGGATGTGAACATCAATGATCCATCGCTGACGACAATCACCGAGGAGCCGCAGTCGTGGAAGTCCAGCAATTCGTCCATACAAATGCACAATGATTGGAGTGCGCCGTCGACGCCGACGCACAATCACAACAATCACAGCAATCACAACAATCACAGCAATCACAGCAATCACAACAATCACGGCAATCACAATTACAATCCCAATCTGAACAATCATTATATGAACAACATTAACAATTATCAGCAACGTGAACGTGAACGCGAACGCGAACGTGAACCACAATCGCAGCACAACCACTCGAATTGCACATATGCGGGTCCACCACCATCGTATCATAAGGCCTCACAGCCACACACACCACTCGGCAGCTATGGACCCGGGCCGGAGCTGCAGAGCATTGTGGTGCAGCCGGAGGTGACAGTGGAGACGACGCTGTCGGATAGCAATACCACCAAGGTGACGGCAACCGCTAATATTAAAGTGGAGCTGGTCACGCCGGGTCGAGCGGTGCGCAGCTATAACTTTACAAGTTAGCCCCTGGCACTCTAGTTCCAGTTCCTGTAGCCATTAACCTAGATAGCCTATAGCCCATAAACTATAACTGTAAACTATAAAAATGTAATCTGTAAAACTGTAATCTGTAAAACTGTAATCTGTAAAACTCTAATCTGTAATCTGTAATCTGTATGCATGATAGTTAATTACACCATATATATACACAATATACATGTGTATGTATATTATATAGATATATATATATATATAGCGAGAGAGATCAGCTGCAAAGCTTT
Organism: Drosophila anomalipes; assembly: GCA_035041615.1. Lineage (NCBI taxonomy): Eukaryota > Metazoa > Arthropoda > Insecta > Diptera > Drosophilidae > Drosophila > Drosophila anomalipes. Next base: position 4,867,397 of record JAWNKZ010000040.1, read on the forward strand.
GTATGTATGTATTTGTTAGCACCTAAGGCATTTCTTATAATTATAGAGTTATTTATTGTAACACACAAAAACACAAAAAACACAAAAATCACAAAAAACACAAAAAACACACACACAAACACTGCTATGTACTTATATTCGTCTTATATTCGTTCAAATGTCGAAAACCAACAAAAAACAACATTAGTAATTTATAGCATTTAAATTAGTTTAAATATGTACATAAAACACAAGGACTTGAACCAAAATAGTATCGCTTAAAAAAAAAACAAAAACAAAACACAAAACACAATGAATCTAAGAATAAATATAAAAACGAAAAAAAAAACACAAAAGTCTAAGTCTAAAAAAACAAGTGAGAAAGAATCCCTTCCGTAGGTACTTACAACCAAAATTAATAAATGACACAACAAAAACATATATACATAAGTATATAATAAAATGCTTACGCAAAAGGGACTTGGACAGGGACACTGAGTTGGGGTCCTGTTGCCAAATAACACACTCACACTCACACACACACACACATTATACAGTTCTTAAAAAGCGAAAGCATTTAAATAAAACTCGAACAATTTGTAAAGCGAAACTTTCAACTTTTGTTTCACTTTTAACTTGATCTTATTCAATCTATTGATGATTTTGGCCTAAGCCAAAGCTTGACAAGCTAAAAGACTAAAACTCTGTGTGTTTTGCATCTTAATTGCATTCTATTCGTGAAAGCTGTCTCCGCATTACAAGGTTCTTCAGGATACCATCGAATCTGTAAAAAACCATCTCTGATATTTGCCAGTGTTTGAATTTACTACTCCAAAGCAGCAAGATTAATAGAAATATCGATTTGCTATTGCTAAATGCAGCTCTAGTTGAGTTTCGATAGCAGCTGCTGTAACAGCTGTCGCAAATAGCAAAACCAAATATTACAAGTATTACTTATAGCAATAGCACAAGTTGTACAGTTCGATTGCTATGCTCTCGCTTTGCTCTTATTCTTTCTGCTATAATTACAGAGAGCACAATGGACATTTTTCTGCTCTTGCAACAGAGACAGAGCCGAGCAGATGAAAATCGCATTAATTTCAGTTTTATTTTGCTATTGGCTCTGCTATTGCTATGTTAAAGTTCGTAGCAGTAGCAATAGTAAAACGAAAAACGAAAAACTACGAAAAACTACGGAGCAGCGTAGCATTTTCAATCACTGCAAATAATAGCTTACCTAATTAGCGTAGTAGACGTTTACCAGAACATCTTCCTTCTCTTTCTGATCGTAGAACTAGGCTTGTTGTAATCTTCTTACACAAACAATAAGTAGCAAAGTTGAGGATCTTTCTACTGCTTTCTCTTTAAAGTTCTAAAACGAACTATGCTCCACTTATAATGATTCTTATCCCATAATTTGTGTCTATTAAAACTTTAGTCTTATATTATTTTTCTAATAGTTGCATTTCGTGCAGTATATAAAAAATCAGGACCACCACTTCATGTTAGAATTTACTTATTTGTAAGTGTTGTAAAAACACTTTCAAAATTGAAATTTGACTTTGCTTTTACTGTTCTACACAATAATTTGCATTCAAATATATATTTGTGTTATCATTAAATCAAGCGCTATAAATATGTCCATGGTAGGGGATCATTTCAAGTCCTTCAAGGCCAATGTACGTAAGAGGTAATCCATGGCCGCATTTAAGTTGAAAGTAGAATTCACCTTCCACAGACGAGTTGCTACAGTCTGCTGAGGATGCCCTTCGATTATCGTTGCATGATGGCCAGGGAGCTGCCCAACTGCAAGGAGATTATTAGTTATTTCAACTATTTCGAGTTGATCTATTGCCATTTTCACATACACGAATTGAGAACTGAGACTTCTGTGATGTTTTTGCTATTAATAGCGGCGATTTTCTACTTTTTTATCCTCTCCATCGTTGTGAATTCCTAGTGAGTATATATATAATTACTATATATATATATATATAAATTTATTTAATTATATTAAAATTATTTAGCCTTACGCCCATTTTGAAGATACTCTCGATTAAGCTGCATCTGAATGAATATTTAGCTGGCGTCACTTTAGTGGCCTTTGCCAATTCCTCGCCGGACCTGATTGCCAATTTGATGCCAATTCGAGCGGACGCGGCTATATTCACCTGCACCATTGGCAATGCTCTCACCATTGTGCTCCTCTGCGGGGGCATGCTCTGCTATTTGAAGCCATTCAAAATGGACGGACACAGCGCTGTGCGAAATCTTCTATTCCTGTGGCTCGGCGTGGAACTGTTGCTTTACATCATGCACAGTGCGCACAGTGTGACCATAAAGGAGAGCATAAGTAAGTCTAAACGGGATCACAAACGCTGAACAATATTATATATATTATACTATATATATATTATATATATGTATGGTTCTATTGGGTTAGAACATGTACACGAAATTTCAACTTGAAAGCGTGCTTCCAATTTAAATGATCGTCTCACTACTTCTGCCTGACTTCTGGGTTATCTCAGTCGCTGTTCTACCAATTATTCCAATTAACGATTAGAATAGACTTTATCATGTAATCAATTCAGCATCTTTTAGTTCTATTTATCATTATAACTATTTATTTGATCTGACTGGAGGTTCCTCTGCTTTCCCTAAACAGCTTATAAATCTTATGAATATTTCTTAATTTAAATAAAATTTCGATTTAATATTACGTTTTATTTATAATTGAATTTAATCTGTTTTTTACTTTGTATATATATATTTTTTTTTGTTGACTAAGTTTATTTGACATCAAATAAAATAATATAAATTAATAAACTTAATCCTTGCAGTTCTACTCTCGCTTTATTTTGCCTACCTGTTGATAAATATAGTCGATCTCATTCTGATGCGCCACACCATTAAAAGTGAGTATTACGAATCCAGGATATTAGCAAATTTGGGTTTTGATAGCATCGAGTTCACCTCAGAACTGCGAGTGGAGATCGATGAATTGAGTAATCGAAAACTTTCGACGAAGCACAAACTGAAGCTGAAGAAAAAGATGGAATTTCTAGTTGAATTAGAGCAGAATGAAATAATGAATTTTCACAAACGTCATTCCCAATCCCAGTTGAATGCTAATCCCGCCAGCGATATTTCCAGCACTCGCAGAACCGATGTCCTTCCACCAGCTCAAATGGACTTTCAGTGGCAACGCACAATTCTGCACAATGCGAACAACTCGAGGAACGTGTTCCTGCTGAGGGAATTCTTCGTGTCCCTGAATCCCATCAATGCAATGGATTGGAAACTGAGTGGATATCTGGGCAGGATATTGATTGTGTTGAAGTCTCCGTTTGTGTTGCTCATGACGGCATTTGTGCCCATTGTGGACTATGAGCGAAACAAGCATGGCTGGACCAAGCTGCTCAACTGCACCCAGATTGTGACGAATCCCTTCATCATCATAACGGCAGTGCACAGTATGTGTTATCGATTATAATCGATTACAAATCGATTATTATTATTGGCAGGCTTCATGCACTGCAAATCTGTTTGATTTATTGATCTATATATCTGAGCCCAACAACACTAATTCTATTCTTTGTCAGACTGAGGCTTTTTGTGTACTTCGAGTTTAAAATGTGTTTTCCCAAAATACACCAGTTTTTCCTGCTTTGATTCTGTTTTCATTATCCGTACAGACTATACCCAGTTTAGTAAAATTACTTTTTAGTCTACAATATCCTTGCCAAGAGACTGTGAATTATTTCAAGTCTGTCCTTCCACGTGGCTTTTAATTGCTTAAATCGTCTTTGATTATAGCCAACTTGAAGTCATTTAGCTGGTGCATCTGCCCAGTTTGTTTATCTTTCTTCGTTTAACCAGTATATATAGTATATCCAGACTACTGCTTGACTATCGGATCGAATGGCAATATTTCTATTTATTTATTATTTACTTTTTATATCAAAACTTGCAGTTGCAATAAAAATTTATGGCACAACTCAAAAACAAAAAAAAAAGGAAAAATTACTTTTGCAATTTTTGCAAATAATAATTGGATTAAATTGTTAAGTATTCCCCTTATAAATTAAAGGTAGTATATTTTTATATTTTATATTTTATATTATACATTTTATATTTGTTTTCATTTGATGGGAAGAGTGCGAAAAAGTAGCGAACAAATAATGGCACCACCAACGCATTCTTGATCGAAATCGTTATGTTTCGCTGATATGCGCCTATGGAAATTATGTGTTTAACACTTTTAATTTGATTAGATTATTATTATTTATATTATTTATTATTTCGATCATTATATTTAAAATAAATCCAAAAATCCAAAATTATAATAAAAAAAACTATATTGGATGGAAAATTCTATAAAAAAGACGGTGGATTGGAAAAAAACTTGATTCGAACTAACATTAAATATAAACCAAACACCTTAATAGACATTTGGCTGAAAGTAAATACATTTTCATTTATTTCTAATATTCATTATTATAAGTGAACGCTTGAAAAGTGGTGCAATTATTTTTTGTTCGTTAATTTTCTTAATTTTTAATAAAAACATTGAGAACTGTGAATGAAATTATGGGGTTTTTCTATCTCCCTTTTATTAAAAAAACACATTTGAACATGTTTCTTGTGAGGGTGGTGCTATTATTTTGTTCGCAACTGTACATGTTATAGCACATATTTCAACCTAACCTCATTTTTTGTATAGCCAAGTTTGCCAGTGCGTACAGTGGTTGGTACATTGAGTTTAACTACAGTTATTCGAAGTGGTCCGTGTGCGTGACGATGCCACTGGCGATCTGGGCTTTTCTGCATGCTCGCACCGATTTGCCGCCGCCATATCATATGGTAAGTACTGTTGTACACAAAACTGTTAAACATATAACTGTTAACTGTTATGCAAAACAGGTGTTTATCGCACTGGGCGCATCGAGCTCGTTTGTGTTGATCACTTTATGCGTTGGCGAAATCGAAATGCTCAGCTCGATTCTAGGCGCAGTCTTCGATTTGAGCGAGAATTTCGTGGATATCACTTTCGGTTCGATAACAAATGCGACTATCGATCTGATGGCTAATTTTGCGTTAACCAAGCAGGGATATGAGAAAATGGCATACGCTGCCATCTATGCGGGTCCATTTTTTAGTAAGCATAATTTTGATTGTTTTTTATATTAATGTGTAAATGCACAAATATGCGTATTTGTCCCACTGTAATTGCAGGCATTGTTGTTGGCATGGGCGTCGCTCTGCTGTTCAATGTGAATGCGCAGAAGCCGGGCTCCGAATTTTGGCTGTATGGCGAGAATGGCGATAACTGTTACATATTCATGCTAATCACCATTGTGACCCAATTGTGGTGGTATCTAACGGTCAATTTCTACGCACGACGATCGGCTGGCATTTTTGCTTGGGTGCTGTACGCAGTGTTTCTCATTTATGTTGCTTGTGCTGAGTGGGATCTGGTGCATCATTTTACCAGAGATCCACACTTTGACCCACAATAATTAACACGAATAATAATATTTTGTGTAAGCTAGTTTACAAATGTATTTTTGGAAAACAAAATGATTCTTTAATACTGGGTTTGCGTCTACACTGTGTGTTTTCAGTTAGGTGGCTGTACTTGCTAATTCGTTAGGTGTGTTATTTCGTTAAGTGAGAAACTTAGTTCAGTTGATTCGTTCAATGTGTGGCTTGCTGATGTGGCAACGCTAAAAACACGTGATATGCACTATTATCTTTAACGGCAATGGTAAGAAGAGTACAGCATGCAAAGCACAATGTTGATGTTACATACACACTTATGACATATGTGTACAGCAATTACCGATTATAGAATTCGATAATTTTGAGAACAAACCATCGATAGATCGTTTGTTTTAGTTTTTCAATTTGACTTGAAATGGCTTCGCTAAACTTAATGGGATGCAACTGATTTAATAATTTCGATAGCAGCATTTATTGCTTTCATTATCTAATGCCTCATATGATGATGCCTTAACTATCGATATGACTTGTATTTGTCAAACAACACAAAAATATCGTAAATATATAATGTTGTAACCTATCGATATGCTGTTACGATATAAACAGCAACAAGAAAAAAATAGAAAGAAACAATTGGGTACGCGCCGTGTGTAAATAACAGTGAAAGCCGCTGCATCTCTTAAGCGGAACATTTAAATACTTACATTCAAAATTGTTACAGCAAATAATTGAAGTACTGACTCAACTAACTGCATCTACATGCGCTGCAGAAGAAATACGTAATAAATCCAATTTCGACCGCATCACAAAGAGACAGAGAGAGAGCGTCTAATTCTCTTGGCTTGGCCGTCTGCGTGAGTGTGACTGAGCGAGTGTGTGGTCGAAATCAGACGGTGAAAATAATCGTGGCAAAAGCGGCGACATTTTATACACGTATCAGAAGCAAACTCAACGTGTTTTGAGAACGTTGTACTGTGTTGTGGGACGCGTCGAGGCTGAGGCAAGCAAATATACATAGAAACAGTGAGTGATCTGATCATTAAATGCTTACGCGAAATTAAAACACTTACTAAAAACGCAATTGGAACGTTAACTCGAAAGCTTTCCGTAAGTAAGAAATTCCGATTGCTGCCAATGTGTTTGTGTTTCTCCTCTGTGTGTGTGTGTGTGTGTGAGTAGGCCATTAAATTGGCCAAAGCGCAACTACAAAAAAAAAATTTAAAAAATGTGCATTTGTGTGTAAATTGGTGAAAGTCAAATTTAAAAGAAACACGATTAATTGTGCTTAAATAAACCAATTAAAAGTTCTTACAGTGTGTGTGTCATGTACAAATTAAACTGTTATAATTGCAAAAAAAAATAAATATGTTTCTATACATTTATGTTTAATCATACATTTATGCTTTCACGTTTATTACATGTGCGCTCTCTCTCTCTCTGTCTCTCTCAATGCATATAACGGCATTTCAAATACAACGACGCAAAACTGCTACTAAATACAAAAAAAACATTGCAAATAAAGCAGGTAAGCTTTTTAAATTTCAATTACGTTGTGCATGACGTAGGTGTTTAGTTTAGTTAACTTACTCTACCCGTCTCTCAGCTGACACAGGTCACACACACACACACACCGACATGCACACATACTTGTGCATTCTTACTCTCTCTCGTTCTCTTTGTCTGCCGGCGTGGCGGCTCAAATGTCACGCCACCTTATCAATGTCCGTTTTAGAAGTACTTATGCAGCTCCGCACCACCCCTCTTCCCCACACAACTCCTTGTAGATGTTTCAATGCTGGCAATGCCAATCTAAATTTTAATAAGTTAGAATTAGAAGTAAACAATGCAATGTTGACCCACTTTTTAATTTGCAGTTGCGAGCGAGAGAGAGAGAGAGAGAGTAGCAATGATGGATTTACTGCATTATGCAATTGCAGCAAATGTATAAATAGAAATCACATGGGAAACAACGGATTTTATTTATTTACATATTGATTATTTTGTTTGCTTGTCAATTACAAAATGAAAAAAAAAAAAAATTAAATGGCAACGACCTTCACAGGTTGCAGTTTTCAACAGAGAGCCCAAGAGAAAATATTGCTATAGCCTTCAAAATATTTAATTAGATCAAATTGTCAATCCGATTCTGATAATACGCACAAAGTAAAAAAAACACAGACATTACACATGTTCGTTGCTCATTGCTTCTCTTCTTCTTTATCTCAGTCAGTGCGTTTCATTTCCCCTTTCAACTGTTCACACGTGCATCAAGTGATTTCTTGTAAAAAAATATGCTGCGCACTTCACTCTCTTTCCAGCTCTCATTCTCTCGCTCTCTCTCTGTGGGGGGAGCAGCAAGTGAGTCAGCTTGCTCTTTTACACTCCCACTCAATTGTCTGCTTTGCTTTGCTTGCTTGCCTGCTTGGTTTATTATACCAACCTAAAATCATGCGAGTTTTGCTTGCCTGCGCTTTGCTCTTCCTCTTCTTTCCCGGGGTCATGTCTGTGTGTATGTGTGTGTGTGTGTGTGTTGTGATGTGTCATATGTTCTTGTTCAGTTTGTGTTCTTGTTGTGACGGGGCCGATTGCGACCGACCAACCAGCTGAGTCGAGCGATGGCCTTTGGCAAATGTTGATGCATTTTCAATTACGCGTTGAGCTGATTTCTGGGGTGCGGTTTTTTGTCGTGGCCCGGAAGCTGACGTGAGTTCGAGTGGCATGCGCCACTGCAGTGTAATAGTTTATCATTTATCATTAACGGTAGCTTGTCGGTAATAGGCCCGTTTAGTGTGCTATGCAAAATCAACAGTTAATTGTGTTTATTTATTTAATTCAAAAAAAAAGTAAACTACTCTAAAAAAAAAACAAGAAATATTTGTAAGATTTCTGGGCTTATTTAAATGGAAATGCAATTCAAAGTGCAGATTCAGCAACAGATTAATAGCTGACTTTTTATGACATTATCTTTTCATTTATTTCGGATCTGATAACAGCGTTTTGCTGCACTGTTAAACGTGCTGTTGCAAACAAAACTTTATCGCTATTCTCGGACGGTGTGCATCCATTCGTAGTGTGTGATAAATGATAAATGTAATTCCACTGAAAAAATAAAAATTTTATAATTTTTACACTGTTTGTTCTTCACTTAATTCGGGGTTCGAAGTTTTAATATCCAAGCAACCAGCATATTTATGCTTATTCTCAATAGAAATGCATTCAATTTAGCTATAAATAACCACTATAATATTTGAATTGAGCCCGCACCTTAAATACAGTCGCTTCATTATTACAAATGTAAATGTGTGTATATATTTACACCCAAATATATATATATATATATATATATATATATGTATGTGTGTGTGTGTGTGTGCATATTTTTTTTGCCGGTCGCAGTTTTCATTCATGGCCAAACCCAAACGACAGAAGCAGAGCGACGACGAAAACAGTAAACAACATGCTCTTTGACCTTTTAGTACCGCAATCCATCCCCCACCCACCTCCCCATTCCAGAGTTGAGAAGAGTGCGTGCTTTCTCTTTGACTCTCTCTCTCTCTCTCTCTCTCTCTCTGTCTGTCTCTTGCTTTCGCTCTCTCCCTTGTACAGTTGCAATGGCATTGCTATGCAATTCGCTCTTTTTAGTTGGTCTCTTTTCGCCGCAGTTTTGGTTTGCTGCGCAGCATTTCCCCTGAAACTCGTACGATTTTCAGCTGGTATAACCAAATAAATGCCAAAGAAGAGGCGAATGAAAAACGTGCCACGGCATGTTGCCGCAGCAACAACAACAGCAACAGCAACTACCACCCTAAACCGATTTCTTGTGCCTCTGCCTCTGCCTCTGCCCCTGCGTGCCACACCACCCAGCATTGGCTTTGTCTGGCGCTTTTCTTTTTGCCGTTGTTTTTGTTGTTGCAACAGCAGCAGCAGCAGTGGTTTGAGGAAAATAGTCACGCGATTTCTATGCACATTTACATGAATGTATTTTTGTATGTATTTTTAATATTATGTGGATACCTACACGAATACATATGCATGTATTTATTCTGTTATATATATATATATATATATATATATATATATATATTTATAAGTTCACGTACATATATACATATATGTTTGCCACAATGTTTCAAAATACATACAGAAACAGAAAAAAATGCATCTCTTTTCATGGTAATCTTTCCTTTACGCGTAGTTGTAGGAACTCCATTTGATAAAACACAAATAAGGAAACAAATTTAAGTGAATAATAAAATACATTGTTTTGCAAAAGAAATAAAAAAGAGAATTTGGAATAATTTTAGAATAATGAGAATTCTGTGTGATTTACACGCCCAGTAATTTGATTGCACCCCCCATTTACACTCGATTACACTTGATCTATTAATAGTTTAATTGACCTTGCTCAGTTTAGTTTTATTGCCTGATCAAAGGACATCAATGCTTTCGTTAAAAGTACTTTATTTAACACGAATTTCCATTTTGTTTAATCAAACTCAACAACGTTCATCAAATTTTATTAAACGCGCCATTCGAATTTGTCTGTCCGAAAGGTGGCGCTTGAATAACCAGTTATAGTGTTTAACGATCACTTAGTACATAAGTACATAGTCATATATATATATATATATATATATATATATAAATAGAGATGAATGAGTGCTAAGACTTGTGTCATGTGGCAAATGTGCTGAAATGATAAACATTGATAAATCAACATTAACACATTCAAACATTGTTTGCTTTAGTCACGCTGCTGAAAATGCTGATTGCAAAAAGATTTTCTAACCGGTTTTTCAAAAGAAAAAAACATTTAAACCGGGTTTTTGCAACGTGCTTCGTTCGTCGTGAGCCAAGATCATTTTCTTTTCACTTTTTTTTCTTCTGCTGAGCACGTGCTTTACAAATTGGGGGTGGGGGTGAAACTGGAGCAGTTGTGCGATGGTCACTCTAAAGATAACTACACGCATGTTTGTCTAGGTCACTTACACACATACATATACACGATATGTGTGTGTATGTATATGTGCATGTGTATGTATGTGTGTGTGTTGTGTATGATCAGAGCAGTTGACGTCAGTGGCTCTTTACATTCTCACATAGCAGGAAGAACAAGAAGGGCAGACGAATATTGAGCGAGTGCAAAAGAGCGCTGCTCTCTTTCTCTCTCTCTCTCTCTGGGTGGGTACTTATCTGTATGCTGTGTGTGGTGAGAGCGTTTGACACTCGTTTTGATCGCAGGCTGTAATCAAATTTATTTAAATTCTCCCACACAATCTTTGGATTGTTTGTTTGTTTTGCGTTTTTGTTGCTCTCTCTCTTTTTTGAATCGTGCAAATTGCTGTAGTATTTGTATATATTTTTTTTTTTTCATTTAAGAGTTGATATTGTTATTGTTGTTTTCATTTTCAATCTTAGCGAGCACATTTCTCATTTGATGTACGTTCAACCAGCTGCAAACAAAACGCAAAAAAAAAAAACAGTACAGAAAATTATTTTTATTTTGGACTTTGACACAATCATGCGATGATTTTGTTACCCCATTTGAGCAAGTGAGACACAAGCAGAGAGAGCCGGCAGAGACAATGGCAAAGAACACAGTCGCTCTCATTCGCTCAATCGACGGGTGTCTCTGACATTTAATTGCACACACACACATGCATCTATCTTCATATGATGCACATGAAGAAACATTGACCGCTGACCCCCTTCCAGCTGCACCCCGTCAATGTCAAGGCAACTCGCAGGTGCATCAGCAGACAAAGTTTAAATAATTATATTGCTATAAACAGGAATTGAGTTTAATTGCCTCAATCAAAATAGCATTTGTTTGTGAGTTGATTAAACTTCGAATTGAAATATAATAATTTTTTCATAAATACTAAATAATAAACCGTGAAATGAGAGCTTGTCAAGAGATAATAACAGAATCACTGAAATAAATAGAGGTTAATTAAGTAAACTATAAATAACCGTTAAAATTGAGCGGAAACGTCGAAAACATTTTTCAAAATATATTTTGAAGTAAATCAATTGTATTTCATGCGGGTAAATTCTGCCCTCATTTGGAATACTGTAGTTAAAATATTAATGCTTAGATAAAATTCAATAAATAACGTAGACTACATTATATGATGGTATTCTCTGCTTAGTGCTGCAGTCTAGTTTTAGAGTTTCAGATAGCTTTCTCAGTTGTTTGCGAAAATACTTACTTACTTTTAGACTTTCGACTGAGTATGCAAATTAAAAAATGTACTCATGCCAAATTTTTGGTGAAATACTGAGCAGCAAATATGTTAAGTTCCTAAATTGAAAGTCTGGCGTTGATTAAGAACTTGTATGGTGATGAATCATTCATTTAGGCTACGTCAGCTAAACTGATTCGTTCAACAATTGAAAATTCTTCTTGATTGTTTTATACAATTGTTCGTTCAACAAGTTAAGCTTTTCACTCATGATTAAGTCTTTTAAACTTAAAACAATGCCAATCTTTCTTCATTTACCTTTGCTTTGTTGCAGTGTTGTAGTGAGTGCAAAGACGTCAGCTCATTGTTGTTGCCACATTTGGTGGCTTGCAAAAAAGTTTGCATGCGAATGTGGAAACTACATATTTATGTATCTGGTGGATTGTTACACATTCTAAGATTTCCAGCTCAATTACTTGGGACTTTGGATTTGGACTTTGTAAGTCGTGCACATGACAAAGAATTCTTGCACCTTTCGCGAAAATGCTACTTTTTGACCTGATGTCTGAGATCCGATATCGAAAGCGTTGTTAATTTTTTGCACATGTGCGCATTAAATGCACGCATCAAGTTCGAGCTTGTTAAGCCAATCGACTCTCAGCTACATTTCCAGTTGGTGAAGCATGACGTTTGCCTCAACGATTTCTACAAATTGCAGTGGTTGTTGTTCTAGTTGTTGTTCTAGTTGTTGTTCTAGTTGTTGCATTCGTTGTGCAACGTATGCAAAAAGGCAATAATGCACGCTTCAAAAATAAACACAAACGCTTGCTGTAAAAAAAAAAATGCAAAACGAATGCAGTGAACAAAAGCAAAACAAAGTAAGAAATCAGAAAAAATTAATAAATAAATAAAAAAAAAACAGTTATAACGAGTACGAGCTTGATTAGCATTTCGTTTTAATCAATGCAAATCGCACACTTGAAATTGATGCTCAAATCCTAGGCAAATTAAAACCGGATATTAAACGCTGAACTTTGAAATGAAAGCTAAGCAAATTAAAAACAATAACTGTGGCATTTAATCGCTAAAAAAACAATTATGATAATGAAAACTTGCACGCTTATCTCAAGAATCGCATCATAATCGCATCATTTAACGCAGAACCCATAGATATGAGCATATCTACAACTAACTATACATATAACTATGTATATGTATATATGCATATATGCATGTAAGGGATTATCTAAACCGACTGATTTAATCAGGCACAACACTTTTTCACTTGTCGCTGTTAGTAGTAGGTACAAAGTTCCCTACAACATACAACTAATCAAAATGATACGCGTCTCATTTCCTGAATTGTCTTTAATCCACACTATTCACACTATCCGCATTGTTTACTATAGCATACAGCTGTATATATATATATATATATATGTATACCTTTGGATTCCTTATGATTCCGTTCCATTTAGTTTTGCTTACTGTGCTTGCTTGTGTGCAACTTAACTTGGATCAGGGTCACGATCGTCACACATGCGGCATCGTCTACACTCCAACTGGCGTTCAAAGTTCAACAGCAATGTTTTCTACGAAATTGCCTCAACTTAGTCTGTTTTCTCTCTCTCTCTCTCTCTCTCTCTCTCTCTCTCTCTCTCTCTCTCTCTCTCTCTCTCTCTCTCTCTCTCTCTCTCTCTCTCTCTCTCTCTCTCTCTCTATTTCCTCGTTTTTCTATACAATTTTCATTCATTTCACTGCAAGTTGCTGATTTTCATAGATTTTGCAAACCACTGCGAAAACAACTTTCGCTCAAACACTTTACGACCCACTTTGTGGCACAGTGGTGCAATCATAGCGATGATAGAAATTATATATAATAGCTTATTTCTTATATTTTCTTTTCTGTTAAGGTTTTTTAACTAATAAGCTTGCAATTAGTACGCATAATATCCATAAAATTCTCAATTTAACATTGGTTTTATAATTCATAAATGCTTTTATATATTAGATAAATCACACGACCTGCAATTTAAACAGCTGCTTAATAAAATCAGTCATTTAAGAGTTTAAAGTAACTCTCGAATTTTGGCTTTTCATAGAGTACTTCGACATTCCCTTCTTCGATTTATAAACAAAACACGTTTCGCTTAAAGCACTTTTCTTGTTATTATTATTGTTTTGGATTGTTATTTTGTTGCTTTGTTGTGCGGGATTTCGGTTCAATAACCGCGACCATAAACACTACCAGCCAATAAAAAGAAGATGGCCAAACAATGTATTTGGCAGAGTTAATGACACAGTTGAAAGATATCCCATCTTTTGTTATCAGTTGTTATGTTGATTGATGGGAAAACATGCAACCAGGCTGCCCCTTCCCATCCCTCCAGCCGATTTCTGTTGAAGATATCGTGACGGAGAAGAACAAGAGTTGATCCAACACTTCTTCTAGCATTTGAATCGCTTTCTTGATTCTTGATCCTCCCTTCCGTGCAGACAAATCGGAACTGTTAACCAAACTACAGAATGGAATAAAGGATGGAATAAAGTCATTGCGTTAGCACAATAAGCCAACATGGCCCAAGTGGGTCGAAGGTGGCTACTCCCTACTGACAGCCGCCCCAACCTAACCTATTTATTGTGATAGCTAATGGCTAGGTTAAGGCCATATTTGGCTCATTCTGCCACTAAATAACCTTCAGTCTATGTTCTGATGAAACCATACATCCGTCCTTGTTCCGGAAGCTTGTGTATGTTTGTATATATCCGTAAAGAGCGGAGACTATAAATAATGTAGTCTTTTCCTACCGTGAGGAAATGCTGAATCAAAACTTATTCGTATATTCTTGGTTTGTTTAACTTTACTCGTTAACTATATATGTTATAAATAACATTTAACTGGGTTCCTAGTCTGATTTATATTGAGCTATAAATTTTACATTTTTTATTTATTGCAATTATTGAACTTCGCCCAACTTTATCGATTCGGCTTTCTCTGACGAGAAAACCTAGTTGGGATATCAGTTTCGCATTGCTAAGGTAATCGATGGAGTGCTTTCTGTGGACTTTTGCTGACTTTGAAAATTGTTTATATTTATTTCGTAAACAAAAATGGAAAAATGGAGAGTAAAGAAAATGCCAGTCATAGTTTGATGTCTTTTGTATTAAAAATTCCATTGATAGGTCGCGACCTATGTCAATATTTTGCCTTGAGAAGAAGGAGAAACAGAAAGAAACGAAATAGGCATATTTTACACGCTTTAGATTCTCTTTGCCCTGTCTCTTTCCTATTCGCATTTCTCGCTGATTATGCAATACGAATTTGATTGTCTAAATTTAATTTGTGTGCTATCTATATTTGTATATGCACACACACACACATAAACACACACACACACTTATTTGACGTATATTTAAATGAGGTATTCTGTGTATCTGTTTTTGTTATTCTTATTATCAGTTTTTGGCTAGGCACCAACAAAAAAAAACAAAAAAAATACCGCAAATTGAAACTTGTTTTCTCGTTTATTAAATTGTTTTCGTTTTTTCTTCTTCAATATTTATGAAAGCTGCGGAGGAGTGGGAGGTGGTCAAGTATTTTGTTTAGTTTCTACTTCGTCTAGATTATTTTTAGCAAACATGATTTAGATAATTGCTGAATAGGAAATGCATGGCATTGGAAAATAAGTTCAATGAGCAGCAACACAATTTTTTTTCTTTCAATTAAATCAAGATATTTTTTTGCGCTTTTTCTGTTATACCATTTATTTCCCATCTATTTATTTATCGATTCTACAAACTTGTCAATTGTGACATTGTTGACAACTGCTTTTACATACGTTTTTTTTTTTTATCCTATGTACTATCTCGATATGTATTTGTTTGTTACACACCTTCTTTGACCATATATGCTATTGTCGATTTCATTGTCATTATTATCACTACATAAATGCCTATCTGTTTTTCTCTCTCTCATTTTATTGTAGGTAAATGAAACATCATACGAACAACTGCAGTATGGAGAATGACATCATCGTTTAAATGTTGCATCCATTTGTTTGTCCGAACCGTTTTTAGCTAACAACGTAGAGCATTTACCATCATCAACAGCGCAACTGTACCATTTTGGATTGTGGCTAGAAGGACCTCAAAGAAAAACAAAAAAAAAAGAAAAGAAAAGAAAGTGCTAGTCAAACATTTCTCCCACATCGCTAAGACTGCGTGTCTCCATCCCTCTCTCTCTCTCTCACTCTCTGTGTGTGTATGTGAGTGTGTGTGTGCGTGTTAGCACACATTCCCATTGTCCGTGTCTCGCTCCAGCCTTTAATCGCCGCTTGCCACCCACAGTAAAAAGTCGGCAAGATGTTCATCGAAGATGATGCGCAGTAAGTACAATTTCCATTTAAACTGTTCCACCTTTTTTTTGTGTACACTTCTATGTGCTAAATTTATATATCAAATTGGTGGGCGGGATATATGCTTGAATCGAGTCTTTGTTTGAGAGTCCCCCAAAACATTTCATACTTTATTTTTGTAATTTTCGTATTATAAATATATCTATCTATATATATCTATCTATATATATCTACCTATATATATCTATCTATAGGGATATCTGTAATTAGTGCCATTATACGACTTCAGTTTTCTCGACAATATCATTTAAGGAAACTGAATTTTTATTATTACCTTAATATATGATGATCGCCAATTGGTATTAAATGTTTGTAGTATATTTGAACTTCACATTTTCCTTTTCCAAGGCCAACCATTAAAAGTCAAATGTTTCTTAATCCCATAAAGTACAGAATTAATAACCGAGAGTCGATCCAGCCATGTCCGTCTGTCTGTCTGTATTTCTGCATTTCCTATCAATGAATTTAGATACTGCGAGTTACTTTTGAAGAAAGATTAATTGTCTATTATCTAGAGTTTAGTGCTTTTTTATTTTATAGAAAGTAAGCACATAGGAATTGCATAATTAAATACGTTAAAAAAAAATAAAGGAATTTCATTTGAAGTGCGCGACAAGATTGTGAAAAGTAAATTCAATTAGTAAGTCACGTTATTAAAGGTTTAGTTTATCATATGTGACATTTTTAAAACATTAATACTCGATTAGTAAAAACATTTGTTGGGATTAAATAGCGTATATGTAGTGAATATGACAGAGTATGATTATTATTATTATTAATCAATTAATAAGCTTAGTTTAGTTTTTGCCGTTATCGCTTGATGTGCTATTGATGCGTACTAAATCAGACACCATGAAATGGCCCGCAATCTGGCAATCGGTGCCAGTTCAACGCCTACAGACAGAGAGCTCTGGCAACAGAGTTGCCCCACTTCCATCCCCAAACCCCTTATCCCTGTGATGCGTTAAATAGATTGGCGTAATAATATTCGCCAAGTTCAGGGACGTGACGACGTCAATACGTTTCTGCTTATCACATAAACTGTTTTGGAATTGATTATACACTGGGGGAACAATCGCCCTGAAAACTAGAAAGTTATTCAGCTTTTTTTGAAGTAATAATAAAGCAATAAATAAAAATAAAATAAAATAATAATATAAATAAATAAGAAATTAAAAAAGAAATCAAATAAAATAAGAAGGGTAATTTGTTTTCAGAAATACTTTAAATTATTAAGATATATATTTTTAATTAGTAAAAGTATTTTCCCACAATTTTTCAATTAAATTATATTAAATTATTAAAGAAAAGCGAACGTAAAATGTTGTGTAACACATATTAAAAAAAAGAAAAATCTTGCTATATATAGTGTTTTATATATCCCTGTCGATTGCTTCCCGTTTACTCTGTGTGCATAACTAAAATGTTCGGTTATATTTATGCTTGCCTGTCATTCTCTGCAATAGAACACTGATAACATTGTGGGGTAGCTCTGATTACTTGTCGTTTAGCACTATTTTTAGCTGGTTCGCCATAATTTTGTACTATTTGACGTGACCTTGAGCTGTTGCCAACAAATCAGCAAATCTGTGGGAGACAAATCAACCAGCTTGAGACTTTAAACTTTAATTACTTAGTGCGTTTGCCGATTTGAAAAACGTGCACTTCGAAAGGGCACAGGTTCGAAATTAAGTTCACTGCGAGGCGCTGATTAGCATATAGATTACACACACAAACACACAAAACACACACACACACACACCCACAAATACACATGCAGTCGCACACTCAGCCTCACTATCTGTCTGTGGGCAACAGTTATATATTATTGGCTGCAGGCGGCTTTAATTAGCTAAGTCGCTGCTTTTGAAGATAATGCCTTAAATCAAAATATGTCTGGGGCAGATACTAACTTTGACGGTTAGGTTTTTAGTTTTAGCAATTGGCTAAGATAAATAGGATAAATTGGAATATTGAAAATGTTTTGGAAATAATTAAAACTGCAATCGGGCGGGTTTCCTTGAGCCAAATGTGATAAGAAACAGAATGAGTTTAGATAATGCATTCTTATAGCTGTGCCGGATAACTTTACTCTTTACTTTTATTAATATAATTTTTATTCATATAATAAAGAGTCAGATACAATCTGTATCAGTCTAATATCAGCTGAAATTAGCTGGCCAGGAAGCCAGTGATTAAAAATGCTATGCTATTTCATAGTTTTTCGTTTTAATATTGCTATGAACTTTTTGAACTTATTTATCTTTTGCTGAGTGTCGAGAAAAGTTTCTTTCTATAATAATAATAAAAATACAATCTGTGCTGCAAATGAATACTATAATAAAATTACTATAATCACAATTATTGGCAGTAATTGGGAAACACTTTTTTGCACCATAAATCAACTGATTTCTTATCAGATTAACGACTACGACTATTTATTTTTATGACTCGCTCACACTTACGTTCTAAATTCAATAGACAAAGCTAGTTCGCCGACTAGACCAAAAGTAGACCGATTGACACTCAGAAATGGACACAACTGTGTTTGCGAGTGGGTCGCACTTGCAATCTTTACGGCGCCGATAAAAAACTAACAAAAATATCAAAAACAAAAATGCTTTGCAGCGTTATCAACGTGTGAGTTTTAAGCTCAAAGCAGCCCAGTGAAAAGCGAATCGGGTAACCCTTTTTTTTTTTTTTTGTTTCCAGTATTGGTCACGAAAGATTCGCCAACTGAATTCAGTTAGCTCTCAGCTTGCGACGGCGACAGAACTAGCAAAGTGGGTGACTCTGACGCTGATCCATATATATAAATATATATATATATATAAATATATATATATATATATTTATATATATTTATACATATATGTATGTTATATATATATGACATACATATATCTGGGTGCATCATAAATACAGAAATTTGCATATCAATTATCACAGCTGCTGCTGCTGCAACAAATTTAATTAAATTATTTTCCCATTTCCATTTCCTTTTCGAATTTTCACACACTTGCGCACAGAATGGACAGCTTCTGGGTGCAGAGTGCCTTGGGTGCGATCAAGGCGATCGCCTTTGTCTACGATATCATAACGCTGCCGGTCTATTTGGTAATACAACGGCCCTGGATACGACGACAGGAGTCGCGGCGAGTCAAGGTGAGTGCATTTATTTGTAAACTAGCCTTTTTTCTAGTTTGTGATTAGAGAATTGTTATTATTTTTTTTATTTGTTGTAGGCTTTTTAAAATCGCGTTTCATAGTTCAATTGAATTGCATGTTTTACATATTTATTTATTTTTATTTTTTTTTATATATATTATTTTATATTTAGTTCTACCATTTAACAAATTGCACACAGTCTCTCGGCAGTAGCCGTATGGCGTTTTACATGTCGTGCAATGCTTTCACCTTCAGCTTTGTACGCTTTGTAGACTTTGTCTAATTCAGTATCTCTTCACTATCGCAGTTCGACTTTGCCTGCACACATTTCCTCTCTCTCTCCCTCTCTCGCTTTCTGCGCCTCTCTCTCACTCCCACACTCTCTCTCTCTCTCCGAGGTTAGTTCAGTTTGTGCTCGCCCTTGATTTGTCGCGTGTTTCACTATCTGTGTGTCTGTTCTTCGTACCTTGTACCTATGGAATCTAAAGAAATCTGTTATTATGTAGTGGAAGTGCAAAAGTAACCGTGACTGTTCCTCTAAAATATATATATTGATGCATAATATTTTCGATCAGGATCAATATCCTCATTACATATATTCTACTCTTCGTACCTTGTACACAAAAATGGTTTAAGAACTTTTTTGTTTATTTAGTGCAAGTGCCAAAAAATCGTTGTTTCTCTGTTTATAAATAATGTTTTTGATCAGCAAGATCCTTCTCATTACATATATATTTAATTGCGTCGATATATTATTATTATTTTATGGAAAAATCTAAAAATAGCAATTTTTAATAAATAAATGCGCAGAACAATAATTTTTCTTTTGTTACTGTTTATCAATAATTTAAACAACAAATTTGATACTAGACTGTCAATTAGGGAAGCCCCCTTAGTATATACAAAATGTACAAAGTTGAAGGTCTTTACTCTTGAACCCATTATTAACGCATTAAAAAATGTCAAATGTCGATTACAATAATATCGTTTATCAGATCGGCAAAGCACTCAGTTGCCAAACAAATAAATGAAAGCAAAAATATTTAATCTTCGGTATACCGCATAAATATTATAGATTCTTTCTTGTTGCCGTTCAAGAATAACTCGAAGCTGCTGCTAATAATCGTAAATAACTTGCGTCAACATATATATTTCTTGCTAATTATTATTGATATAATTGTAGTTGATATAGTCATAAGTATAGTGTGTACTTCCGACCGATTCATTGACGCGTGCGAGTTTTCTTTGAAATGGCAACATGGTCAACATGGTCATAATTGATAAACCCTTGTCGAAATTGGAGTTCGACAAGCTCCACAGTTTATTGCTTCAATCAGTTATCGGCTATCGATTCGATAACATGATAAGGATCCAAACCAAAGGAACATAATTGAATAATATTTGCCATAAATTTGATAGGCAAAAAAAAAAAAAAAAGCAATCGTATATAGAACTACGAATCGCGTGATAATACAAAATGCATAGTTTTTTTTTTTTGTTTTTTGATGCTATATGCATAGCTAATTGGTATTTTTACCCTCCTCCCAACTCACAGGCCACGCCCATCAGCAAGAAATTGTTGGTCGATGAGCCCTCCAAGTACGCGCCGGATGACATTGAGGTTTTGATTTGCATACGTGTTTTTTCTATAACATAAATTGGTTTTTTGAATGTTATTTGGTGTCGTGTTTTGATCAAATGAATTTCACCCCTCCCCCGCCCTTCACATATATTCTAACCACCTCAACGCGCTCATTGAGTCATTATTAAAATCGAATTTTGACCGATACTAATTACACTCCCTGCACTTAGCTTTGAGATCGTTCCCAATCCAAAAGCACTTTACGTAATTCTTCGCAACTCCTACTTGTTGGGTATGCTTTGGTATCCCTGTCTGTCTCTTATGGTTTCCCTTTTGAGCATAACTTGCGTGCTATAATTCGAATTGATTGTAATTGCATTTTCATTGAATTGCAGGCAAAGATTATTAAGAACGATGACACCGAGCTAACCTACCGGACCACGGAACCGCCGCGCGATGTGCATGTAAAGATGCTGCAGGAGAATATCGATACGCTGGAAAAGGTCTTCAACTATGTGGCCAAGACGCACTCGACGAAACGGTGTCTGGGCACCCGGCAGATACTCAGCGAGGAGGATGAAACCCAGCCGAATGGACGTGTCTTCAAAAAGTACAACATGGGCGACTACAAGTGGAAGAACTTCATCGAGGCGGAGCGCATGGCGGCCAGCTTTGGCCGTGGTCTACGCGAACTTGGCCTGTCGCCGCGTAAGAACATTGTCATCTTTGCCGAGACACGTGCCGAGTGGATGATTGCTGCCCATGGTTGCTTTAAGCAGGCAATGCCCATTGTCACCGTCTATGCCACGCTTGGTGATGACGGTGTTGCCCACTGTACGTAAAACATATAAATAAATATATATTTATATATACTTTATTAATTGTATTTGAACTCCCTTTTAGGCATTACTGAAACTGAAGTTACCACGGTTATTACCTCGCATGATCTGTTGCCCAAATTCAGGACACTGCTCGCCAAATGCCCAAATGTGGACACCATTATCTATATGGAGGATCAGCTGCATAAGACGGAAACCACTGGATTCAAGGAAGGTGTCAAAGTGCTGCCCTTCGCTCAAGTTATTAAAATTGGCAATGACAGCAAATTTGGTAGGTGCAAGCGTGGGCGGATATTATAAATTGATAGGTCAGATAGGGTCTAGCAAGTTTTTAATTGGCTTGAGAATTGTAGAACAAACGTAGTTTGTAAAACGGTTATGTATGTATATATTTATTTTAAATATTTGCTAAAGAACAATAGAGATTGCTAAACAATATTTATATTTATAAAGCAGATAAATAATTTGAGTTAAAGAGAGAAACAAATTGAGACATGTTCGAAGAGAACACTTGTTGGTAGTCTTAACGTGAAAATGTCGCAAACTTACTTTTAGTTATGGTTAAACTCTAACTAATACTTCTTCCCCTGTTCCCCACAGAGAATGTGCCACCAAAGGCTGAGGACAATGCGATCATCATGTACACTTCCGGCTCAACGGGCACACCAAAGGGTGTTCTGCTGTCGCACAAGAATTGCATTGCAACAATGAAGGGCTTCTGCGATATGGTTACCATTTATCCGGAAGATATACTGATTGGCTTTCTGCCACTGGCGCATGTCTTTGAACTGGTGGCTGAGAGCGTTTGCTTGATGACTGGCGTCTCTATTGGCTACTCGACACCGCTGACGCTAATCGACACGAGCAGCAAGATCAAGCGTGGCTGCATGGGCGATGCGTCCGTGTTGAGGCCCACGTGCATGACTTCGGTGCCGCTGATACTCGATCGCATCTCCAAGGGCATCAATGACAAGGTTAACTCGGGCTCGGCATTCAGAAAGGCTCTCTTCAAATTCCTCTACCAGTACAAAGTCAAGTGGGTGCAGCGTGGTTATCAGACGCCATTGATTGACAGGTATGTCAAAACAGCTGGGCTACAATTGAGTTATAGTTTTATTTACATTTCGTCTTTGATTCCTTTTTATTGCGACAGTCTGGTCTTCAAGAAGGTGGCCAAGCTGATGGGCGGCAGGGTGCGCATTATTATGTCCGGCGGAGCGCCTCTCTCCGCTGACACACACGAGCAGATCAAGACGTGTCTGTGCGTGGATTTAATACAAGGCTATGGTCTAACAGAGACTACATCTGGCGCAACTGTGATGGATTGTGAGTGCATTGCTGCCACTAATATTTAAACTGAACTGAATACTAAACACATTCAATTTGCTCTTTCAGATCGTGACATGACCTATGGACGCACTGGTGGACCCTTGACCGTTTGCGACATTCGGCTGGTGAATTGGGAGGAGGGCAATTATCGCATTACAAACAAACCGTATCCCCAGGGAGAGGTGCTCATCGGTGGTGACTGCGTCTCGCAGGGCTATTACAAACTGCCCGGCAAGACCAATGAGGACTTTTTCGAGGAAGACGGACGCCGTTGGTTCAAAACCGGCGACATTGGAGAAGTGCAAACCGATGGCGTACTTAAGATAATTGGTGCGTCCAATATATAAT
This sequence comes from Drosophila anomalipes, assembly GCA_035041615.1. Classification (NCBI taxonomy): domain Eukaryota; kingdom Metazoa; phylum Arthropoda; class Insecta; order Diptera; family Drosophilidae; genus Drosophila; species Drosophila anomalipes. Next base: position 4,890,747 of record JAWNKZ010000040.1, read on the forward strand.
CAAATATACGTTTCTCCTTTTAACGCACTCCATTTGCCCACAGATCGCAAGAAGGATCTGGTTAAGCTGCAGGCTGGTGAATATGTCTCACTGGGCAAGGTCGAATCCGAGCTGAAGACTTGCGGCATTATTGAGAACATTTGCGTTTATGGGGATCCCTCAAAACAATTCACTGTCGCGCTGGTCGTGCCGAATCAGAAACACCTCGAGGATCTCGCCGAGCGAAATGGGCTGAAAAACAAAACGTATGAGGAGCTGTGCTCATCACCCATCATGGAGAAGGCCATACTCAAGGAAATTAGCGAGCATGCGCGAAAATGTAATATGGCCTTAACAATTCAAATATTTGATCAGATCTAAAATTCTAAAAACGTCACATTTTTGCAGGCAAATTACAAAAGTACGAGGTGCCCGCGGCCATAACGCTGTGCAAGGAAGTTTGGTCGCCCGATATGGGTCTAGTGACGGCTGCCTTCAAGCTGAAGCGGAAGGACATTCAGGACAAATATCAGCACGACATAAATCGCATGTATGCTTCATGAAAAGCAATGGACTAAACAGCGGTAGCATCATTGAAGCTAATTGTGTACTAAATATATATACCAATTGTTTTAGTATAGCTCAAAATTCAAAATTCATTGTTCAAAACCAAACCAGCTTAAGTTCAATGAGATCTAAAATCTAAAAACCAAAAAGATACAAACACAAACACACAACACACAAATACAAACACATCAACAGCTTAGCCTGTATAGGTAACACTTTTATTTAGAACATTTTCTATTTAAGAAGAGAAAAGAGCATGTATCGAGTTTTTAGACAATGTGCAGCTTGGTTTTGTTAATTTTGTTTTGTACCATGCTGTTGATAATGATGATGATATGATAATGATTACGATTAAATGACAATGATAATGATACTGATGATAACGGTTATGATTCGATGTACAGTTTTCGGTTTTTTTTAGTACATTTTTGAGGCAAGTGAAAATTACATAAAGTAATACTTATTTTTATAAAAAAAAAAACAAAAAAAAAGAAACCCTAAACTAAGCTTAAGTGGTTGCCTAATAATTATGTACATACTATACATATACACAATCGCGTATATATCAAAATCTTAATTTAGATTTTATTATACATACATATATTTATAGCGTACTTCTTTAAACTTAGTGTTATATATATATTTATATATATATATATATGGCAAATATTGAAGTAATGAATTGTAGCAAACAAATAAAAACACAAACAAAAACGACATGTTCTGAATTCAAATGCTAAATGCAGACAAACTATTACAATTTCTTTACTTCTATCGGGACGTAAATGAAAGGAGAAAAGTGAAAACACAAAATACGAACCCTCCATATATAAATTTATACACAAAACGCATGCAAATGTTTACAACAAATATTGTAAAATATGTATTTTAGGGAAATTTAGTTAATTAATTTACAACAATGCGAATAAACTTTAAAAATCAATTTCAATTACAATTCGAAATTCAGAATTCAGAATCAGCATAAGAAAGACTTAGAACTAGAAGAATATTTGAAAACAAAAACAATGACTATTCTTATAAGATTCAATACAGATATTTTTCTTGTTTCTTTAGATGTGCAAATAGATTTGATTAACTTTTAGTCATATTTTTAGTTACTACCTATAAATTATAGGAATGTTTTTAGCAATTGACTATGACAAGGTGCGTTTCTGAAACGAGAACGAAATATGTATTTGATAAATTCTAGTGAACGAGCTAACATTTTTAAAATATCGCAATTCATTTTGTTTACTAAGTATACACGTACATACTATATAATGCATATTTTAGATAGTTATTTATAATTATAGAATGCGTTACACAAAAAGTCGTAAACTAAGTTAATTTTGCATTATTGTACATTTGGGTGTATAAATGATGAGATGATAAATCAATAAATATTTAAATTTTTGAAAATATTCTTTAATTTGCTGAATCAGTAAGTAAATCCAAGCTGACAAATATATATATATATAATATATATACAGGCGTCAAATCGACTAAGAACTGCATCATGTTTTTTCTGTGACCGTATTGTCTGCTTAGTGGTAAAACCAAGTCCGAGTATGATTATACATTTTTCACATTTAGCTGGTTTTCCCGAATCAATGCTACCTGGCCGGAAATTTATTATACAGTCAGGATGGCCGAGTGGTCTAAGGCGCTGCGTTCAGGTCGCAGTCTACTCTGTAGGCGTGGGTTCGAATCCCACTTCTGACAATCATATTTTTCGGTGGGTGGATTATATGGGATAAATGAGGATGATGTGTGTGATGGTTGTTGTTTTGGTGTATTATAGAGGGCGGACTTTTACTGGGTGAAAACAAGAAAATTGCTATGTTTAATTTCGATACGTACGAGATGTACAAAAATAGACTTGTTTTACGTTTACTCATATTTTTAGTTACCCATAAATGGTTACTACTCAAACATAGATAATGTGTAAGTGGAACTGTTCCTGTGTGCAAAATGAAAATTTATATAGATTATTGCATTGAGTTTCGAATAACTAACATAAATACATGCAGAGAAAAGATCTTTACACTTTAGTCAACTGTTATCAACAGCGGTTACTTATTTTCGCTATTAGGTAATTTGATTTAATTTTAATTATGGCACAAAATTAATATGTGTATTCAAAAACCACCAAAATCTGTTACCAATGTAGAAACATCGATATTTTTTAATATCGACTTATCGGTTTGGTTCCAAATAATCGATGAGCCGCCTGAATTTGCTGGCTGACAAAAGCTGATAGCTTTATGGCGCCAATTTGTTTTGCAAATTGAAAAAATGTCTGACCAAATGAATATTTTACAACTTAAATGCATGTTTAGCCATGCAGCCGAACTGCAATCAGGCTCAGACACAATGATTAAATGAGTTAATAGACTTAATGCAAATACGCTCCTTAATCGTCTTCATGCATACTCATTTCTCTCTGCTCTAATGCATTTAAATTCACTTTCGTTCAAGTTCAACTATATAGGTAGGTATTTATTTAAGTTGTGCATAAAACAATTTCAGCTTGCACTGCTGCATTGCACGCGCTGTCAAGCGTAACAACGAATCACACTTAAAGTTTGAGTTTGACGTTGAAAAGAAAAAAAGAAATAGAAAGAAAAAGAAGTTGCCATCGTTATTCCAAGTATTTAATGCTCTCTTGCATACTCTAAAGAAGAACATCAGATAGAATTAATACCCTTAGTCTTTAATCTGCCATAAAATCAAATGAATGTAACTTTCAGCTTCAACGGGCTTAAAATGGACCATAGATGGAAAATATTATGAATTTACCTTATGCGTTACACAATTCTCAACCAAATGAAAACAATTCACAGACAAGCGAGAGTATAAAAAGGATGCATATCGAGAATGTGCAGAAAAGTGCAATGTAAACACGACAAGAAGAAGAAGAAGAAGAACAAGTGGAAGAAAAGGATGAGTAACAACAGCAAACTTGCTGAGGGGCGAGTTGAATTAGGATTGAATCAAAGACTTGTGAAACTCGAAATGGACGCAACACATTTTTGCATGTTGTATTTGTATTAAAAGTTTGTAGCCTTTGGCGAGGAACATCATTCAAACGCATCCTTACCATAACAATGCATAATATAATTTAAGTTTGTTTTTCTCACATTCAAATAGCGTTTCACAAAACACAATAGGAGCGCTGTAATTGTTTGGCATACAAAATTATTAAAAATAATAATAAAAGGGAAACAAAGCAATATTTAAGCGCACCTGCTGCTTACCGCTCAAATAAATTCAATCAATATTAATTAAAATACAGGCATTTTCCCTTCGGTGCATTGCACATTTCCAGTTTTCCTGGCGCTTTACATTTCTGCTTCTGGTTCGGTTTTGTGTTGGTCTTTCCTACTGGGTGGTTGGGGTTGCGTTCCCTGCCTGCCTGCTTGCCTGCCTGCACCCGACTTTCATAATTCGACTTAAATGCTACGAGGCAATTTGCAGAATCTACAACAACAACCACAACAACCACAACAACAACAGCAACAACAAAGTTCAAACAACATGGAACAAAGTGCACATTCCTGCCGCTAAAACACCGATTGCTGCTGCTGCTGCTGTTGCTGCATTATTACAAATACAAAAACAAATTCTTCCCACACATATTGGACACGACTCAGCTAGACCACAAGCCCAAAGCTGGCCAACCACCACCCACCTATCAGAGAGAGAGAGAGAGAGAGAGAGAGAGAGAGACCAAGATAATGAGAGAGCGTGTTTAACATTGCTCAAAAGCAGTTTGAGCGCGACTTGTGAAATTATGTTGACGCATGCGCATTGAGTAAAGCTGACTATCAGGGTGGGCTGAGCTTTATTTTCGTAACGATTTACCTCGTTGGCCATTTTTGGGTGGTTGTCGTTTCAAAGCTCGGCGCGCGCTGTTGCGTCGCAGTTATTGTTCATGCTTCGACTGACCGAAACGAGCCAGAGAGAGAGAGAGAGAGAGAGGGTGCTGCGTGTGGGTGTGTGTGAGAGCGACAGCAGCAACTGAGAGAAAGCTTTCAAGCTAATGTTTGTTGTTGTTGTTGTTGCATTGAACAGCGCAATTCTACTTTCCAAAAAGTTCAATTGTGACGTTCTCCGGTGAGTGTGCGACTTTTTTTTTGCCAGTTTGACGAAAGACGTTCGCGAGTGCGGTAACGGGAAAACCATACTCAAATCGTAAACATCAATAAATATCGCGGGGGTTGAAATAAATAAAAAGAACCCACAAAGCGCAATAAGAAGTGTGTAAGCAAACAAATATAATTAATAATAATTACATTAATTTAACAAGTTAGTGCAAGTGTAACACACACAAAACTAATATTTGTCACCTTAAGCGACAAACAAACTTCGAGAACGAAAAGTACCGTTAAATAATGCGCGCTGTGCAGTTTTTGAGTTAACTGTAACTTTAGCACGCCGTGTTGCGCCTTCACCCAAGGGTGAACACGGGGAAAGTTCCACCCCACAACAAACCCTCAAAACCATTGAATAAACTTTCATCCCAATCGTGCTCTGAAAATATCACACAGAAAAACAAACGCTGCACAGTTAGTGATTTTTTTTGTTGGTTTAGTTTTTATTCGCACAGCGCAATTTTGCTTAGTGCCCACAACAGAGGAAAAGCCGCGGGCGTGGCGACCGAGCATACAGGGAGACACGGACAAGGACAGGGGCCGAGTCAGGGACAGGGACAGGGACCGGGACCGGGACAGGGATAACGGAAATAGACTAACGGAGCACATACGCAGCACGAAGCGAAGCAAAACCAACGGGAATTGCAACGGGACATTCTCGTCGTTGCTGTTCGAGCCGTGTTAATTTGTCGTGCATTCGCCAGCAACAACTGGGAAAAACAACTGGGCAAAAAAGTTTGTCAACTAAACAAAAAAGAGTTTTTTATTGGCCTTTCGCTGGCTGGAAATAATAGGTGAGTTTTTTAAATAGAGATAGATAATTATCATCCATTGACTTTTCATCACATACTGTATATAAAAATCGTTTTAATGATGATTACCTATACTGAAGTTAATTCACAGAGAATAAGAGAGAGAGTGAAAAATGGTGTTAAATTTTAAAGGTAAAAAATGTGAATATTTTGATTTCTAAAATAAAAAAATTCTTTATAAAATTGTTTACGTATGCGTACATATTTAAATCTACATGACTGTTTAATGATGCAATTTCAACTCTTTAACAATGCATTCACCTTTTCACTTTATTAATGTATTATATTTAGGGTTGTTTACATAATTTCATCTGAAAAAATCAATAATTAACGTTGATTTTATAGAAAATGTATAAAACTGGTTGATAATTATAATTAAAAATTAATAATATGATTTTAAAAAAATACAATCAATTATTTTTTACTAATGCTTGTACCTCATTGAAGTTATATATATATATATATATATATATTTATTCTAGATAGTCTCTAGATTTTGAAACTATCTTGATGAAACTTTTCACATTTGGAGACCAAACTTACCCAATATACGCATTTTTTGAATTTTACCATTGGAGACTGACCAAATTCACCAGTAGTGTTATTTATTCCTCTTAAAATTTTCACAAATAATAGACGAGATTGGAGTACAGTTTAGTATATCTATATAACTATATTGGGAACAAACGGTTGGTTTTTTACATTTATAACAACATTTTGTTGACGGCAATTTGACTTTGTTCTTCATGTTTCAGTATGTGTACTTCAAAAAATGATCAATTGATATGAGTAGAATTCGAAGTGATTAAGTCAACAGCTAAACAATAAAGTGGTTAAGGGCTTTGCCAAACAAAAGGCCGACAGTGTCATTTCGTATTAGGGCTGCCACCCTGCCAAAAGTGAACAAGGAGCAACCCAATCCGAAAATCCAAATTCAAATTCAAATCAGAGTTAGTCGCATATGTACTTTTGCATATGTGTGTGTGTGTGGAGTGGACAGTCAACTAACTAAACAAAAGAAGGCAATTCTGATGAGCTTAAAATACGTTTTGTCAACATTAGGAAAAGACTCGGTTTTAGGACAGGAGGCTTGAAGGGTAACGGGGTGCTGAGTGTCATGTGTGGATAAGGGGAATGATTAATGCTGCTGAAATTGCTTTCGAATTGCCGTCCAAAACAACAGCAACAAATACCATGCCAGAGATGCGGATGTGGACATTGTGGATGTGAGAATGTTGCGGATGTCGCACTGGAAAATGCACAAAGGGAGGTGATGCGATGTGATGCGACACGTCGCCTGTTGCGACCAGCCACCCTCAAGGACGGCAAGTTGCAGGGTCGAGTGCGAAACAACCCTCGTCTTGCTTGCAACTGCAACAAGGATGCATATTTCAAATTCAGCCTCGTATCTCGTATGCATGTGCATACAAAATCAAGTCACAAAATTCTAGTCGAGAGAGCTCGACTAGGAGATGCTCTGAAATTAAATGAACTTCAGCGATTAAAAAACAGCTTACAAAGATTTATATAGCCAAATATATATTTAAAGCTATCAATATGATCAAAATTTAATATATGTATATCTATACTATTTTATACTATATCTTTAAAATTGTATTTTTTACTGGTATCGGAAATCCAGGTTTATCGATATTCACGAAACGGGGATGCTATCGATAAAATAAACTAACTTTGATCTACGAGAACTCAGATACCAAATGGAAGTCTCTAATTCTTTTAGTCTCTGAGATCAGCTGGTTAATACAGTTGGACAGTCGGATATGGCCAGATCGACTCAGCAGTTGATGCTGATCAAAATAATCAAATATACCTCATGGGGTCGGATAGGCTTCCTTGAGCCTGTTACATACTTTCACAACTTCATTATAGTCTTTTCACCCATTTTTAATGGGTTCAGGGTATACAAAAGGCAAAAAACAAAAAGGAAAGCCACCATGCGAATAACGGTAGCTCGCACAATCCCTGGTCGGCTTAAGTGCATTATCCTTGAGCGAGTTGACGCACTCGGTCTAACCCTCAAAATAATTGCATGCATCTAGCACCTACAACAAGTCCGCCCTCCCTCTCCCCCTTCCCCCTCCCTCCCTCGCTGTATGCTCGACTTCGTTGCTTCATCATCATCAGCGGAAAAACAGCGTTTGTCTCTGCTCATCAATCATTATGGGATTCCTTGCTGCTTGCTGCTGCTCTTTAAGCTTATTGACTGACATGGAATTCAATATTTCTCCTTCAATCAAAAACAATTTACTTGAAATACTTCAATGACAGCCAAAGTAACCTTACACTCAGAAAAAATCGACATGAAATTTAGAAAATCAACCGAAAAAAAATCTCCCAAGCAACTAGAAGATTTTTCTCGTTCTTAGAAATAATTTCTGAATATACAAAAAACAAATTCTTAAGATTAGAAAGGTGTATTTTCAATTTTTGAGAAATATTATTTAATTATATAAAAGACAATTTTGTATTATTTATTAGTTTATATTATTTAATTCTTTATTATTTGGTGACCTCTTTTTATAATTTAAATATGTTTTTCGCTCAAGGTGTTTTTTTTACTTAACCTGGAGTCAGACCCCTATATACAATACAATTGGGAGAAAATCTGAATAATAAGGCGAGTTACAATTGGCTCCAAACGAATGCAGATTTTATAAAATGAAGGACGATTTGTATTCTGAGTTTACAAGTTTAATTTAAATATGTTGAAATGCTTCATTTTATTATTATTTTGATTTTTGGACAAATTTCTTTGCCACCACATTGCACGAAGTAGACATTTCTCAAATCTATACCGACTTTCAAAAGGGGAAATATCAAAGAGTAGTTGAATATTATATATGTAAAATTCATGCAAATTTCAACTCCCTTCCAACTATTATCTAATAAATGCAAATTTACAATCAATTAATTCGCTTTGAGGTCTACTGCGATTTCTGTTGTCCATTTACAAATTAAATTATGCGTATTGGGCACGCTCTCAGCCTGAAGATATCACAATTCAAGCAGTTCCGTTGAGTTCCTCGTCTTGTCTAACGATATTAGTGGCTTTATCTTTAGCAGGCGTGGCAATGCGGAGAGACTCGAGTCGACTTGGCCATTTTCACGTCGAGCACGTTTTACTTTTCCGGCTAAATTAGATTGCGTGCAGAATATGGGCGAGTTGAGCGCGGCAGGTGCAAGCTGACTCAGTGTAAAGAGGGGGGGAGGGGGCCCGGTCAGCGGGGCAAGGGGCGGCTTAAGTTAGCGCGTTCGTTGCGTGTGCAACAATATTTTATGAGGGGTTGGCGTAAAAGAAAAAAAATTAAAAAACTACGCGCTTTCCACAAGACATAGCTTGGCCGTTGTTTTATTTTGTTGGGCCGCGAAAACTTATGCACAGCAAACTAATCTCTTTAGTGCAATTAATTATGTGCCGACGCCATTTTGTTAAACCCAAAGAACCAACATTCAGGGCATTCATTTTACACGGGCAGCTCAGCTCAGCTGTTCTGAAAAAAACTTTATCCTTTCAGTTGCCTGCTTATAAGCCAAACCACAAAAGCGACCATTTCATGTAACTTTGGCATAGCCGAGAGATTACTCAACTCCCGGAACCCTTTGGAATAGCGTAACGAACATTGTTGCCCAGTTTCCAGCTCACAGTTTTGTGTGTGTGTGTGTTTTTTTTTTTAATTTTTTTTTATCTTTGATTAACATCACTCAAAAAAGTTGAGTGTTGAACTAAAATCAATTGAAAACACTGTCAAACATGCAACGAAAATCATTTTAATTTAAGCATAGGTTTTTTTCTTCTAAAATACAAAAAAAAATTAAATTTAATGGTACAAACTAAATGAAATTGAATGAAAAGGATGTAATTAGCGTAATTAAAATGAAAAATTCAAAATAATATAAAAGGTATACATACAAAAAATCTGGCGTTTGAATATTTAAAATGATCCCACATTCAACTCTTAAAGATTGGGTAAACCCAGCAAAAACTCAAACAGACAAAAAGTTGCAGGTAGACAAGGCAGTGAGAAAGATGGAGATAAAGAGTGAGACAGAAAATAAAATAGAGATGGGTAAATCCCTATCTGTGGAGCAAGATAAGCTTGCCACACTTATGCACATTCAACTTAATCAAAGAAAGAGAGCTTAATCAGCTGCACATGAAGGCAATATAAAGGGAATAAAGTTCCTGGTAGGTCTACTAGGAATATAAAAGTTAAGATGACCTAATAGAAAAGCGGAATCGATTTCGCTATTAATGAACTTATCTAGGTAAATCACACTAATTAGTATCTTGCGGTTAACCAACGAGGGAAGAAGCCAACTGGAATACAATGGCAAACAAAGATTAGGATTTCATATAAAGCCACAAAAGGCAAGGAGAATGAACTACTTCTGAATGGACTCAATTCGAGCTTGGTGCGAGTGACGAGTCTTGTCGAGATACTTTAAATAAGAAATATGTTCATATAATATGATTTACTTAGAAATCATATTGCTCTGTGATTTGCATCGCTTTTCATTTATTTCATTAATTTTTATGGAATGTAAACTACGCAACTGCATGCAATTAAAATTTTTGGTTTATTAAAGCACAAGTCTTCGGTTTGTAATGCAATTCATGCCAACTTGGATCACTTGAACATATTATATATTCATGAAGGCATGTAATTGAATTCTGCTTTTGAGTAGTTTGCTCTACTTAGAGTTTCATACAATTAACGTAGATATATATATATATATATATATATATATATATGTATATGAAGAAGGGCATATTTTATGAACAGCAAAACTTTTCAAATGCTGGCGTCGACTTTGGCGATTAAGTCTTTGCATGCAAAGTATTGTGAAACTATTTAATGCAGAATATGCAACCACAAACCACAAGCCTAAACCAAAACCAGAACACGATAAGCGCCAACTTTTCGCAAAGGCAAAAAAATGCGAAAAAAATCACCAAGGATTTGTAGATTCAAGCAAAAAAAAATTTGCTGCTCACTGTATAAATAACAAGAGAGAACATTGCAATCGGGCGTAACCGACTGGCGAAATACTTGTTCCAACGGATAAGGTGCAAAAAAGCCTGTCCAAGTTTGCCATTCAACTTGCGGTAGATATAAACTAGTAACGTTCCATCGAACGGCATATGCCGATCCTTGAAGAATATCGCCAACAACCTACCAACCAAATTTGGTGACGATAGCCTTAAAATTGTAGGAGATTGGCTTTATCGATTTGCGAATATAGATTTTATCGATTTTCTAGACCCCTGGTTTACATAGCACTCAAATTTGTACACTTTGACGCGGGCACAGACCAGTATGTGCTCCAAGTCAAGTCCAAGTCTTTATCATATAGACGGACAGACGGATAGACGGACAGACCGCAAAACCATGGATTGACTGAGCGTCAAAGCAAAATGCAGAACGCCAAGCTATAAACTTAATTAATTTATATGCACTGTTATCAGTACAACAACCGCGATTTTGTCCAGCGCTTCGGCAGCCAGACACAGAAAATAAAAAAAAATTATATGTAAATTAAATTGAAAATAATATACAAAATTTATGCAAAAGTACTTTAAAAATAGAACATATAAATTATTATTAAATTAAATTATATTATTATTACTACAGGAAATTATTATTATCAATTGAAAATCAGATTTAATTTTAACTACATAATGATTTGCCTTGGAATATGTCTCGAATGCCAAATTTAAAGATTGCCCCACATTTATTACTCATACGACACGTTGTCATCACACGTGAAACTGGACTTGTTCTCAGCACATGTGAATGTGGGCTGTGTAAATGTAAAGCTTGTTGCTGGCCAATTAAGTGCGAATTAAATTATAAAACTCACCCACGCAATTTCCACCGATTCAATTCAATTTCAATGCCAGTCAGCTGTAGTCCGTTTGTCAAATTCGCAGTGCAACAACCATAACATGAATCAACAACAAATCCGAAGCAGAAACAACTCAAGACTCACGACGCGAATCTCGTTGAGATGGTTGTAAGTCTGTGTGTGTGTGAGTGTGTGTGTGAGCGTGATGATGATGATGATATTTCTTTGGGCGCGCATAAGTGAATGAAAATGAAAAAGTGCTGGTGGCACACAAGTTACGTGATCCGAATGCCCAAAAAATAAAAGAAAAAGAAGAAAAAAACTCAAGCTGACATTAAATGACGCGACCGACGGGTGAGAATGACAAGTGGTGAGTGGGCGGCAAATGCTAGCACTCACTGTCGTCCAAGCGCAACGGCTGGTGACTGGTCAATGGGTCTGCTTCAATCCAATACAAAGCGAACCATGCTGCGCACACAAAACAACAACAGCAACAACAACACGACAAAAGCAACAACAACAACAACAACAGCAACAACAACAACAACAACAAGAACAGCAACAACAACAGTAGCAAAACCCAGCAGCAAATTAAATAATTTGTATTGCTGCTATTGTTGGCATTTGAGCTGGTTTTCGGACCTTCCTTGTTATAGTCACTTGTAGTTGTTGCTGTCTGGCATCGTATGTATATACACACAAACACATAGATACATATATATTTTTGTTAAAATTAATTAAATTGGCAAAAAACGATAAAAAAAAAATAAATTACATCAGACAAAAATTGCTCAAATATATCTGGAAAATTAAATTCAAATCGTTTGTGAAAAGTGTGATAAATAATAAAGAAAATGTGCTCACTGAGATTTCTTGGAGACTTGTTTTGTAGAGCTTTGAAATAGCCTAATAGACAGATGCCAGCTGCTGGCTGCTGGCTGCTGGCTTTCTTAACTGATTTTGTTGCCTTGTGCCAAAGGTCACAGGATATGACCGGAAAAATGTTGTAATTAAACTTTTAATTAAAACCATAAAAGTCATTGCAATCCAAAGTACTTATTTCAAATACGATTTAAGCAAGCATGAGTGCTCTATTAGGAAATTTCGAGTACCCATCTCCCCAGGCGAATAAAAATAAGTTAGCATACTTTAGTTGACAGACCTCGACTGGCAGATATCCTAAGCAGTAGATTTACTGATAGCAGTTTGCTCAAAGTGAAGACGCTAATTTTACATATGTTTATATAATGTGTCAGGTTATATTATAAAACAATTGGAAGTCTAAATCTATCGGAAATCGATTTGTATCGATATTCGTAAAACAGGTGCACTTATTGATAAGACTTAACTTGGTCTGCGTAATTATTCCGATTCTCTAACTCTATTAGTCTCTGAGATGAAGTTATTCATACAGACGATTCGGCTGTTGATACTTATAAAGAATTAATATAGTCTATGGGGTAGAAGAGAGGAAAAGTGGAAGAAAAGAATCGAAGGCAAGTAAATATAAAATAAATAAGTGAAAATATCTGGATATAAATAAATTCATTAAAATCTCATAGAATCTGTCAAATATTGATTAAATTTGTGATAGTAAAATAAAATAAATCAAATAAATAGTAACTGAACATGATTGAAAACTTCGTTTGAAATGAAACTAATTTATCGATTCGGCAACGATTGAGTAAGCAATTAGTGCAAAATATTTATGAATATGAATAAATCGTGAAATAAATCAAAATTTATATAATATCATATGTATATTTGCCAATATGATTTTGTATTATAAATCCATTCTATACACTCGTTTGTCTTGTCACAATAACAAATGAGTTGAGCAATTAGTCGGCAAACAAAATTTATGTATAGCTCAATTTGATTACACTATGGGCCTATGAATCAATGGAATGTGTTTTAGGTTAAGGACAGTGACATTCTCTCGAACAGTGTATTTAATTCGGGTAATAAATAACAGCAATACGATAGCTGCAATTTATCCAGGAAGCTCCGCTTTACGCGGGTGTGCGGAGAATGTGAAACACATTACTTTTGAGCACCTGCAGTTGAACCATATGCCACCAAACCCAATTCCCCATGCCTCATACAACATTCATTTATTAGATTGCATGCAGAAGCGATGTCAACATAAAAGCGAGCCCCGGACTTAAAGGTAAAAACAATGGCGTAGTCAGGACACACAATAAGGGGATTGGAGGAGCTTATTTTGAACAAGTCACCATTTTATGCCATTAGAAATGTTATTGGTTTTGATGCCAGGCTAAAAAAGAAGTCAGACAACAACCATAATATACAACAAATAAATGAATAATATATATGTATAAGTAACAAGCAGAAAGTTATAGGATTTCAGAAATATAAAACCTTTTCTTAAATTTATTTAACTTTGGATAGGAGCAATGAAAACAACGATTGTTAGTATAATTTACATGGAAATCGACCTGAAAAATTATTAAAAGAAAATTTCAACTTTAAGCAACTGAAGCAGCCTAACTAGTTATGACAATCTTTGAAATTTCTAAAATAAATAAAGAATTTGACCAACAAGATTTAGATTCGTAAGACTTTTTGGAGAGTTTCTACTATTTACTTATTTTCTTAATATTTTTTTTAGCGACATATGGTAAACAAAAAATTTTATTCTAGTAAATTCTAGACTCAATAAGCATGCAGACTTTCTTGTGTGTAGTCGAGTGAAAATTTTTGTCTTTGTCATTGTGGAACATCAATCAAAGTCAAATCCAATACAGAATTCTGGTGTCAGTTTGTGGTTCGTTAAAAATTTGTCTATTGCTGCGGCATTCGTAGCAGCGTCTTCTGATCAAGGCTATATAATGTATGAATAAATTACACTGAAATTTAGAGAGTTGACATATTTTTGCGCCAAGGATAGCTTATTATTATTCAGAAATAATATTTCTAAAAAATAAGTTTGTGTTAATCTAAAAGTTATGGGGTTTCTCTTAATAATTCTTGGTAGAATTTTTCTAAAATTTTGAAAATGTATGTTAACCAAAGGATTCTTTCTAAAAATAAATGTTTTCATTTCCGCATTTTTGAAACGTCTTTCTTAATATAGAAAAAAAAACTTTTAGAACTTTAAGAAATATTTATTTTTGTATATTTAGAAATTAAATTAACTAAAATTTAATTAAAAACTTTCGGCAATGTGATTTTTCTTCTGAGCTTATTAGTAAATAGATTTTCCAGGGGGCAGCTGCTCCCGTAGTCATACCAGACTACGCCCATGGCTAAGAGTATAAAATGTGTAACCATAAACCGGCTGGTAACCACAAAAACAATTTGGTGGTTGGCCCTCTCGGTTCACGTGAGAGTGTAATAGTGTGCATGTTAATGGTCGCATAGAGGGCGTCAGGGAAACAATTGTGTGTCATGCACTTTCAACCCCAGCGTCGTCTTGTCTGGAGTTCCAGTCCAGCAATCCTGGCTATAAAGCGGGGCCGAAAGGGGGCCAGGACAGCGTGGGCGTGAGCTGGCCATGAGCAATTGCTGTTTGGCGACAGGGTAACTAGAGCCAATGAACTAAATTGGGCAACAGCACAAAAATGAACAACAAAAATAGCAAAAACGAACAATAACAAAAACAATGCCAAAGAAGCAACAGTCTGCTGGCCCAGTTGGCTGCGTTCGTGGCATTGTTCCTGGCCTTCCTTCCTTCCTTGGCTTTTCGATACATTTATTTGAGTGACAGTTTTGCCGACTTCCCCATCTCTACTACCTCTCCACCCCACCCCAGCAAACCGCCACGCATCTGCAATCCCCCGCGGAGAGCGGACACGTGCTGTTTGCCGGTGTTCATTATTTTAGCCAGTGGCAATGTTTTGCCAACCCCTTCACCCACTCCCTTCCACTTCCCTCACTCCGTGTCACTTCTCTGCCGCAGTGTGTTTTAATTTTGTTTGATGTATTACCTACCCCCCAACCTCGAAATCGAAAACCCCCATCAACCCTGCAAGCACTTTGTAAGTGGGGTAAAATGATTCTTTTATTCACTTGCACATCTTGTTTTCTTTCCTTCTTGGCAGTGGAGTGTCTATTGTATACACATTTAGATTCATACACATATATAGATATAGAGCAATATTACTATGCAGATTTTCTGTGATTTCCATTTGATATTACGCGCAGAGCAAACAGTAATTTCCGCACCCAAAAGCGTTAAAAATTCAATAATCCGGTTAATCATCATCAAAAGCAATATCATCATCATCTTCGTCATCATCATCGTTGGCTCTCTGCCAAGCCAGGAACTAGGAACCATCAACGTGTACTTCAATTGTCTCTCTTCATACGAAAATGCCATAAAAACTAAAAGATGGTCAGCCGCCAAAAATTGCGTTTCGTTTTTTGAGTGTAGATTGGATGAAGGCTCCATTGGCAGCCACAGGACACAATTGGACCGTAACCAATAGAGAATTTTTTAAATACGAAGAGGGGATGCCCTCAAAATATTTGGCTTATACATTTTCGATGAAAATAGACAAAATGTTCAAATATTAACAATAGATGATCATGTTTTGGTTACATTAATACTGCATTGAAATGATTAGCAATATGCTTGTTGTTATGTTTAGATGTAGATAAACTTTATTAAATCAGTTTCGATATGGGACCTTCAATTTACTTGTCAAAGTGATGCCAAAGTCTTTGTGTCTTTTGTAAAGAACTGCTTAGTTCAATCAACATCAATGCAATTCCATTAGCACGAACTGATTTGATGCGCTCCGTTATCTCTGTGGTGTCAAGTGTCCAAAGGGAAACAGACAGGACCAAGCAAGAGCAGGGAGGACTAACGATTGGAAAGCTCTAAACGCGTATTGAGTATTTGGGGCTTGGTTTTTATGGCCAGGCAGAGTGCAAGAGAGTCACTCAGACCTTAGACAAAAAAGTAGTTAAAGAAGCAGCAGCATTAAAAATAAAAATATAAAAAGTAAATTCCTGGGAATTTGCTTTGCTTTGCTCTTTTATGGCTCAGTTAAAAAACCGCCCTGAAAACGTGAAAGTTTTTCAACTTCTTAGGAATAATTTCTAAAGATATAAATTTGAAATTATGGACTTTCAAACAACGGTCAAAAATCTTTCAAATGGAAACTTAGCGAAAATTCATTCGAAAATTCAGAAGCAGGTTTTTCAAAATAAACTGTACGAATTTATAAACTACATAAAATGTTTGTATGATTCGAACACTAAATATTAATCATTTGTGTAATTAAATTGAAATTTTGCGAAAATATCTATATATCTAAAAATGATCTAAATATAAGGAAATTTTTTTCTAAGTGTACAATGTAAGACCGCTTTATGTGTGCATTTCCTACCATGGCCTCAAACTTGCGCTAATGGAATTATTAATATGGTTACCTGTGGTGAACCACAGTGACACAAATAATGGCCGAGTCCGTAATGGAATGTTATACATACTGTCCATCATTTTACACAGAGTATGTGTGTGTGTATGTGTGTGTGTTTGTATCAAAATTAAATGATAGCAGTCAGAACAGCGGAACATGTTCCCCGTCGCTGCGACCACTAATTGAAATGGACTGCGCCTCTGCCCTGAAAATGCCATTACCTTATCCAAGGACAGGCTCCTGGGAGCTATTTGCTGAAATTTTGTAGCATTTCAATTTAAGGCCTGAATAATATTTACATCTGAAAATGGCAAACATTTGATAAACAGGCGGTGAAGTCAACATTGACTTAGCTAGTTAGTTAAGTAATTCAATTTAAATGCATCTTTAATTTGCTTCCGTCGGCGCTCGGAAAACTTTAACTACTTGCCAGACAGACAGGCAGACAGGCAGGCAGGCAGGCAGGCACTAAATGCCACAGCCTGGAGGCACAGTCGACATGCAAATGGAGAAATGTTGCGTGTGTAAAGCATACGCTTAACTTGGGGCAACAGAATGGGGCAATAATTCCGACAGCAGATGCGAGACTGGAGATGCAGATGGATGTTGCCGCAGCTGAATGGGATGCGTATGGTGCGAGCAGGTACAGCAGTAAGGATTACACGCAAAAAAATTGCCTTCAAATTTAGAAATATAAAAAACTTGAAAGCTTTTCCCGTTTTTAGAAACATTTTGTACCGTTATGGAAAAATATCTTATAGCTTGTTTTACTATATTTTCGAAATGTCCACTATTATCTAAGGAAAATGTAAACTTTTTTTTTTGCAAATAAGTATTTCTGAAATTCTGAAAGAAGTTAGAATTATGAGCTTTGAAAATATTATTTTTATAATAAGAACTAAGAACTTTTTGTACACATGTAAAAACAACATAGAAATCTTTTAATAAAATCAAGAAAAGCATTTCTTTAGAAATATATTAATAAGAATGTGGTGTGATATTTTAAAATTGCAGCTTACACTTTTTTTTTTGAGTGTGCTTACATATATGTGTATATATATGAAATGCCAAATGACAGAGCTCCCTGTATGGAGTAATGGGAATTCCGAGGGCCTTTGATAAGCAGCATCATGCTGTGTGAAAGCAGCCGGTGTCGATGCCGTTGCCGAAGCCGTTGCCGATGCCGGTGCCGATCCCGGATGGAGTTTGTAGCTGGCTGTGAGCAGCAAAATGGAACAGGAAATTGAGTGTGTCTAATGCGTGCTTATGAAGCACATTTTAAATGCATTTCTCACTGACATGTGTGGCGACATTCAAACCGGGCCAGTTTTCTTTACTTTCAACAGCAACAGGTGAGGCGGCATGCACACATGGAACCCGGCGCGTGGAGTGTGGAGCATGCTGCATGGAGTTCCGCTTTTTATTAAAATCGTGCTGCTGGCAGTCAGGATAACTCGATCTTACGCGCCATCGGTTCTCGGTTTGTCATTTGCATACTGTCACAAAGAGGAAGTTGGCAAATTTTCTTTCGTTTTTCATATGTTGCATGTTGCGGCAGGTTGCATATGCAAAACTTAATTTTGTTGCTGCTACACACACACACACACACAAGCACAAACTCTCATAAATATTTTGCATGGTATGCACTGAGGGAAAAACATGCCATAAAAAGAAGAAATCCAATTTACTATACCCTTGTAGAGGGTATTATAATTTTGTCATGAAGTTTATAGCGCTTTGAAGCTAACGTCTCCGACACCATAAGGCATAAATAATATATTCGTGATCAGTACATCACAATTCCTCTGTTTTGAAGCTATCATTATGATAATTGGCATATATCCGCATTTGTGCTGTAGGCAGAATATGGATCAGGCCTAACTTCTAAGTCTAAGGCTGGATGAGTTAATTTTATTATGCTAATCACATTTGGATTAAAAATCATATGAATACGTCTTTAAATACCTTTTCTGTTCAATAAGAATTTCCAAGCAAGCTAACCCAATTTGCGCGTTATTAAAATTACAATAAATTATTAGAATGGAACTCCTAAATTGTATTATGGTATACAGAGGAAATATATAGTAATGTTTGGATAACGACAATTTGACTCCGGCCATTCTATCTTGTTACCTAAGAAAGTATAGATATAACTTCCAAGTATTTGGCATAATTTGTTCGAAAATTCTCATTGTTTTCTTTTTTAATCTATTCACAAACATTTTATATTTTAAAGAAATAGTTGTAGGAGTCATATTTAAATTTTTGGCCAACCTTATTTTTACAAATTGAGAAAAAATGATATTATATTGTAAATTAGAAATGTTAGCACTGGTTTTTAAAATGACTTTATTTTGAGGAAAAAACTCCTTAAGTAAAATTAGAAGTAAAACTTCAAGACTGGGCAGTTTTTAGACGCTTTGACATATATTTTTCCCTAAGTGCATACGCTTACACTGTACACTATTATTGTTCTGCACTCAAGTCGCGTTTGCTGGCTTTGCAAATAAATTTGTCAAATTGCATTCTCAATTCGCTCTTGAGCGTTTGGCAGTGGTAAGTTGGAGAACTGAAACAGCAGCCACAATCAAGTGACAGAGCAATGTGTCTCTGGTCTTGTCTCTTGTCTCTTGTCCCTGGTCGATGTCTCTGTTTTCTGTCCACAATTCACAATGCACGTCCACCGTGTCATGTACTCTTCTCTTCTCCCTCCCTGCACCGCTCTCTCTCTCTCTCTCTCTCTCTTCTCAGCATTGTAGTTTACCACTGACAGCTTTTACACATTTCATTTTATTGTCACGTTCGTGTTCATTTCGTAGTTTCTCTTTATGGTAGGTCGGTTTTCACTGGGTTTTCCTCCAAATTATTTCTATTGCCAACAACCATATAAGGTCATGCTTTGATGTCGTATTTCGCTTCAATAAAAGCCGCTCATAAGTCTTGCTTATTACATATAGCGTGTCGCTATCTTAATTTCTTAATTTCCCTTGTTATGATGGGCTGATGATGAGGTGGAAAATGTTCGAATAGGTCGTATAAAAACTGTAGGAAATTGTTCAACTAAAAAATCTTTACTACTACACTATTCATGACATCTAAAATATTTAGAATTTAATTTAGTAATTTTTTTAATTTTTATGTTGAAATATATTCAATTCAAATTACACTCTATGCTAATTTTAAGAACTATTTGTAGCTTCTGTAAAAAAAACTAACTGAGTTGACAGCGATTGCAATAGCAATTAATGGCCCCAGTTTTAAGTTTTCATTTATACTCCAGCACAAAATACTCAATAAAACTTCGTAATTTGTTATTTGTCGATTGACAGATTGACTACTGTAATATTCAATTTCCGATGACTTTTTGCATGCAGCTGCCAAGGAGTGCAAGTCTGCAAGTGCATTCGCATTTTTCTCAAATTTTGCCACCGAGAAGCAATTAAATCAGCAAACTAGTCAGACCAAAAAAAATCGGATAAAAGCCAAAAGAAACCAAGAAGAATGGTCAAGGGAAAAATGTACTTCTTTTAGATTCCATAGTAAAAACAACTGCAAAGAAAATAAGTAAAAAAGGAGTATATAAAAGTATATGTATAGAGAGAGAGAGAGAGAGAGAGAGAGATAGAGAGAGAGTGGGCAGCTGGACTTAGTTAATTGACCATTAGAAACACTTTGCTATTCGCGAGGCAGCTTTTGCTTTAACTTTGGTAATCTGCACCGAGTGAGCTTAACAAAATGAATTAAAATTCCATGCAGCGTATTAAAGTGCGCGACTGTTGCCCAAGTCCCATAAAAACTTGCCAGCCATCCTCCGAGAAGTCGCGGAGGATTTATATATTCGTGCCACACTAATTCACTTTGCAGTATCATCTTTCAGTTTGTCTGTGTTTGTGTGTGTGTTTGTGTGTGTGCCGTGCTAAAAAGTTTTCGTGCTTTTTCCTTTTATTTTTGGAGTCCTAGTCTCTGAATAGCAGTGGATGATACGCAGATGCAGTTGCAGACAGCAGGAAATATGAAAACTAACAGACTTATTGCATTACTTACACTAAATAACCCACTTACATGAAAAAACGACAGGATGGCTAAATGACAGAATGAGTAGAGCCAGATGAAAATGAAGATGAAGATGAATATGTGCAAGTTACACGGCGTCGAATGCAGAGGTAAACGTAACACTGATGGCGATAATGATGATAATAATGATGCGGGCAACTTATTAAATTCTCCAACAGAAGCACACAAATAGAATTACAACTGCTGACAGCACAGCGCAATGCTCGCTTCCGCTCTCGCTCTCTCTCGCTCTCTCTCTCTCTCTCTTTCTTTTAGTCTATATCCATCTTTCTTGGACGTTGATATACGAGATAAAGAGAGAGAGAGCGAGAGAGAGAGAGAGCATGATAATTGCACACAAGGCAAACTTGACAGGACCACTGACAGCAGCTTCCCGCTGCGAGAGCTGAGAGGCAAATCGAAGAGCGGGTGAAGTTTTGGTATTGTCTGCCTGAATGCATGAAAAATCACAGTTACGTGTTCCACACATACACGCACACGCACACGCACACGCACATACTACATATGCACACACACACATTTGTGTGGATACGAATGTGTGTGTGTGCGAGTCTGATGTGAGGTTAAACAGGTATCCAAGATACGCATTTGAAATCGGATCGATGGGGCTTTGGGCTTTCATCCTCTGTTTCCTCTTCCTGTTTGCGAAAGCAACGTAAATGAGTGTTTGAATAAACAGTTCATATAATTACATATGTTCGATTCATATTTGGTCGCTTAATGAGTTATTCTGTCTATTGGAATGGAATGGTTTGAACTTAATTTGCATTGTCATTCAATTAAATTATCGTAAAGCATAAATGGCTTGACCGCTTTTAGTAAATAGTGCACAATTCCAAAGTTTGCCCTTAGTCAGAAACTGCTGATGCTTCTCTTTCGTGATTTGCTTTAAATGTACAGTAATCTATACAGTTTATTTGTATTAACTTAAAGCAAAAATATAGCACATATTCCAGTTTCTATATAGGGTATTTGACAAACTGCTAATTGTACGCAGCTGTACTCTTATTTATTCCTCTTTACAATGGCCATGCATTGTCGGTTCATAAAATATACATTTAGAGAATTGTTTTAACCTTTTCAGTACTTTTCAGTATTTTTTTTTGCTTGCATGCTTTTGTTGTTTGCTATCCACTGTGTTTATACATGAAAGGTCTTAAATTTCTCATGTAAGTATACAGGATACAGCACAGATACATATGCATATAGACATGTAGATACATATTCAAGTAGCTGCAGATGCAGTTGTATCTTAAAGTAGCGCATGCGAATACAGTGCTTAAAGGCCGAACCCGAACAGCCTCGATGCCTGATGCGTTTTGTATTCAAATTTATGCTGATGCGCCGTCTGTGCAGTGCAGACAGTCAAGATTCCTTGCTGCGAGTGGAGGATGAAAATCTAATATGGCAGAAAACCCAATTAAATGTTGCACAAAGCAAGAGCAAGGCAGCTGGAAATAATTCTGTTTACGCTGAACACGAGACAAGTTAAGTCTTTCCTTGTGCCAGATGTGCGGCGCAATTGTGGGATCTTCCAGATATGGAATGGGATAGGGCCGAATGGCCCAAGAACGCTCGGGGTTAGGCAATGAAAAAAAAAAAAAGAAGCGCACAGTTCACATTTGATTGGATTCACATTGCGCGATAAAACTAAAAGCTATACAAATATCCATACATAGTACTCTTAATGTAATGCCCAAAGATTTCCTTAATTAGTTTTTATTTTCAATTTCAGTTCTCTGCGGCAAATGTGAAGTTCTGCTCGCTGCAACACTCTCCCAACTGAGGTAAGTCTGCGCATTTTTCAATTTCGCATTTCAGTCACGACATCTTTCATGGTTGGCCAAAAAAGGAATCCAGCGACACAAAGAAAAAAAGTTAACATCCAGCTCAGCGCGTTTTTATGGCAATCGGCACTGTTACAACTGAAATACGTGAGACTATTTCATAGTAATTGTTTAGTACACTCCATGTATTTTTTAACATCCGTTCGTGTTCCCACCCCTCCAACATATATAAGCCTTACAAAAATTGGAAAAGCTGGAATAAGCAACCTTGAAAATGATTATAGCTCTGCATTTACTTTCGATTTGGTCACATTGAATACCTTAACAAAATACATTGTTGGACAGTTTTCAATACAAAAAAAAAAAACCCATATTGATTCGATTGCAGCTGTTGCTAATCAGATTCTGGGTGAGTTGTGACTTGTGTAGTCATTTATCGCACTTCGTGTGTAGTTTTCAACATTGCGGTTACAGATGTGCCACAACGAAAGGAGTCCTCAAAGTCGGGCTAGCCACCAAGCCAGTGGAGCACACAAATCAGCATTCAACAAATATATGTGGGTGTGTTGTGTGTTGTGACAGTTCCACATCTGGTGTTGGTAAAGGATTAGAAAAGTAACCGCAAAAGCAGTCAAAGAACTCAGTACTTATTCATACACACTTGTGAGTATGTGGCACAGTAGAGTGCACTTAAAAAAAACATGCCACAACTACTTAAAAAAATCAAAGCAAGTGCGCGTCGCTAAGATATTTTAAATTAAAAGTTTGAGTAGTTTTTTTTATTAACTTTATATATAAATATATATTTGTACGACAAATAATTTGTAATTAGGCAAATATTATGTCAATATCAGAAAATTCTATTCATAACTTAAAAAAAAAGCATTTATACTAATTTTAAAAAATGCCATATATTTATATAACTGGGTTTTAATTTTAGAAAAATCTGTGCATCAGACTGAATAAGACTGACTATCTTTTGGCGACTTTTTATTTATTCTCAGTGTAATCAGTAGTTCGTATGGCCTACTGACTTTATTTGGCCTTTTTTTATACGCACACTGGAAAATTATGTAAGTTTGTATTTGTTTGGCCACAAACGAATCAACGAAATTGGTTGCAAATGTGCGCAGTGGCACTAAGTACAAGCACACACACACAACCACACACACACACACAACCACACACACACACACAGCCACGCACACACTTACTCCACTTACACCACTTTAGCAGTCACTTGGCATACATAATTTGCTTCTCGACCGAGTTTAGATCAATGCTATCGACCAGGCCAACTTCAAAGTAATCGAAAATGCAAATGCAGTGCTAAAGACTAACTTTACGCAACATTCATGTTTACAGGACACAGACTGCATCTGGTCTTTTATGAGACCAGGGATCTTTGACAATGCGTTTGCAGACTTTATAGCTGTAATGAAAACTTAGCCACACACACAAACACACACAAACACCTCTTGTCTCTTTGTCTGCAGTGGGACCATAAAGTTTCGGACCAGAAACTAATCGGTGGCAGCCATAAAAGTAAAACTGGCGCAGCTTTGAACCACAGCCGGGTAACCTAAGCGGGCACAGAAAAGTTATTGGCCAGTAAAAAGGAGCAGCCAGCAGCCAACTGAAGCTGCAACTGACGCTGTACAGGTTGAGTGGCGCACGTGGCAACCGCTCATGTTGCAACTCTTTGACTCTAAGGATGTGGCTCCTTCTGCGGCTGCAGCTTTGTGACATCTTAAGTGCATTGGCCGCAGCGCATCCAAGGGGGGAAGTGGGAAGTGGGTCGGTGGCAACCTTTCGCATTTATGGCCACATTTTGCGCGATGTGGACAAAGTCAGCGCTGTGGCTGAGTGTGTGCGTGGAGAAAAGTTATTTTTTCGCTTTTTACTGGCATTTTTATTAATTTGGCTATATGCTCATGTGGGACGGCGAACCAAACGCGACCAAAAGCTCACAATATGGTTTGGAACCCTCCATGGTGTACAGATTTAGGAAAACTACACAATGCACACTGCTCTCATCTGCATCATTTGAAAAAATATTTTCATATATGACGTGCAAATGTCTCGGAGGAATGTCTAAAGTTATTCCCCATACGTTCAGTAGAACACTCAGAAAAAAACAGCCTTAAGAACTAAAAATTAAATTTCTTGTTTTTAAAATTAAAATTGGAAAGGAAAATTAATTTTTATTTATTTCTTAATAATAGAAAATATTTCTAAAAAGTAGAAATCCTTTCTGAAATTAAAAAACAACAGTTGGCTCTTCAGATATGTTAGAGCTAAATTACTTTTATAGTTCCACACATATTAAAAAGAACATTCTGCAAATTAAACATTTTTAGAAAAATGTACCCTGAATTAAAATACTCAGAAAAAGTTTAGAAAGACACATTCTTTGGCTTTAGAAATATACTTTCGGAATAATAATAAGATTTACCCATCATAAATATGGAGATTGTCTTAAATTCAAGGCGATTATTTTTCCGAGAAGCTCGTAAATATTTTTTCTGTAAGCCCGGCAGAGAATTATTTATTTCATTAATCCGAAGCCATTAATCTTAGAGGGAAATCATATTAAATCAAATAACTCAGCATTTTTATTTGTAGCTAATTTAATCAATGCCCGAAAAAGTTGCTTTTACATTACGTTGCATTATCTATTTGTAAAAAATCAGAAATATCTATATCACTCAGTGAATAAATCAATCTGTCTCTGTAAATAACCTTCAAATCCGGTCGAAAGATAACGTTAAATTAAAATAAAACACAAAGTAGACTTTTCCGAGGCATTATTTTCCCAATTCGCTTTTCCACTTGATTCGCAAACGAAAACACTTTCTTATTTACTTTTAGAACTTATTTTGAGAAATGTATCTCCAATCAATAATAAATCACTCTTGTTTGTTTTTGGTTTTTTTTTTTTTTATGACAGAGTAGCGAATTGGTTTTGCCATCTTAGCAAGTGACAAATAGCAATAAAAATTTGTTACTTTTAAAACTGTATTACTCTAGAATGTAACCATGGAAAAATAGTTTTCTTTTCGAAATATGGTTAAGTGGCTTAAGGGCTTTTACCATCACTTATGTATTTCCAACTCAAAGCGAAGAAGATTTATCGCCTACATATATACATATGTATATGCTATATATACGATACATACGATAACAAACAAATACACACACACTCATATATATATGTGTGTGGGACCAGCTTATAAGCTGCGAACGCACGTACTCTGTTACCACCAAACAAAAAAGACCAACAAAAAAAGAAGAAAAGTTTGCGCAATAATATATGAAAAATGCTTTCATAAAGAATACGCAGAATTGAATCGTTGTTGTCTTTTTTCATTCACTTTCCACATGAAACTTGATGTTGGCAAAGAGCAAACGCGAACCCAAAAAAACAAAATACAATGCGATTTTTTAAGCAGCGTATCAAGAGCTTCAGCCAAGCTAATTTTGTGTGGATTTAAACAAAAAAAAAAAAGCAGAAAAGCACGTTACGTCTACGGTAAATCTGTATCTGATTTTATCACAAAATTAAAGTTTAAAATGCAAATTGCTTTTTTCCATCGAGATATTTTTTGGAATATTTTCACGCATTTACCGCACGCAATTCAATTTGAGTGCGCCCGGCTGGTCGAGGGTATATTAATTACTTGACGCTAATAGCCACAAACATAACCACAGACGGCACAGACACAATACGAAAATCCCAAATAGCCAATTCTGTTTCGTTGTGGACCCCAAATTGGGGAAGGTGTACAAAATGGCCAGTCATTATCCTGACGGGGTCGCAGTTGCTGTCACAAAAGGACTGAAAAGAAACCCAACGGATAAGAATGAGGCGTCCTTCCGTGCCATGAATGGAACTTATTATCTGCGCCAGTTGTACACAAACACGTACGGACGGAGCCGTCTCCGCCCAACCGCCCGTGACTCGGCGCAATAAAATCTTATTAAGGCGCTTTACAATAAGCGCTCAAAGGGGAATCTCAATGTTTGCCACAGCCTCGGGTTCGTGATCGAGACCACAAAAAAAAAAGCAGCACTGCAAGATGCTTAAAAAAAAAAAATATGTACATAAAAAAAAGAAAACAACAAACCATATTGCGATTTTACAAATGTGTCGGCAAATATTCGGTTCAGAGCAGAAATGTTTATGGCTCGCTGGGTGACAGTAATAAAATATAAAAGCGAATATATGTACCAAATATATATGTATATATATATATATGTATGTATGTATGTATGTATGTATGTATGTATGTATGTCTGTATGTATGTATATAGTATATTGCGCATACGCCGCATTGTGCACAGCTTTAAGTAGTCTCACTGCTGGTGGTGGTTGGCTCTCTTGTTATTAATAATATACCGCTGCTTCCGGTCGTCGGTGACCTCGACTAGCAAGTGCGATAAACCGTTTAGCAATATCCGGCAAAACACAAGAGTAAAGCAACCAAGCAACGTCCACGCAATACAAATAATTGTGTTTGTAGTTTCATTTTCTTCGTTTTGCCTTTCCCCCTTACTTTCCACTATCACCTTTTTAGATGACTGCACATTTGCGGTGCTTACTATCCAAAAGGGTCTCGAATTGAGTAAAAAATAATTAATAACCAATTGCATTGGTATCAAAGAAATAAATAATAATTAGTTCATAAATGTTTAGTTGGCAGTTTTTAATTTGGTTCAAGTTCTAGATATATTATGCATATATAAATATTGTCTGGTTCTCTATGCATTAATCTCTCACTTTCTAAAGGAGAGTTTCCTACTGTAAGTCTGATTATGATGTTGTAAATTAATAATTAATTATTAATTATCGAAAACATTTATATTATTAAATATTCAAACCTTTTATTTGCACTAAGCTAAACATATAAGCCAATTTTAAGCTCGCCACTGTTCAAAATTAATTAACTCTCATAAATCTCATATAACTATAAAGCAAACATAAATTTGTGACATATACATTTTCATAAATATTTTGCAATACTATTCAGCTACTTAGATACAAAAAGGAGATATTAAGGAGAAATATTTGTTATATTTTAAGATCTGATATTTTTCGAATCCCATCGGCACAAAAACAAACAATAAACAAAAATATTATTAAAATATATTCAATTTATTCAATGTTACCTTGATAGGCTGCAGAAGATTAGATGTCATTTCTAAAGAATAATATATGTATGTGTGCTAAGCATTAAGCATTCAATTCGATGTATGTATATAAACACACTTATTCATTGCTTCGTTTTATATGTGTCCCAAATCAAAGTCAACAAAAGCAGTTCGAGGAATTCGAAGAGTTTATTCAAATTCCTTTGACTTGCATTATTAAAATTGATTTAAATTCGAGAGAGCGAGAAGAAGAACAACTCTAGAGATTATGCGACGTTGTAAGCCAATAAGTCTGACACTAAATTCAGCAACATTTGTGCTAAGGACATAATCCTTTTACCAAATTGCAGAGCGACAAATATAGTACATGTGGCTTATGTGTCTGCAGACACTGGTGTCTAGTGCTCCTCCAGGAAAGCAACATATGACATCCATTCACTGCCTCCTGCTTGTGTTCCCAGGCTCATTTAAGTTTGTCCTCGATTTACGCATCTATGGAATTTAATAAAAATATATTGTTTGAATATTTTGCAAACGCATAAGTGTTTTTTTTTTTTATTTTTATCTGTATACATACGCATTTTATATTCATACTTATTTATGTATGGGGTCTTTGAACAATGGTAAAACTTTGCCGACAGCTAAACACACACACACACACACACATATATGCAGACAATACCTTGTGCTTATTTTCGCACATCTGTGCAAAAAGTTTTGCCAATAAATGAAAATAGGAAGCACACAAGGAGTAACAACAAGATGTTGAAATAAGTTGTCAAGCTAAAGGCAACCCAACGCCAACCCCCACATCTATACCTATACCCTCACATATATAATATAAATATATATATATATATATATATATACATATATATATATAGTTGTCGTTGGCTGCCCGTTTCCGCCTTGAAAATGGCGGCTGTCGGCTGTCGAGTGATAAGCGCACAACATTGATAAACATGCCTTTTCTGCAACACAAGTCACATAGTTTCCCTAACTGAGACTGGGGTGGAGCAGGATGATGCGGTTGCCATGTCAACGCATCTGAACATTCACAAAGCACACAAATACAGCGACAGCATCGCACACAATTGCATCCAAATTCATTTTAGTCGAGGACTACAATGACGATCGCTGTTGGAAGTGAATGTGGAGTGTGGAGTGTGATGTGGCATGATGTCTCTTGTTGTGGTGCCTGTTCTTGCCACGTTCTCTGCTTTTGTCAGCCTCAAACAGCTTCTCTTGTACCCTGTAAGTGGATTTGTTTCTGACAAGCTAAAGAAAGTTGTATTATGCTTCACTTAATGACAATCAACTAGTTGGGAATTGTGGTTATAATCATGAGTACACTCGAACAAAAAAGTTTACTTTACATTTTGAAAATCCCCACACTTTTGGCGCCAAGAGCAGTTCAGTTATTGTTAAAATATTATACTTATAGATAAAAAATATCAAAGTCGACTTTTCTAAAAAAACATTTGGATTTTTTTTTATATATCTATACAAGCAATTCTCACATTGGCTTTTTATTATGTATATTTTTTATAAGTAGTCGAGCATTTTTTATAGAATTTATTGTAAAAATAAAGTTTTTGCATATGAAAAGCTCTTTATATATATTTCAGAAATATTTTCTATTATTTAGAAATATATTTTTAAAAATGAAATAAACTTCTTAAAAATATATTTCTTAATAATAAAAAGTATGTCTGAAAAAATACGAAAAGAGCTTTTTAGTTAAAAGTTTAGGAATTAATTCTTAAAACCAGAAAACTTTTAAATTTATTTTTGGGGGATTTTCTAAATTTTAGACATTTTTTTTACTTTTGCTATTACATATTTAAGTCTCGCAACAACAACAATATTATATTTTTGCCTTAGTTGTTTAAATTAACACTTGATCAAAAACACCTAAGCTGTCTGGACGGACGCACTGAATCTCTCCCTGAAGACGAATCCCCAAGTGATTCGATATATTTCCGAGTATATAAAAAAGAAATAAAAACAAGTGAGTACGTTGCAGTCGGGCGTAACCGACTACGAAATACTCTGATACCATAAGTAAAACCATCTGATAACAGGTGCCAAGAAATATCGATCTTTGCAGGAGATTTTTAGAAATCTACCGCCCAATTTTGCCTTTAAAATTGCGGTAGATATAGAAAAAATGTTGGAAGAGTTTCCTAGTAACCTTCCTTCAAAGTTTGGTAACTGTAGCTCTTGAATTGCTGGAGATACAGCCAATCCATTGGCATTCAAATTGTGGGAGATATGTGGCTTTATCGATAACTTCGGTATCAGTGTACAGAAACAGTTGACCTGGAGACAGAGAAAAATATATACAATTCCCCAAGATAATATTTATTTTTAATTATAAAATAATAATTTTTTTTTTAAGGCCTCTTCATGTTAATGCATTGAAATGATAACGCATATAGGGTGTCTTTGAGTTCTGCTCGATATGCCAAGCCAACAGTGTTGCAATCGAATTGATTTGCATTTGGTTTATTTAGAATGTGATTGTGAGGGGTTGGGAAGTGAGTTTAATGTTCGCTTTGACTGCAACACTTGCTGTTTGGTTACATTTGACTAACAACAAAGCTGTAAATTTCATTCTGAAAATGTTGTTTTAGTGCGTTGCGTTCAGGTCCTTTTCATGGGCCAGCCAACTGTGACGAATGGTTTGCCATATTTATCAATTTAACAAAGTATGTAGATATATGTATATATATGAACGCATTTCTCATGTGAATGTAGGCGTTGCCGGGCGAGATGAATGAACCCGCTATCTGTGTAGCAGTCAATCGATTGATAATACACACATATCCACACGTATCACACGTATTTTTTATGGAGTTCATATTGTGAAGTTCTCAGTCCAATGTTTCCGTCTCACACATCAGCGCCAGCATCTGCCTGGCTGATAAAAATAAAATTCAGAAATAACGTATCTATACACATAAATGTCTGTGTGTGTGTGTATGTGTGTGTGTGTGTGTGTGTGGGTGTGTGTGTGTGTGTGTGTGTGTGGCGTTGTGAGTTTTATGTTTTCACGTTTTCAGGATGATGCCAGGCCATGCTGATAAAGTTTTATTAGCCGCTGTGCGTCAAGAGGATGACAATGGGCAAAAACAAAGTTTGACATTCAGTTGATAACATTTTATAAGCATCAAATTGTGGCTCTCGCTTGATATGACCTGACAGCACAATGAATGTCAAACTGACAATAACATCCCACAAATACTTATGTGTCTGTAAGTGTGTGTTTTTCTGTGCTGCAGTTCCGTTTACTCCTGTCAGCTACCTTTGGATTATGGGCACAGACCAAACACAAACCATCAGCAATCCGCATATATATAAAGCAGGCACTGTGCTTAATTAGAGCAACTCACAATGGCCAGTCATCATTATACTCACTTACCCCGTGTACAAGCCAGATACCTATAGTATTTGCCCAGAATCTATACACACAATATGTATGTATATATATATATATGTGTGTGTGTGTGTGTGTGCACTTGTTTGTGCAGGCATACCAACTAATTACTGACTCGGATTCGTATCTCTGCAAACAAATCAAATTAGTTTCTTGAATTTGATTGAAACTTGAATTGCTCAAATCAATCGAAAAACCAAAGCGCAGCCATTGAGCGAGCTCAAATTGCAAGATATCCCTTAAATGTAAATACGCTGAACGGGTAAAATAAATAAATTGCCATAAAATGAACTGAAACATAATTTTATTTAATCCTTTTTTGTGCAAAAATATGCAAAATTGACAGAAGGACACCTTAAAATATATATCAAGTCGAGTCCATTTAGCCATATCGTATGTATGAACAAGCCGATCTCAGAGACTAGTAGAAGTAGAAAAAAATTTAGAATAAGTTCGAATTTACCTTAGGCAGATAAAAACTATCAATAAATGACATATTTATATAGAAATAGCCTTGATATTTAATATGTTCTGACATATTATTGATAATCTGTCTAAATTTAATGAAGATCGGATTAGAAAAGCCGGCTTTGTTGACGTATTTCTATAATGAGCAATCTACTATCAATCAGCATACTATGTATTTCCAAGCTGAGTCCAGGGAATCGCATAGTCGAGCTGTCTCGATTACAGAATACTAACTTTTTTCGTTTTAGTTTTTTGCGCTGTCGAATTCTGCTTGACTACAAAAAATATTGCAATAAAAATGCTTGACTGACTTGATATTCGTATTGACAAGAGGCAATTGGCCAAAATAAAAAGCAGAAATTTCTTTAAAGTTGTATTTCAATGTGCTAATTTTAAAAACTTTATTAATAGTCTTTTGGGTACTTATTTAAAGAAGTGACAACTGAAAGTCTGTCGACAACTTCAATTGTATATCAAATAGTTGTTGTTACATAATCTCTTGGCAAATACACACACACACACACACACACTCACACACCACTATCACTTGTGGCTGCCATGTTAATTGACAAAGGAACGGTAACAATGACAACAAAGCCATAAAGTCGAGACGCCAAATGATAGACCGACATATTTGCTAAACTCAGACGACAAACAATGTGCACAGGAAATATAAAATGAATTCTGTCAAAAGCGGAGACACACGGCAAATATTCGCAGGGTTATTTTGTTTCCATATTTTCAAAGCAGAGGTTATTAAAGACAACGGAAAAGATGAATAGTTTTTGCAACTAATTCATAGAATAAGTGCAGCTGGTTTTGTGGCAACACAAACATTGTTTGCCGACTTTACTTGCAGCAACTTTAACTAAATCCAAGTATTTAATTGGTTTTAATTGCAGAAAGAGATTGTTTTGCAACAATTTGGTGCAGTTGTTATGCAACCTGAGTGGCTATACAGTTATTTGAATATGATCTCAAGGAGATGCGTCAGATTGTTTTTCATAACTTGCTGGTTCGTTTGGGGGAGCACATCGTCATCATCATCAAGTCTCAATTTATTTAACATTGGCATTTCAAGTTGCTGTTGCTGTTGCTGATGATGAGCTTTGTCCCGACTCTGGTCGCTGGGCTCGGGCTCGGGCACGGGCTCGGCGGATTGTACCGGAGTATGCCGGAGTCGAAGTCATAGTTCCGGCCAGCGAAAATGTCCGTTTTCAAAACGTAAACAAACACTTGTGTACGGCGCGTTATTGCGCCCGAGGAGCCAACTCGTAAAAGCTTCAGCTACCACGCATGCGCTCCTGCGATGGGAGACTTGCTCAATTTGCTTGGCTCGGTGTGGATGGGGGGCAGGGATGCCTGCTGCATTCGGCTGCAGCCGGAGCTTTGACGGAGTGACGTCAGCGTCAGGCGCCAGGCGTCGTTAAATACCAAGGACTAATATCGCTCCTGCTGCTGGCTGCTGCCTGCTGGCTGCTCAGTACCGTTCGAGACATACGCCAAGTGAGACGTGCCACTGGGGAATATAATCTCATACATAATACACATGTATGAAAAAATATATATATATATATACATATATATTATATATATACGCGACTAACTTACACTCGTGTGTGTGTGTGTGTGTGTGGGCCTGCGTGGGCGACGTGTTCGTGTAAATGTGAGTGCTCGTGTGTGTGTATGTGTGTGTTTTTGAGTGTGTGTGCGTAAGTGGATGCTTTCGAGCGTCAATAAAACAGCACGAGAAAGTTTTGGCAACCACAGCAATTGCTGTCATCCCATATAAAATAAAATAACACCGAGCACAATTAACAATTACCAATTGCAATCGCACCCTTCCAGCAATGGAGCCAATTTAAAGGTAAATTCTCAAAGTGTACGTTGTGTGTAGTTGTGTGTGTGTATGTAATATACATATATTAAGTACGAATGCATATTTGTTGACACTTTTCACAGCGGCTTTTGTCCTCATGCGTTATTTACGTGCTCGCTCCTAGGCCAACTGCCGCAGACAATGAAAACAGCGACACAAAGCCACACAAGGCATATAAGCATATAAAAAAAAAAAAAACACAGAAAAACATGGCCAACGACCGCAGGACAAAAACACAACTGAAACGATAACATGGCCAAAATTCGCCGAAATTCGGTCAATATTTGTGCCTGTATGTGTGTGTTTGTGTGTGTGTCTCTGTGTGTGTGTGTGTGTGTGTGGCGCGTGCGAGTTTGTCTTTGTGTTGGTGTCGAGAGTCTACTGCGGCTCTATCGGTTATAAAAGGGAAATTTTCAAACAGTGTTTTTTTGGCCCAATAACAATGTGAGGAAGTGGACCCAAATCTGTGTCAGCATAAATTGCGACGCATGCTTGCCTGATTCAGTCTAAAGCTTGTCTAAGCCAAAAAAGAGCAAAAAGGCAGTTAAGAAAAACGAATGGCAAGCACAGCTGCCTTACGCTAGAAAAACTGGTCTAAGTCAACATTTTACATCATTTTTATATATTTCTAGAAAACGTCTAAGCTAATGCTCTAATCATACCACAATATTTACATTTTTTATAATTTGCCAATTTGGCAAACGTTTAAAAAAAACACACGTTTTTCGCATTATTAACTTTATTTACGACCTACCTTAACTTAATAATATACTAATCAGTTTCGTATTTCAGATTTAGTCTTAGGTCTGACAGGCTGGATAAAAATCTTTTGCCATGCCTTATTTAAGCTTATTATTCCCATTTCTCTTTGATGCAGTAAAAGGTCCGACCGAAACGCTAAATATCCGTGTCAAATTTGATGCGTGTTTTGTACTTGTCGTACTACACTCAGAGAAAAAGCACGATACAATTTAGAAATTTCCCACTAAATTGGAGAAAATTGTTTGAATATTAGAAACAGCTTCCAAATATAATAACAATCATTTTTTAAGATATAACGTTTTTTTCTTCTAATTTTACAGAAACATTTTCTTTTATTAAGAAAAATTTCGAATGAGGGTAAAACCTCTATTTTTAGGAGCAATTCTAAAATTTAAAAAAACATTTAATTAAATTCTCTTTCTCGGCTGCTAGCTAGCTAAATAACTTTTAAATCATTTATTATAATATTATTAATATACTGTAATTAATAATTATAATACAACATAACAAGAAAAAACGAATGCAAGAGTTCTATTTACATGGATTTCGAAATCTAAATTTTAGAAAAATATATCCTTAAATTAAGAAAAGAAGGACTCTGATTTTTAGAAATATTGTTTTTTAAATAATTGAGTCAATCTACTTCTTTCAAAATGTCAATGTGAGTGTAGACAGTCATTAGATTTGTGTGAAAATGAGTTAATTAGTTTAAGTGATATAGCAAAAAGGTACTTAGCGCAATAAGGTGTCATAATTCGCTAAAATTATCACTCATAAATATTAAACATTAGTTACAAACACAAATTAATTCGTATTTTATGGTGAGACCTTAAAAAATAAGTACATATTATTCTAGGGCATTATCTACAAGAAAACACATTATTGTCCAAGGTCATTTGAAGCGAGAAAAGCGTGTGTTAAAACTTGATTCCTGACAACCCAACAAACATTTGTTCGTTTTATTATGTTCTTATTTTCGCTTGTGATGCTAATCAGCTGACATGTTGTTTTCTCACCTGGCAGACCTGACAGTTGTCAGGTCGCCAAACAAGGTGTGTCAACTGAGAATGAACAGGCGAACAGGCGAAAAATCGAATTTTTGTATACCCATTAAATTGATATGTGTATAGTGCATATATGTGCTCAAGCCCAATAGTTGTAAAGGTGCTTGAGAATCAACCTACATTCGCCCTTCTTCTTTCACGATGGGGGAATTTTCCACAAGGCACAAATATAATGTGCATTTTTTTTTTTTTTACAATTATTGTTACACATACGCCGTGTGGTGCAACAGCAGCAGCAACAGCAGCGCGTTCCCCATAATAAATCGCTTGACAATAATTCACCCGACCAGCAAAGGCAGCGGCAGCAAAAACCGAAGGAATGAAAATGCCATCAGGAAAGGGGCGAAGGGGGGGGGGGGGGGGGGCAATTTGGGGGGTTTGGGGGCGAGGGTGAGGGTAGAGTAATCCAGAGCTGGGAGGAACTGGTAAAGGCAAAGGCTATTAAGGCAAGGAGGACTTAAAGCATTTTCCAAGTGGCAAGCTGTGCACGCTGCGCCTTTTTTTTATGTGTGGATTGTCGCCAGTCACGCCCACCAGCAGATAGCCAAGTTAACCAATACACACACACACATGCACGCACGCACATACAGACATCCGTTTAAGGTTCCGCTTCCAGTTCCTGCCGCAATAAACAAAACTTAGACTCTCGAGCGTTGTGGGCTGCAAACCCAGCGTTGAAGCCACGCACCTTCCCATTATCTGCTTGTGTGTGTGAGCGAGTGTGTGTAAATGTGTGTGTGTGAGAGTGTGAGTGTGTGGACGAGTGTATGACTCGACATGCTCTTAATGCCCAACAAAAACATAAGCTCAAGGACATAAGTACCGTTTCCCCAGCTGCTGCTGCTGCTGCTCAAAGTGTGCCTCAATGTCATTATGTGTAAATTTTTAATGTAGCCAAGCAGCGACAGACAGCAACAATAATAACAACAACAACAACAACATGAACTGGCCCCAAAAGTAGGTTATCAAATTGTGTAAGTACAGGGTTAGGTCTTCCATCTCTTTCTCTCTTGGCAGACGCTGCTGGCTGCAAAGTTGTTGCGCTGAATCCTCGCACATCTGCCACAAGCAAACAAGCAAACTTTTACTTATCGCAAAGAAAGAAACGTCGCCTTCCACACAAACAACTTTTAATGGCAAAATCATTTACTGACCCAAGATTACACGGTATTATGAGAAAGGGGACTGTTGGCGTGTTGTGGCACTCAGGGGTTAAATATTTTTGCATGTTTTTCCAGCCGACTTTCCTGGCAATTGGGTCAAGCATTTCAGGCATTTTCATTTTGCGCCCCGCAAAACAAAATATTCGCCATTTATGAAGCCGGTTTTTTTTATTTTGTTGAGGCGTGTGCAACGCCTACGCGCCAGAAAACCACATTACGAAAACACGAACAATAACAAGAATAGGAACAGGAACCGGAAACCGCTTTGCAAACTTCTACCAACAAACGAGCTGAAGAAGCCGCATCAATTTAGTTTAATGAAAAAAAAATAAAATAAAACACAAAACACAAAACACAAAATACAAAATACAAAATACAAAATACAAAACTTCCAACTTGTACTCGCATTTCTCGTGGATGCTGCTGGTGTTGTTGATGTTGATATTGCTCCAACCGCTGCCTGTTGCCACTAATTAATTGCAAACTAAAAAAGTTGAGTGGCACAAACTTTACCTGCTGCTCTACTCGGTTAAGTTAAAATCTGCTAAGCGCAGCTGGCGGCTGCTAGTTGATGGCTTGTAAAGTGATACCCGAAATCGCGAATACAAAGAAAAGGCAAACAAGCTTAAATGAAGAAAATATTCTTAATTCAAATACAATACGTCTCAAAATTAAGCAGAGCATCTTAAAACTTAAGACTAAAAATATAGTCTTTGATCGAACGTTAATCTAATTAAATTTTTTATTCTCATATCCTCTCTCCTCTTTAACATTACATATCTACACTTAACCCTTGTAATATCATGGAAACAGTCGGTCGGTTTTTATTTTAATTTATAGCATCTAGCTAGTAAACCGTTCCTTTTTGTTTCATATTATAATTCTCAAATTACAATATTTTAAAATATTTGTAAATATTTTAATATTAATATCGGTTTAGTGAGTGAGTTTTTTCAACAAATTGATTAAGCTTTAGTGTTCTTTATAACTAGCTATTATTATTATTATTATTATTATTATTATTATTATTATTATTATTATTATTATTATTATTATTATTATTATTATTATTATTATTATTATTATTATTATTATTATTATTATTATTATTATTATTATTATTATGATTACTAGTACTATTATTATTATTATTATTATTATTATTATTATTATTATTATTATTATTATTATTATTATTATTATTATTATTATTATTATTATTATTATTATTATTCTTATTATTATTCTTCTTATTATTATTATTGTTATTATGATTATGATTATGATTATGATTATGATTATGATTATGATTATGATTATGATTATGATTATTATTATTATTTTGATTTTTGCACTTTTTACTGTACATAAAATAAATAAATATTGTTAAAAACTTTTAATTGCTAAGAATTTGTAAGCCATTCGTCAAAAACTTTAGCTCTAAGCTAAAGATTGTTTTGAATCAAAGATGGTATTTTATTTAGATTTATAAATATATAGATATTAGGATGCTCACTATAACTCATATTTAATATCCATTTCGTGAATTCAATGAAATTTTAAAAACGCTATAAGGTTTTACGCTTTTTTCTAGACAATTAGGCACAATCACAAAACAATGAAAAGGCGGCAGGCAAATTTGCATAAGTTCGTTAATTTCTTTGAACAACTGTGAATTGTCTGTGTAAAGTGATTTTTCACTTCATTTACGAGTTTCGAGTTGAGCTTTTTGTAAATTGTGAAGTTTTGGCAGTTCGAAAAGTTAAACTTCATTTTGCTCAGGCCAGCTTCATTAAAGTAAACACATTTCATTATGCTTTTGTCCAAAAACAAATATGCTAAACACGATTTATTAGTCAAGGCGCCAATGGTCGAATGTTCCTGGCCAACTTAACGATGCGATGGGCAATATGCCAAGGCGTACAGTAGAATTTGCATTTCAATGCTGTTGTTATGTTATTATTCCCTTAGGCCTACATAATTTCAATATGTTAACGATAATGTTGTTTTGGTTGGCTTTGGCTTTGCCGTGTCCGTGTCCGTGTTCCAGACAACTAATCTAAATACTAAAACTTTACGCTTTGAGCTCTCTGATTGTTTAAGCTTGATAAGGATAATCGAGTTGTAGCATGAAATTAATATTAAAACTGAGAGCGAGTCTTCGAATGAATATTTCTATGAATAATAGTGACTCATCACATCGTGCTCCAAATATAATCATGAGTCACTTGGACAAGCGATTGGTGAATCAGCGAACGAGTATTCATGCCAAATCATATGTCATTCCAATGAATACGATTATAGTTTTTATTGACGATTCACATCTGCAACCAACACTGTATGTCAACCACATTTCCATGGAGCTCTGTAAACGGACGTTTACTTAACTTATTAATTCCCAATTAATTTCTGTTGTCGACGGTGTCAAGTGCATAAGGGGACATTTTCATGATTTTCATCTGGTGCAACCGATTTCGTGATCCGGCTCATTTGACTATCGACACTTAAAAATTGGTTTTAAATGCCATTTGAGTGAAAAGTTCGCCGCGTTTCGTGGGGTGAACAATAGGCAACTAGACACCCAAAAGCTGTCAGATGCGGTCACAATGCGTTGCATGTTCAAACTGTTTACACGCATACATATATACATATATGCTTGTAGATATAGGCACATGTGTGTGTGTGTGTGTGTACAGATGTGTACAGATGCTTTATTGTATGAGCTGCGAAAGCTGACACTTGCGCACACTGAAAACGCGAGAATTTCGCATAATTCTCATAAGTATGTCATCTTTACACAGGACTACCAACTCAGACAAAAGAAATCTTCTTGAAATTCAGAAAATCTTCTTCAGCTCATTTTGCTAGGCAAAATGCATATTTCTAAACGACCCTGGGTAAATAATTTCCTAATTGCAGAGTTGAATTTTCTAAAATGAAAAGAAAGTCGAATTTTCAGTGCTATTTTAATTTTAAAAAATTATTATTAATTTGGAATTGTTTCTAAAAGCCATGTGTATTTCTGCTCATCGTGTATTTCTTATTTTGTTTACTCTTATTTTGTTTAACGAGGTCATAAACCAATAAACAAACATAACTATTTATTTGTGGTTATTATGTGGCATGGCTGTTTCTACTGCTTTGAAATGAGTTCAAACTGTTTGATACTCGTATCTGAAGCTTAAGAGTCTTGTGTTTAATTGAACTACATCCGGCAGGCCGCAGTTCAAATGTGTGTATTTTCAAAAACAGGTCAAGTATTTAACTCGAACTTGGCAAAGGGTTAGAAAAACTCTCAGACAAGTTTATAACACTGACAATTTGCCGGCTTCCCGAGTCTCTGAGCTCAAAGAAAGCCATGTTGTTGGCCCAGAGTTGTTGGGGATGCATTTATGCAATTGCACTTGAGTGCACATGATTTGCGAACACTGTTGGAGCTGTCTTTGACATGGCCACCCAGAAGAGTGCTGGTTGGCGATGTGCTGCATGTTTGCTGCATGCTTGTCTACTTGATCCTCCCCAGGGAGAGGACTTTTGCTTGTTAGCTGAAAGTCCACCCAACGCCCCGCATAATTGACTCTTGATTCACCCATTGAGCAAGCGAGTGCAAAGCAAAGCTAACCTAGACTCATAGCTAATTATGGCTTAGCTGCTTAGCAGGCGATTTAACCCATACCAATTTAAAGAGCACATTGAAACTATGGTTGATGTTGAAACTTTTGATGCAAGCCAAAGTGCTTTTAACTTTGGCGTGAAGGTAACTTTAGAAGCTTGACACGGCATGAATACAAATGCCTCCATTTGTTGTCATCCAGGACTTTTTTTTATTGAGGTGACAGGAGCACACGTTGCTTGTGTGTTGCTTATTTGCTTATTTCTAACTAAAATATACCCTTGCGCTTCCGTTTCTCATCATGCTGGCGTGCTATATAGCTCAGATATCTCACATATCTTAGCATTTCGAAGCGCTTCTGCACCTGCTCATTGTGCGCTTTCAGATTCGCCAGTCGCTGCTTCATTGTGTTCTTGTATCTCTGCTGGTGGGCCTGCATATCCTGGTAGATGTGTGAATGCATCTTCAACATTTTGAGATACTCTCTATCGTGGCAATCGTTGCATAGTGTCGCCACTTTGTCTACTCCTTTGCACAGTCGATCCACGCGTTGTTTCATAATCTGTTTCTTGCGCTCATCTGCTCTTCGATGTCTGTTCTCGAGAATCCTGGCGTTGAATTGTGGACGGTAGGCTCGCACGCAGAATGGCAACTGGTCCTGGCGCGCATCTTGAAGGTGCACATAGAAGGATTCGTTGGGTGGCGTTTTAACTGGCATTGGTTGCGTGCACATGCACGGGTAGTGAACACAGTAATTCCCAATTGTTTGACGGTCATTAAAAATATCCAAAAAATGCATTTCGATATTTAATTTTGATATAGTTTTCCAAAACTAATAAAATACTCGACGTGAGGCAACACGAATTCTATGATTATGTGAAGAAATGATTAAAGCAAAAATTTGAATAACTAACGAACAAAACTTAACTCAATACACAAATGTAATTTGAACGCACTACGTTGTTTGATTTACAGGGCGATAAATTTGTTTATATTTTAAGCTTCCTATTGTCAACGAATGGCAACAAGAGTAGTATAATGAAAAGTTCAAGTGATGCTCAAAAACACTTCATGTATATGCCACTAGCTGCATATAAAACAACAGATTTACAAATCAACAGTAAACTCACATAAAAACATATACACTCAAAAAAAAAAGTTGAGTGTATGTATCGGATACTAATATATAAATATATGCCATACAAAAGTAACCAATGTAACTGGAGTATTATAGTAGTATAATAAGTGATACTGTTTGCAGCAGATAGAATATAAAAACACCATTTATATATATATATATATATATATATATATGTACTTAACCATAAGCACAGAATGTGTTCATATGAAATTGCAACTATATATGTATGTAACCTCAGCACGGATTTAACACAAAAGTTGTGTGTTATGATTATGATAAAAGCTCTTTTTTTGTATTTTCTTTTTTGCTAAAAACCACAAAAGCGAAACCAAACTCATCTCTTACATTGCGCTCCACTTTGGCCACACATACACATTTGGAGTGGGCGCTGGAACGCACCAGGAAACATATTAGTATTAGTCGCATGCGAGGACGAGGGATTCGGCAGCTTAACTTCACCTGCAGCTGCGCTGCGTGTGTTTCCTGTGGTCATGCAATCCTCATATGCTACTCATAAGTTTGTGGCTTGGAGTCAAGGCTTTGCATAAGACGATTGCCTTTGGCCCAGCATCCACTGGGACGCATTTTAAGCCCGGTATTTTTACAATTGTGCAACCAATGTTACCGCATTAAAATTAAAAAAATAAAAAATGTATGAAAAACAAATAGGTTTTCACAACAACTACAACACCATTCATGGTCTGTTTTTTGTCTACCCCTGCCTAAATCGGATTAAAATCTGAATGAAATAGCTGTTGTTAGTCCCTGGGTAAATATTAGAGCACCATCCACTTACATAAATGAGAATCAGCAACATTAAATCCCATTTGATGTGAGCAAAGGTGAACTATTTAAGCATACATATTTTTAAATAAAAAATACCTGCTATTTAAATTTGTGTGCTCCCTGTTTGCTCAGGTATCTTTGCAAATATTACGACCTTATAATTCTCAAACTGTTTTACGTTAGTTTTCCTTAACTGACAGTAAAGTTGCTATTGATAAATATATCCATTTGATCAATATCATGTCTGTTTAATACAGTGTTGGGTCTTTGAATATATTATCGGTGGAGTACAACTAGTCAATTCCAAATCGAGCTCAAATTTGTTAACTAACGAAGTATCATATACGGTTTTAAAACACAAAATTTAAGTTCACAATCGGAAATATATGCTCTTAAATATAGCAATAATTCAACACTTTTAAGAAACCCCATTTCCATTATCAGCATTTGAGTTTTACGATTCCCGTTAACAGTGCAGGTGGGTAAACAGTTTCCTGTCACGAACCGTGTGTAGTTACGTCAAAATGTAAGTTATGGTCAATATGCCACATCTGTAAACATAGAAACCCGCACACACAAAAAAAAAACATCCTTTCTACAAATGCGCCGTGTTTACAGCTTTTTACGACCAGCCGTAAAATACGTGTCATGTGGCAAAATATTGTTGAAAGTATTTTCTCGCCCACGAAATACTGCAGTAACAACTACTCCAAATAGACCCAAAGAAATTGCAATAAACAAAACTAATGAACATGAGAATACCAAATACTAAAGTGGCTAAAATGACATTCGACGGAGTTCCAAGTAAACCAGTTTGTTCACAATAAAATAAATCGAAATCATAATATGAAAATATATTTACGAAACAAGTATGCATTTTGCAGAATTTTCTTTGTTTGTAATATACAAACAGGACTGAACACATACCGCATTGGACAAGGCGTCCTTGTCTCGTAATATTTTTAAAAATTTAAAATAAACCAAGCGGAACAAAAGGAAAAAATAAATAAATAAATGTTTTGTATTCTAGTTTTGTTTGGTGTGCGGAAGTAGGATACAAATGCTGTGCTTTAGTAAGAAACCAATATATAATAATTCAAGATATTTGCAATTTGATTTTCTCAATTTTATTTTATTTTTATTTAATAAATATGCAACTTTCAGCTGATTTGGTGGCTAAAATATTGAATTTTGAATGCTGCTTCGTTAAAAATGCCGCTAAAAATGCAATGAAAGATGAGGAAAGAGGAAGAAATCTGAGGGAATATAAATATTGCATCCCACAGACAACTGTCCAGCTTTGGACATCGACATCGACATCGAAAATTAGACATGTATTTTTGTCTTTCTGTGTCTTTTGGCATTGTCTCGTTTGTTGTCACATTCGGTGTTCGTTGAATGACGCTTCAAGAATGTCTCTTGAGACAAAAGAAGAAGATGTCTTGTCTTATTTCGAAACTATATAAGGGATATAAGTGAAATGCATAGTGTCTTTTGCTGCATACTCATCTTAGTGGAAGACATCAGTTCAATAAAGCTTTTTTACTTATTTACAGATGCATATGAAATCATCACCGAACGAATCAAGTTGAGCAATTAAAGGATTAAGCGAGAGTCGAGGACGTGGCAACGCAGCAACGAACTGGGGCAGGACAACACGGCAGAATCGGTGGCAAGCATCTTTTGCGGCTTATCGGGCGTGTCTCTCTGTGTACGTACATTTTACATCGGGTCTCCATTTCTGTAGGGTAGCCAAAATGTTAGAGCGGGCTGCGTATATTGCAAATTGTGGCAGTTGAAATACAATTCGTTCGGTAGCTCTGCATTCGTATATATTCTATATATACCATATACATAGAATATATATATATATACATATATATATATATCTGGGCAATTGTATAGGCAGCACAGGCACAGGCACAGGCACAGGCACTGGGAGAGGCACCGGGACAGGGATTGTGGGAGGTATGCAAATAAACTGTCTTGCTGCCGGACCAACCATGGCCGCATCCGAGCCACCAGAGCCGCCGCCACGCAATCCGGATCGCATAAATGCCTCACTGCACAAGCTCGGCGAATCCGTAAGTACACCAAGTACAACACCAACAACCAGAACCAGAACCAGAACCACCCATCCCCTAAAGAGTGCCGAAACCCTGCATGCCCCCAGCACAACAAACAAACAAAAAAAAAAAAAAAAAAACCAAAAAATAATAAAAAATAAAAAATCAAACGAAAACCCCTCATTCACTTGATGTTTAACCTAATTGGACCTCATTCATTTGCTTGTTAGCGCCGCTGGGGGTTAGGGGACACAATGCGGCAGGGGTGGGGCGATGGTCGTGCGGTTATGGACGGGTTTTAACATACAATTTGCATGCCACTCGCCATTCAGCGCTGCTCCACTTTTCACATGCTTATAAATACTTTAGCTTACTTTTCTCTCGCTCTCTCGCCCTCTCTCTCTCTCTCTCTCTCTCTGTCTCTCTGTCTCTCTGTCTGCTCTTCACAAGCATTTTTCGGTATACTTTCCATTTTGCAAGTTACACACACATTTTCATTGACTAATTGACCTGCAGAAGAAGACCATCAGCTCTCCCCTCGCTCTCGTTCACTCTTTGTTTCTTTTTAAGCATTTATACAACTTGAGCAAATTGAAGTGCATCCAATTCACTAAACGCTTGCCTAACTTTGCAGAAAATTGTCAAGTCGCTGGACTCGAATGTGGGGGCGCTCAAAGAGAAGACAGTGAACAACAACAAGCCCGTCAAGCCGATGCTATCGCTCGACAGTGGCCAACAGATAGTTGCCACATCGTCCAACTCCTTCTCCTGCACAACGTCGAGCTCGACGGCAACAG
The DNA here is from genome assembly GCA_035041615.1 of Drosophila anomalipes. Taxonomy (NCBI): domain Eukaryota; kingdom Metazoa; phylum Arthropoda; class Insecta; order Diptera; family Drosophilidae; genus Drosophila; species Drosophila anomalipes. The sequence continues at coordinate 4,935,707 of JAWNKZ010000040.1, forward strand.
CGCCCACAGCAAAGCAGCCAAATTTGCTGGCAAGCAAAAGGGATTTGACACCTTCCGCCTCCGCCTCCGCCTCTGCATCCGCCTCTGATAACAGCAGCTCGCCAGCCAGCTCGAATGGGAGCAATCAGACGCTCACGCCACCCATGACCATTGACAACCAGCAGCGACTGGTCGCCAAGGGCGACACATTGTTGGGCCCACAAGCCCAAACCCAAGCACAGACACAGACACAGGCACAAACACAGGCACAGGCACAGGCACAATCACAAGTCGCTCAAGTGATTGGGATGCCGCAGTCGCAATTAGTGAATGGCAGCAACAGCAACAGCAACAGCAGCAACAGCAACAACAGCAATAACAGCGGCAGCGGCGTCATCTCCATATCCACAGCAGCCATGATCCATGCGAATAACTCAAATTTGATTGGTGCAGGTCACTTGACCCAGGTCAACTCAACCAGCAGTCACCTCAGTGCCGGTAAGTGTGCCCAGATGCGAATCCCATTTCTATCTTTCAGTTGGAATTGCAATTGCAATTTGCAGTTGCAGTTGCAGTTGCAGTTGCAGTTGTAGTTGAGTGGTGTGTGGAGTGGAGTGGGTGCAATTAGCTCAGCTGCAATACTGAATGGGGCTTAAAGCATACACAAATATAAATATGTGCATTCATATACATATACATATATACATTCATATATATATATACATATACATATATATGCAGTTGAGCAGAAGTGACTGACGGAGCAAGCAAAATATTCCACTTTTGCTGCCAGACTATCTGACATTTATAAAAAGCATTTTACATTTTGCAGTCATATATTTTATTTATGTCCGAATGCTCGGCTTAATGCGTAATCGTTATCAAAGTATAATTGTTTACAATATGTCTTTTTGCTTGACAGGTAACATTTATTGCTATTTGATTATGATTTTGCTGAAAGTGAAGCACAAATTCAACTAGGGAACTGAGCATAACTGTGTGGTTGATGTGCATTCTAAACTCAGTTAAATAAAATTCACAATCCAAATTTGTGATATCTTCTGACTAGGCACTTGGCAAAAGATAGTAAAGCTTATCAATTTAATTTTCTATTGCGTGCAGCAGACTCTGGCTGTGGGTTTTTGGGCAAAACAGTTGCAACAGTTGCCAGGATTTAGATTAAGATCGCAGTTCGAGTCAGGTGCAGTCGTAAAATGGATGGGCAAACACACGGCAACAATGGCAACAACGGCTGATGAAACGCATGAAAAACACACAAATCTCGAACTTACTCGTATTAGGAACAATGGCAACGATACATTTCAAAACTGGGCCTGTAAATGTGTCTCTGTCAGTTAAAAGCCAGTTGGCCAAAGTGCTATTTGGTCGACTGAATGGGATTATGTTCGAGTGCCTAAGTGCGTCGTTGTCAGTAGCACTTACACTCAGAAAAACAGGTAAACCACAAATTTGGAGAATCAAATGGAAAATCAATAGTAATTATTCATTTTTGGAAAGTTATTTCTAAATCTGGGAATGAAGTTCAAGAAAAACAAAGTAAAAGTAAATCTTAAATTCTTAAAATATCTTATATATTTCTACTTTTCACAAATAATTTGTATATTTGAAATATATTTCCAAAAGAAGTAAAAATATATCTTTATAAAGTGGAAAGTTTATACAAATATAAAATGTGCTATGCACTTTAGATTTTTTCCAAGTGTAGATGGCTTTAAGAACACTCCAAATTGGTGCGAACATAGACCCATTAACCGTTTCCCATTCGGTACCATTCGGTTTTAATGGCGCTGCCAACAGCGAACGGTCCTCTCCAGCAGATTTTCTGATTGATTGATGTACAGAAACGCGTTTCAGGCCTTCTATCATCAGAACAAAAAGCCGCATCCAAAAAGCAATGGAAATTGCTGGAGCAGCATGCACATCACAGCCAGAGATGAGATGCATGCTAATGTGATGCTGACATGCAGCCAGATTAGGAAACTGTTCTATAATTTCTTAAAGACATCTGTCGTCACACAAGTCGTAAATGTCGCAGTTGCTTTAAAAAACTGTCGCTTTCATGAATTTTAATAATAATAATAAGAAGTGGAAGGACCAGAAGATCAAATTAAAGTTATGATTAATCGAAAAATGCCTCATTAATTTACACATTTTCAATATCTACCAGAATAAAATCAGTATTAAATACAGTCGCAGCTTAACTAATGATTTATACATGGCTGCCTCCACATTTAGGAAGTGGGATATGTTCCAATTTGAATTAATTCACATTAATTTCTTTTAACCTGATTTATTGCTAGTCATGCAATATGGTTTAAATAACACAATTAGTATAAAATGTGTGCAAAATGGTATGGGCATTGAATAAAATAGATGTTGTGGATAATCGTTATTGTAGCGAATATATTACACATGGCTGGGTTCGAATTATATTTGAATAATTTGCAATGATAAATAAACGAAATCGAATCGAGCAATGTATTATAAATGTTACATTCACGTATTTTAGTTAAATGTTCAAATTGTTGTTTATTTATGTGTTGTACTTGTTCCATGTCCTTTTTGAGTGTATGTAAATACTTTTTCCGATGGCAATTGTATTTTTTTTCCTGCATTTAGATGTTCAAAAATGAAATTAAGTTTTGCACGTTTCTTTATTCTCCGTTTGAGTTTGTGCGATTAATCAACATTCATGATTCAAATTCAAACACACACTCAAAACACACACACACATACAGCAGCTATATCCATATATATCCATCTATAAACCATAACATTATCATTAACATATCCATTATTATGATGAGCTTAAATTGTTGCTGTTGCTGTTGTTATTTTATTTTGTTAACCACCCTTGTATCCCGTCAAACTTGGGCACTCATCCCCCCGTACATCGACGAACATTGACGATTTCAAATGAATCCATCCCCTTCGTACTCGGTTGCCTCGTCTGGGAAATTGTGAAAATTCGCAAAACAAACACACAACACATCCACAACAACAACAACAACAATAACAACAATCACAAAACAACAACAGTCGACAAGAGAAATGCCAATGATGTTTGTTCGATTGCGAATTTAATGGAACCGGATCGGGCAACGGTCGGCACAGCCTCATTATCTCCCATATCGAAGACAATGAAAATTAAATCCGTGCCCGTGCCCGTGCCCGTGCCCGTGCCCATGCCCATGCCCGTGCCCATTCCATGTCCAATGTCCGGCAACATGATGCTGCCACACTCCCCGGCATCCGTTGCATCCGCGGCACTTTTGATGCTCGAGGCAACAACGGCAATCAGCACGACGACGAACACTATTCCTGATGGCAATCGCAATGACGAGTCAAAGTTCACATTTCGTCCAGGTAAGTCGATTGAGACTCGTTCAATCACGCAACCCGCACCCCGCACCCCACTTCCTGCTCCTGCTCCTGCTCCTGCTCCTGCCCCTGCTCGTAATCGTAATCGTACTAAAGCCATTTGCCATTTTCAATCTTGCGTTTCTCCTTACTTTTCATCTGCCATTTCCGCTCCCTCTGTATATATCTCCCTCTCCCTCTCTCTCGCTCTCTCTCCCTCTCTCTCTCACTCTCGCTCTCTCTCTCTCTCTTTCTCTTTCCATCTCGGTATTTTTAATTGGAGCACTGAAATTGTCCCATCAGCACTCGCATTAACATTTAATCTTCCGCATGCACCAATCCACTCCACAGCCTTCCATTGCAACTGCTTCAGATTTGCTGCTACTTCAAATGTCCTATTTTGTTTTTATTTTTAAGTTCAATACACAAAAAATGAAAAAGAAAATATCAAATAAGCATTGCACTTTTCAAGTTTTGCTCGTTCGTTTTTTAGTCTAGTTGTAGTTTGTGATGGAGACTTGCATGCAAATTGAGCAACTGTCCGCAGGGAGTATGACAAGGGATTGGGAGTGTGCTGGTAGAACGCCTAAATATATATTTACATGGGTAGCGGCATCTTTTTGGGGGCTAGTAACGACAACGTTTCCGCTTTTCCACAGCTTGAGCTTAGCGCGGCACTGGTGAATTAGCTGGCTAGTTAAAAGAGTGCTCCACTTATTTAATTCAACGATCTCTTGCAGAGGTGGCCATGAAGCTGCGCGAGGAGAACGAGCGCCTCAATGCGGAGCTGGTGCGTCTGCGTCGCCTGCTCGAGCACTCGACAGATGGCGCTGTGGGCGGCGTTGAGCCCGGTGCGGAGTTGGAAGCGACTCAGCCGACCAATGATGGCAAGGAACGGGTCGAAAGACTAGAGTCGGAGCTGCGCAGCGTCAAGAATCAGTTGCTGACCATGAGACTGGAGCGCAAGAAACTGCGCACAGACAGAGCCGATCTACTGGGTCAGGTGAATCAGCTGTGCGCCTCGCTGCAGGAACGGGAGCAGGAGCTGCGCGACTTCATACGCAACTATCAGGAACGGGTGCGTGAGACGGAGTCAACCAATGCAAAGATCTCCGGTGATCGAGATCGAGAGCGCTTTCAGCTGCTGAAGCAGGCACGCGATGAAGCGGAGCGATCCTTGGCTCTTGCCCAGCAGCTTTCGGCCCGGGATCTGCAGCTGCAGCGCCTCCAGGAGCAGCTGCAGGAGGCGCGACGGCAACTGACGGGCTGCCTCTCCGATCAGGAGAGCCTACACTCGTTTGCACCGCTGACACCGCCATCGGCTGCCTCCACACTCCTCAGCCAGCTGGCCAGCGGTTCGGCTGTGGCGAATGCACTGAGTGGCATCCGCAACGCCGAGGACAGTGGGCGTGGCAACTCCAATTCGTTGTCGGCCTTCAGTGGCAGCTTGAGCGGTGGCTCTGGCGCCACCGTCGGCGATCGCAACTCCTGCTCCAATGACTCAGGTCTGCGCAACAGCAGCGATCGCGAGAGCACCGGTGGCGAACTGAACTTCAGTGATGGCGCCTGCGACAATGGACCCTGCATCACCGTCGATCCCGACAGCATCTCTCTAGTCTCCAGCCAGAACATGTACCAATGTGAGTAGACACCGTCAAACGTCGTTCGATATATATATATATATATATATATATATATATATACATATATTTTATACTCTTATACTTTTCCCCAGTTGGCACGCCCAAGGAACGCAGTCCCACACTCTCGCCCCTGAATTCCGGCGCATATTCCAGGTAAATTGCACATCTTTGCAACGGCTATAAATATTTACTTAACTGAGATGACCTGGTCCCATATAGGATACCTATTCCTCGCTTAGCACAGTGCTTAAAAAATAGATTTAAGAAATCATCAAGAACAATTTATATTTTTTAGTTTATAGTTGCATTTCACAACCCAATTTACGAAACTTTTTATTAACTTTTGTCTCATCATAGCTTTCAACATTAATGGGGCAATGTTGTGGGTGTACTTGAAAAAGTCTGCAATTTTATGTGGTTGACTGTCTCCTAAAAAGTTGAAAGTTTTGAACTTAAGTCGTCTTTCCACGGAAGTAACAGCAAATAAGAAAAGTGTTCCTCCGATTTGAGACAATCCCCAAGCCTGTTTGTGTTAATTAAATAACTGTTTCATCTTTATTAAATCTGATGTTCTCCGAATTCGATTGATGCGTATCTTAATCGAAATACGTTCCTGAATTCGTGTCAAAATACACACATTTATTTATATAAATGCTTTTTGCTATGGTTGCTGATTCGAAATATTTAAACTTTTGCAAACGTTGGATGATAATTAAAATAAAATAATTAATATTGAAGCGATTTCAAAATGATTACTCTTTGAGTCTATATGAATGCAGCACTTAATTCTTGAACAACATTTTCCACTGCCTGAACTTTGTCGAAACTAATTAAATTTGAAAGTATATAAGTATATGTTAAAAACATCGTTTGTATTTATTAACAGATCTGTGGAGCAGCTCTCGCCGGATGCTGATGGTCCCGGCGGCGCTGGCGCTATAACCCGAAAGTTTGCCAATAAAAGCGGTGGGCCACTGGGCGCTCGAAATGGACGCGGCGGCACCTGGGGCAGCATCTCGCGGGTCTTTGCACGTTCGCGGAACAAGAGCAAGGCAATGTCTGCGGATGGTGTGAACGAGTACAGTGACTACTCGTGGAATCCGCTGTCCGAGGAGGGATATGCCGAAAAGTTGCGACTGCTGCGCGAGGCCTCCCAGCTGCCCATAGAGCGCTGGCGGGCGACACAGGTGCTCGCCTGGCTGGAGGTGGCACTGGGCATGCCACAGTACAGTGCACGATGTGCGGAGAACGTGAAAAGTGGCAAAGTGCTGCTCGAGCTGAACGACATTGAGCTGGAGGCTGGCTTGGGGCTGGCGCATCCCATGCATCGCAAAAAGTTACGACTGGCCATCGAGGAGCAGCGTCGCCCGGAAATGGTGCGCTATCCACTTATCACACAACTGGGACACACCTGGGTGGCCAGTGAGTGGCTGCCCGACATCGGGCTGCCGCAGTATGCGGAGCCTTTCCTGCAGTCTCTGGTCGATGCCCGCATGCTGGATACGCTCTCCAAGAAGGAGCTGGAGAAATTTCTCGGTGTGACACGCAAATTCCATCAGGCCAGCATCGTGCACGGTATGTTTGACATCTAATTCAACTTTAATTTGTATTTCTTATTATCATTTATTAATCTATAAATAGTTACAAAGAAGCCATGTTTTATTATTGAGAATCTATAATTCTAAATGCTGCGTATCAGCATTAAATTATAACAAATTGTCAAAAGATTAAATTAATTTACATTTTTTAATAAAATGTTCTATTTATAAAATATAAATTTCTAAGAAGTAGAAATTTGTCATATATTTAGAACATTTTTTAATAGATTCCAGATTTGTGATCATAGGAAAATCGCTTAACTAAATTATTATATTCTTATTAATTTATATTATATTATATTATATTATATTATATTATATTATATTATATTATATTATATTATATTATATTATATTATATTATATTATATTATATTATATTATATTATATTATATTATATTATATTATATTATATTATATTATATTATATTATATTATATTATATTATATTATATTATATTATATTATATTATATTATATTATATTATATTATATTATATATATATTATATTATATTATATTATATTATATTATATTATATTATATTATATTATATTATATTATATTATATTATATTATATTATATTATATTATATTATATTATATTATATTATATTATATTATATTATATTATATTATATTATATTATATTATATTATATTATATTATATTATATTATATTATATTATATTATATTATATTATATTATATTATATTATATTATATTATATTATATTATATTATATTATATTATATTATATTATATTATATTATATTATATTATATTATATTATATTATATTATATTATATTATATTATATTTTATTATATTATATTATATTATATTATATTATATTATATTATATTATATTATATTATATTATATTATATTATATTATATTATATTACATTATATTATATTATATTATATTATATTACGAATACCCTTCTTGCGTAGGCATTCACGTATTGCGTATTGTGAAATACGACCGTCAGACACTGGCGATGCGACGGGTTCAGTCGGAGACTGTTGATACGGATCCGATTGTTTGGACAAATCAACGATTTGTGCGCTGGGTGCGCTCCATTGACCTGGGCGAGTATGCGGATAATCTGAAGGGTGAGTTCTGATATATGTAATAACGGACTTGTCACATGCCAAGTGGATATCAATTCCAATTGCATATTGGATAATATGTTGATTGGCGCACTCGAGTGTAGAGTTTCAAGTAGAAAGCGCACACTAAACTAAACACTTGTGTCCTATTTTGCCCTCTTCTGCCGCTATTTACAGACAGTGGCGTCCATGGCGGCCTGGTGGTGTTGGAGCCATCCTTTTCGGGCGATACCATGGCAACCGCATTGGGTATTCCGCCTGCGAAGAATATAATACGACGACATCTCAACACCGAATTCGATGCCCTCATCCTGCCCGCAAGGTGAGTGTGTGCGACCCCTTGCCCCTCATGTGTGTGTCCCTATTGTATTACCCTGGCTTCGACACCGGAGCCACTCTCTATCCAATCTAAACATAAGTATATAAATATATATATATATATATTTATATATATATATATATATGTAGCGTAAAACAGCATTTTGATTATTGTACCCATTCGATTAGAATTTCATTTCCTTTTGTTGCGTTCACATTTGATTGGGATTTATTGTTTTTTTTCTTCTCTTTTATTTTGTTGCTGTTGTATCCCATTGTCAGTTAGATAATCGTACATTTTTTCAAGCATTTCGTTTGTATCTTCATTTCTGCACGTTCCTCATCCACCTAATCATCATCAAACTCACATGCAAATTCATAATTATCAGCGCTATTCCATTATCAATAGTTGTTCATGCTAATGGCACAAAAAGAGAAGGCATTTCTTCTTTAGCTAATTACTTGTTATAGTGCAGAAATTATAGCTGGAATTAGAGGTTGAGGTTCATTATCAATATTTTCTAAGGCTGGGGGGAATCAAGTTAGCAGCAAACTGAATATTTTTCTAGTACTTAAAAATAAATTACAAAATTGATCGTTAATTTTGTATAAAAATATACAAATTGTAATTGGGCGATTGGCTATAAACATTATTCTATAAGAAATTAGTTACAAAAAAATAAATTGTGTTGTTAGCATTTAAGATCTGTTTCTGCTTCTTCCATTATTCACCTCATCAAAAAAAAATACAAAAATAACAACAAACATATAAATATTTGTGTAAAACGCTTCTCTTGAGTTCACTCTGCTTTGCATATACTATCTACTATATACTATCTTCATGCCTACATGTCATCATCTTAATCTCAGTCTGCGCTCTGGCAATCATCGTAAATCCAATATGGAGATAATCCAGAGATGCGAATTGTGAATGTGCCGATTGTTGTTGTAGTCATCATTCACGTCTAATCAATTAGTTGTATTCGCATTCGTATTCGCATTCGTATTCGCATTCGTATTCGCATTCGTATTCGTATTCGTATTCGTATTCGTATTCATGCGTCGTCATCAGTTTCCACATGCAAACATCTATGTAACTGTATCCATCATCTATCTATCTCTGTCTTCTCGTACACAATAAGTACATGTATGTATTTATTCATATATAGATATATATATATATCCACACACACTATAGTGTTAGCATAATATTCACCATATACATATATGTGTAGGTAAAACACATACATACATATTAACATGTGCGATGTGCGATGTGTGTGTGTGTGTGTGTTTGTGTTTGTGTGTGTGTGTTTGTGTGCGTGTGCGTGTTTTAGAGCATGTCTGAAATGCCGTCGAAACGCACTAATTGGCTTGTGCCGTATTTTTCTCTCTCTTTTCTCTTCCAAACATCTCGATATCAACATATATATATTTTCTATGCAGATACATTATTTACTGTCAAATGGAAGAATTTCAAATGGAAAGCTCCCGGCAATTGGCCAAATTAAATCAGGGCCATTAAATCACAAATCACCAAACACAAATATCAAGATCAAAATCACAAATTGTCCCCAATAAGTGGAAAATCTGTAATTTGTAATCAAAACTCGATGGGATTCAACTCGATTTTCAATATTCAATTGTATTTTAGCTAAGCTGATTGGTAATTCTAGGAAGAGAACAATAATTGGAGCACAGCGCTAATCAAATATAAACATAATTAATACTTACTACTCGTACTTAGTATATAGCAAAGCAAAATCCAAAAATAAAAGAAAACAAAACAAAAAACGAATATAGATAAATATGCTTAAGCATCGAAATACTTGTAGAATCGTGTACTCAACAAAAAAAAAACCCACCCGAGCCCCCTCGACGATCCAATTGAATGAAATCAAACTGAACACGTATGAAAAACATACTGGTAAATAAATACAACATATCGAAATTCCGAAGAGCTTTGCATTATCGATATGTCCAAATAATATTTAAAAAAAAAAAGAACACATACATAATTATTGCAAATCGGACTTTAAAGACCGCATTTATTCTATACACAAACGTATTACAACACAACGGAACTTTTTGCATTTAAGCCAAACACCAAAAGCCGCTAAAAACGTTACAAAATACAGCAGCCTAGCTATACATATATATATATACATATATAACGGTTTGAATCGGTGTTCCGAGAATAAGAAGAAGATTACGCAGATATATATAATATATATGAAGACACATAGAAGTGTTTAGGTGTAGTGGGCCAGCATCTTATTGGGTAGAGACAAGATACTCTTTTTAAGTAGAAAATTCGATTCATTTATAGTTTTATATGCATATCTATTAATTTATAGCCAAACAGATACGAAATAACGCATTTATTGAATAATTGATGTGTAATAAAGCATTCTTTAAGCAAACCACACAAATAACCGGGCTCAAATGCCTTTGTAACTAACGTGGACAGCCGTCCACTGTGATACAGATACAGATACAGATACAGATACTGATACTGAACATTGTACCAACATATACAAATACATACATACATAAAAGTATGGCTCCCAGAGAGTAAACCAAAATGAAACCCATACATACATACATACTTACATATTATATACATACACAAATATGTACATTAGTATGTACATTGTGCATTCACCAATACATATTTACATACACATTAGCTTGTCCACTTCTGCTCGATGTTGCATACTTTTGTGCGCTTGCAGATGCCGCAATTGAGATACATTATCAATTGTTAGTATTTTAGTTCCTCACTCCAAATTCCCACATTTAATGCCAGTCTTTATTGAGTCAATGCTATGTCAATTGTAAGTAACACTCGAAAGAATTTTTGAGTACAAAATTAGCACTACTTATGTACTTGAATATGTCTCAATGTTCTGTAGTTTTCTTGATTTTTTTTTTCTACTATAGCCTACTCGTTGACATCTACTTTGTATCAACAATATTCATGCCGTATCTCTATCTCTAACTTGGATGTGATTGAAGCAACGCTTCTTGCATACAACTTATCAACTTATCAAAACACATTTTATTTCACTTACGAACATGTAGTAATTAAATATGTATTCATTTCGGGGCCCCATATCTCATCTACGATTGCATACAGACATACACACATCTATTTAAATGCGCTTATATCTTAGTGATAAGTTTCGTTGTTTACGCTACAAGTAGTCAATTATGCAAATATCTACTTACTTACATAACTATCTATACACACACTAATTTCTCAATATTATTAACCATCTTTTGTCTTTGTCCCGTTTCTTTTCTACTTTCTATTCTATATATTTTTCACATATTCCTTTCAATTTTTGGTATAATCCTCAATTCAATTGTATCAACGGCTTGTTGTTGCTATCCTTGTCTTGATTGTTTACAATAATGCAACACAACAACAACATCAACAACAACAACAACAACAACTACATCAATACAATATATGCCTACAACAACAACAACAACAACATGTGTATGTGTGTGTGTGTGTGAATGCTTGCCTGTTACGTCTGCCTTGCCGCCTGCCTCTGCCTCTGCCTTCTCTGTCTTTGTCTCTGCCTGCCCCGTTCTGTGTCTACTACTACTACTACTTATTTGTGCCAACAATGCAACAAAATTGTACACATGCAAAAACATTCAAACATCCCCACACTCACAAATACCTACACACACACACAAACACACACACCTCAAACGACAAAAAAAAAAAAAAAAACAATCCGGTTGTATTGCAATGTTTGTTGTGTAGAGCAACTTTGGGTCAAGGCATTCGTTCCGGTTGCGGCATAGTGCCACTAACTGGACCCGGCGGACTGCAGCACTATGCCACAACAGATCGGCGATCGAGTGGCAGCCTGCGGGTAAGTCCAACCTATCCTTAAACGCATACATAAATAGTATACCTAACATATATATAAATCTAAATGTAACTAGCGCTTGCACACATAAAACTATAGCTCAAATTGGTTGCCTACGCGAAAAAAAAAAAATTCAAAACAAAACATAAAAACTATATTTATATATAAGAAACTGAAAATCTGTAAGCAAATTTCTGCCTCTGTATTTATCTTAGCCTGATTCGACGTGAAGCTTTTGTTGTCTCTCTATTTCTCTGTGTGTCTATGCTTTAAACTAAACGTATCGCTTTCAGTACTTGTGTAGAATGTCAAGGATCCTCTTCGTTTCATTTCCACTCCTTATTTACTACAAAAAAAAAAAAAAAACAACAAGAAATACATTTGACAGACATTTCCCACTTCTCAAATGTACTTTGAGCACACAGTACAACGATCTTTCTACACCTAGACCACTTGGTAATAATATTGACTTCAACTATTCACTAAAATCTTCAGAATAGATCAAATAAAAGATATATTTAAGTAAGGATAAGTATTTTTTTTTTTTACCTACCTTTTACATACTTTGGCATGCTTTTTGAAGATAAATTGGGTCACGAAATTCACCCTTTAAAGCACACGCAGCATAAATCATAAATAGATATTGTAGAAAATAGATATGGTCACATATATAAGATATATCGGAGATATTGGTTGGTGGCTTAGAAATTTAAGTACAGCTCTCTGTTTGCTTAGATAATATGATGAAGGAAAAGTGTTTAATTTAAAATATGAATTCTGAAGGAATTATTCAAATTAGCTAGTCCAATTATATAGGTTAAATTGCGTATCGCTCCTTTGACGCTATTGCGTGCTTAAGTGTTATAAACCGTATTATTATTTAGTGTTGAGAAGCGCACATCTAATAGAGTTAAGCACGCCATAACGATAAAAACGTAAGCATATATTATGAAATGCAAGAAAACAAGATCATATTAAGCATATACTTAATACATATACTCGTTCACAATGCGTAGTTATTGCAAGTAAGTAACAATTAATGAGCATTCTGTAAAATGCAAAAAAAAAAACACATATATATATATATTTATGCAAAACAAAAAAAAAAAAATTAAATTTAATGTAAACTGTTTAAATTGCGAACTTTTATTTGCCGTCCGTTTTGTTTTACATTTGACTACTAATTAAAATATTAATTAAACAACGAGACCAGAAGTTTCACGACAAATCCAAGATAAATCGTGTACAGTCAAAGTGATGAATAATTCAATTTAATATGCATTATCCCATTCACTGCGTGGGGGCGGGAATGGATGGGCGGGATTGACAGGGTAGTGGTTGCTGCTGGTTATCAATTTAAAGCGATTGCTAAACTAATTTACAAATTTGGTTTTTTTCCCTTCCTATTTTTTGTATCTTACAGATTTCGGCATGGAAAGGATCTCAGGTAAGGGGAAGATATGAAGATATATAAATTGAAGGGATTTCGAAATGCGCTAATTCACTTTTCATTTGCAGAGCTCTCTCTCAAAAGCCTTTCGCTTCAACACAAAATCCCATCGGGCCGGCGATCGCAGCTCCTTCGGTAACTCCACCTCCCCAACGCCATCGTACAGCAGCAGCGAGGGCGGCGGAGGAATATACGCTACCATAGGTCCACAGCAAATGCAGTCGCATCATCCGCCGCCTTCTCATCATTTTCTACCGCCACCAACGAGTGCACCGCCACCGCCCCCCAGCTCCAATTACGGCCCAGCCGGTCACCGTGTCAGCGCCCCGCCCCTTGCCAGTATACTGGATCCCCATGGCTTAGATAGTCATCTGCTCTACGAACAGAACAGACGGCGCGTGAAGAGCATCAGTGACATCGGTGTGGCAACCAGTGGCAGCATGGGTGCCTGTAGTCTGGGTGGAATATCCGCAGCATCCGATTCGCCACAGTGAACAGCGGAATCTGAACTAACATTCCCAAAGTGATAAGTTAAGTGTCGACATAGCTGGCAAACGTTCAGCAATTGTATATTCAATACGAATTTGGATTTAATTACACACACACACACACACATATATATTCAAACACAAGACCCACCTCAAAATACATGGTGCATTCAACAGATACATATGTCAACAAGATACAAATACACAACCACTATGAATATTTGATTAAATCAGATTGCAACTACAGAAAATAAACAGTTTAAAATTAATTTAATATATGTATATGGATAGGCAGAGTTCTCCTCATGCAATTAAGAGGAAACCATTTAATTAATTCAATTAATTAACCACAGAGGATCAGTGAATACTGTCGAGAACTCGCGAGCTCCAAACTAAAAACAAATTAACTTTATTAGCCTAATAAAATCGCAATTAATTATATTTTCATTTTTAAATTGATTTAATTTAACAAGTGCGACTCGAAATGCAAATGCACACAACTAAAATTGTTGTGTGACAGTGGCAATAAATTTAAGAGGACTAAAAATGAAATCTGTGTGTATGTTTGTGTGCATAACTATAACCAAAATGGCAATTTAGATAAATTGAAATGAATTCGAAAGCGCCCAAACCAGTCTAACCAACTATCACGTAGCTAAGCAAATGATCCCCATGGATTTAATGAATTCCCTAAACTGCAGTATTGTGCAAATTGTAAATGGCTATATTCATAAGTTTATATGTATGTATGTATGAGAAATAACCTAATGTACACTGTGTAATTTCCAAACAAATCAATTTGAGACTAGCAAATCGCATCAAACGCAATCCGCAATAGTCAAATCGTTAATCTCTACTCCAAAGTATAAATAACTGATATCCAGCATTATCCTTCCTACAATTATAATTCCTGAAGCATATATATTGTATCAATAATATGAGATGTTTATTTTTAAGCAGACCAATTTAACTCTAGAATTACAAACAATTAAAACTAACTAACGAATAAACCAATGATAAAAATCGCATTTTACAATATGTTTTTTTAGTAGGCACGCTAACAAATATTTATTTGCTTTGATATGGTGATGGTGGTGTAAAATATGTGCACTAAATCATTTTCAATCTTCTGGATGCTCAAATTGATTGGTTTATTTGAAAGTTAAACAAGTAAAACTTCAACAAATTGCATTTTTTCCAAGCCAAAACATTTCACCGTCACCAAAATAGTTTTTGTGTGTGCAACCCGAATCCGTTTCTGTTCGTTGCATCTGATAGGATTCGACTGGATCTGGGTTTGCTAGCGGCGATCCCCGTCATTCTCATTTCTTGGACGACGAGTTGTGTGCGGACGTCCTTTGGGCTCTGGTCCGGGCAAAGGCTCGGCGGCTGTCAAAGTGCCCATGGTGCCAACAAGTGCCAAGAGACCAAGTACCAAGAATAAATTGAACCACTTCATACTGGAATCGTTAGTAGATAGTATTTAGAAGCTTTACTTTCGTCAATTGATTGTAAACTGCTGACTGATCTGACCGAGCGTTCCTTTTTATGGCCCGAAGTTCATGTATGCTTATGTAAATGGCGCTGGGAAAAGCTATCAACAACGTTTACTGTAGTTTATGTTGTTAGATTAAACAGTTGAGTTGTAAATTGAGTTGTAAATCTGGCGATAAATATGGGCGGACAGACATTTAGGTAATTGACTTCAACAGCATTGAACAATTGTTTGTTTGCCACGAATGCTAATTACCTTTCGGCGTGGGATCTTTAGCAGTGACATCTGTACTAAATACTATGTGCAAATGTGAAACAGCAGAATTCTTGATAATTATACCTCATATTTACAGTATTTTTATTCTCTGATAATGTGTACATTTTTCTTATAATGGATGGAAAAAATACGAAAAAAAGAAACACTTTCGAAGCGAAAATTACATAAATTATGAAATAAATTTAAATATACATTGATATTCGATAGCAATTTACTATGAACCGAAACATGTTGATAAGAAACAATCGAGCTTACAACTATATAGACTGTACAATATTTGACTAACGAGAACATTGAACTTAGTGCTCGTACAGCATTGTAACGATAAGCTTACAAAATATGAACAAAATTGCGATCGGACTGTATATCCATTATCTTATATAGCAAGGAATGCGATGACTGTACAATTAAGAACGCATTTGTCGAAAATGCTAAAAGAAAACTAAACAATAATAACAAAAATTAATAATATGTATAAATAACGTTTGTGTGATTTTTACGAGTCAATTTGAGTGTGGCACTGCAGGATTAGCTTCTCCTGAAACATTTGACCAAGCTCGTTATTTTCCTGCTCTCGCCGCAGCTCCTCGCCAATCCTCTGCCACAGACTCTCAAATCCACAGTCCCACTGTCGAAAACTGAGCTCATTTTCGATTGTGCTCTCATCAAAAGTGAAAGAGTATTCATGCTCGTAATCGCACATTTTTAAATAACAGTTGGGATCTGCAACGAAATTCAAAAAGATAACGGTTACAAGTAGCGATATACAGATGACCTCGACTTATCGAAGACTTTCAAAAATCGAAGTGGGCAGCTCTGTTTCCACCAGCTATTTAATGTGAATTTGTGAAGGTCACAGCTGATTTGCAGTTAGGCCTGGAAATGTCTCGCAAAAATGTATTGAATTTGATGAACACAATTGTGGCCAGCTCGTAGGTGAAATGTTAAGAAATAAATGAGCCGCTAATGAATTTAACATTTATAGATGCAAGTGTCCAGCACATTCCCACAACTATGGATCGGCATCGGCAGCCACAGCACAAACAGGTCCAAAAGAATATGCGTTTGAGGTAAGTCTGAGAGACGGCCAAAGTCCACTTAAACTTATCATCGTTTTTTCGTGGCTAGATGTCGGCATCGACTGTGCGCTTTGGACCCGGAGTAAGTGCTGAGCTCGGAGCTGATCTGCGCAACTGGGGCGCCAAGAATGTTTGCCTCGTAACGGATAAGAATGTGGCCAAGGTGCCCTCGGTTCGAGTTGCCCTGGATTCGCTGGCACGGCACGGAATCAACTACCGGGTGTACGATGAGACGCGTGTGGAGCCAACAGATGAAAGTTTCTGGCAGGCAGCCCAATTTGCACGTAGTCATCAGTTTGATGCATTTGTGGCCATTGGCGGCGGTTCCTCAATAGACACAGCCAAAGTGGCGAATCTATTCTGTAGCGATCGGGAGGCCGAGTTGCTCGACTATGTTAATGCACCGATTGGACGGGGTAAAGAGGTAAGTCATTGATCTACATGCAATGTTTACCGGTAAATCCATATGGTGTTCCTACTTCTTGTAGATCTCCGTTAAGCTGAAGCCACTTATTGCAGTTCCCACCACATCCGGCACTGGCTCCGAGACCACAGGAGTTGCCATCTTCGACTACAAACGTTTGCATGCAAAAACTGGCATCTCAAGCAAATATCTAAAGCCAACATTGGGTGAGAGATTTACGAGCGACTTTCACGCCTTTTCCAGCGTTTTATAATTTTATAATAATAATCTAAACCCATAGCCATTGTGGATCCCATGCACACGCTGACGCAACCGGAACGGGTGATGGCATTCGCTGGATTCGACGTATTTTGCCATGCGCTGGAGAGCTTTACAGCTGTCGACTATCGCGAGCGTGGTCCAGCACCAGCTGATCCCAGCCTGCGGCCAACATACCAGGGCAGAAATCCGATATCGGATGTGTGGGCGCGCTTTGCTCTGGACATAATACGATCGAACTTCATCGACGCCATCTATCAGCCGGATAATTTGGAGGCGCGCTCCCGCATGCATCTCGCCTCGACTATGGCAGGTGTGGGATTTGGCAACGCTGGCGTGCATCTCTGTCACGGTCTCTCGTACCCCATCTCGGGGCACGTGCGTAACTACAAGCCTCCCGGTTACTCCGATGATCATGCGCTCATTCCACACGGTCTCTCTGTGGTGGTCAGTGCGCCGGCTGTCTTTGAGTTCACTGCACCCGCTTGCCCCGAGCGGCACTTGGAGGCTGCTGCAATACTGGGAGCTGACACGGCAGGGGTAAAAGCAGTTGATGCTGGTCGCCTTTTAGGAGACACTATGCGTGGCTATATGCAGCGGGCGGGCATTGAAAATGGCCTCGGTGAGCTTGGCTTCACAGTCAGCGATATACCGGCTCTCGTCGAAGGAACCCTACCCCAGCAGCGCATTACAAAAATGGCACCACGTGGACAAACGCGGGATGATCTCGCCCAACTATTTGAGAACTCCATGCAGGTCTATTAATATATACGAGTTAAGCTTACCTCTTAATTTTATATTCTCAAACTCGGAGTAAAACGAACTAACGGATATTTTCAATGAAGTTGGCTGCGTTGACGGAAGCTTTCGCTTTATTGAGTTCGATTCCAAGCTTTTACGATCGACACTAATTAAATAAATCACAAAATACCAAAAATTGTTTTTTCTTTTACCTCATTATTTATGCAGGATGCTTTTGAGCATTTGCACTTACCAATGACGCACCATGGGTTGTTGTATTGGCTAAATTGCAATTGGCAAAACGGAGGCATACTTTTAGGAGTGCAGTGGAAATTTCGAAAAGGCTATGATTGACTGCATGCAAGCAATATGGTGTCATCTGAAAACCCAAACACTTGTACAAATTTGACTCGCAGTGCGCAGGGATATAAGCCAAATCACCTGGGATCCATATATAACATAAGTAAAACACATTATTATATGCTTGCAATTGTATTATATATTTCAGATAGATGATAACTTTATATTAATTAATAGATAAGTTTAACCGTATAATTTTTAAGTGAATATTACATAACTAATAAATAATCGGGAGTTTTGACTTAATCGTAAGATAAAATAGAAATAGCGTAAAATAAAACTTAGTTTGTCTGCATATATTTGTTTAGGAATCTGTAATTTACTGTTGGGTTAAGAAAGGACTTAATTATATATCAAACAATACTTAACTAAAAATTCATTTCAAGAAACTTTAGGCAAATTGCAGCTTAAAATTGGTTTTTTTCTTGCATACTTAGTAATATATTTTGATTGAAGCAGCGTAGATGCCATAAAAATATATACGTTTATGTACATATGTTGTATCCATCGTCACTTTTCGGCTCACACTCTATAGATCATACTTGAATATGTATTGAATATGTCGATGCAGCATATTTTTGAGGGAAGTGGATCGCTTGACTCCTAACACTTGAGCCCAGCACTCAGTTGGAACATGACATTTGAAGTGACGCAAGCATTTTATTCCGGGGCGAAAACACAAGTTAAGCCAAACAAAATACTTTGTACACTCTGTATATTGAAAGTCGGACACAATGACTATAGCTGTGAATGTAAAATTCGAGGGAAAAACGTTTGATAAGGAATTTGACATATTGTTGATACAGACTTCCGAAGAACTGCGGCATCAGCACGAGATTACGGGCCTTGGCGGATTGTTCAAGCGGAATACGATTTTTAGGCCATGTGACAGGGGATTTGAAAACATGCGGCGGCGGTTTAAAGGTGATTTACAGAAAGAGCAGGAAATCTCAGAACTCAATCAGTTGTTTTTCCAAAAGATAAACTTGAAAGTCAGAAGAACTCGTTGGAAACTCTATATCTGCTTATATTAATAAATAAATCAATTTTTGTATCAGCTGAATGTGAATTTATCCATAAGTATACCCCAGTTCCAATTCATAAATAAGTATATTTTATTGTGTAGTTGCATATTAAAATACGTATATATATATATATATATGTATGTAGTGTTTCTATAATATATAAAGATTATGTTCAATTTGGTTAAAATAATTTATTGATTTCAGAATATGTTTAAAAGTCCAACATTTGCTTGATTTAATTAAAGGGAATATAGAATAAAAAAGACTTAACGTATTATCTTGCCCAGATTTGAAATCAAATGTTATCTTTAAGGAATCTGACAGGTTCAGATCTACTTCGCCAAACCGTTTCAATATGACTGATTGCCAGTTTACAAAATACTTGTATATATAGTATGTAAATATATATCCCTCTCTCTCTAACTTTCGGTGATTTTATTACATTATGAATTTCGGCAAAATGGCACTAAATCTTCAAAACTGTTCCAAACAAAAAAAAAATATACAAAAAAAGAAGCTTTATGAAGAAACACAAAAATAATGCGGCGAACGCAATCAGTTTCAAATCCGTTGCTTCCGAAACGGTTGCTAATTGTTCGCTCACGATCTCAACTTCTGCCTTTTGCCATCGGTGGCTGCAACCGAATTAAGAACAACAACAACTATTTGCTATATCGATAGATAGATAATTAATGTGGAAGGAGTAGGGAGGGTTCTTCAGTATTTTCTTTCAGTTTACTTGATTTTTTTGCTAATACTTTTTCACGCGCTCGGTTAAACTTGACTCGAGTTAGGTTTTGAAGTCCAGCCGAACCGGGTTTTGTATTTGTTTTTGTTTTAAGTTTTATGTTTTGTTTATATTTCATGTTGTTTTTGCAATTTCCACGTGTTTAACTATGAATTAACTTATAAATTAAGAAAACAGCGCAACACACACACTCGACTCCCGCGATAAAGTCCCCGGAGCTGCGGTACGGACTTAGACCTGATTGATGGGCGCATATCGGTGCACCTTTGGTTGTTTTGCTTCCTTGCTAACCGCCGGCTTGACAATGTCCTCGGTGAGTTTCTGATACACAAAGGAGTTCTTCGACGCCAATATGGCCATGCGATAGCGCTCGCCACGCTTGCGCAGAATCAGTGTCACCATCTTGGCCAAGCCCAAGAGAATCACCACCAAGCAGCTCAAAACAATAAGGCCTGGTATAATAAAGTCGGGGTCGTTATAGTAAATGTGACCACGCTCAATAATGATCTCCTCCTCGTCACTGTTCAATTCGTCGCTGTCAATGCCAAGTTTGTCTGTAAAAGGATTGAAGGAAACGATTAAAAAGATTATCCACAATATTTAGCATAAGCATTTATCACATACCTAGCAGGAATTTGTCTTCGGTCTCCTTGGTCATATCAACTTCCTCCACCTTGAGGCCGTGATTCTTGATCTTGGGCTTTAGTTCGGTTTCCACGTATTTCTTGAAATCGGATTCAATGTCTGCCTTGTCGTTCTTCTTCTTCTTCTTCTTGTCGATCGGCTTTTCGTTGTCGTCGTCATCATCATCGACGTCGTCATCGCTATCATCATCATCATACTCGCTATCATTTTGGTCCTCGTCGTACTCGTTCTCATTTTCATCTTTTTCTTCGCCACCATTGTTCATGAATTCCTCCTCGCTGTCGGAGATTTTACTCTTGACTCCCTCAGCACTGTCCGATCCCTTCATGATCTTCTGCATGTTGCTTAACTTGCTCTTATCCAGCACACTCTTGTCGAGAACGCTGAGCAGCTTCTTCTCATCTTCGTCCACTTTCTTCTCGCTCTCTGCGATGCGCTTCTCGATACTGTCCTCCTCCTCGCCCCAGGTGCCCTTGTGCTTGCACACCTTCTGGGCCAGTTCACTCCATCCAGCCTGTGCTTCAACCTCAACGAAGGTTGTCGCATCCAACTCCAGATAGCTCAGCAAAGGCATCTTCTTGGCCAGTGTTTTAGTATGCAGCGATACATAGATGATGAACTTTTGGAACTCCTCATTGCACTTGAGTGGATTGTGTGTGATGTCCAATGAGCGCAGATTCTTAAAGCTTTTAATATCATCGACTGTGATATTTTCAATCAGATTACCGGACGCATTGAAGAAACGCAGCGTCTCAAAGAACTTATAGTCGCTGCCAAACTGTTTGTCAGTCATCAGGGATGTCAGTTCACAGTCATTTACGTCCAGAGATCGCAGCTGGTGGAATGGCATGAATAGGCGCACAGACAGGTGGGTGATGGGATTGCCGGCCAGATTTAGTTTGGTCAGTTCGTTGTTCTCCATAAAGCAGAGCTCATCCAGCTTGGTAATCAGATTGTTACTCAGATCCAAATCGATGAGCTTGGTAAGACTAGCGAACGTGGCACGGGGCAAGTTGTTAATATTGTTCCACGCCAGCTTGAGCGTTGTCAAATGCGGCATAGTCGAGAAGGTTCTGTGTCCCAGAGCACCAATGGCACAGTTGGACAGGTCCAAATAGTAGACAGTAAAGTAGCCATTGTAGCTGAGGAAACCATCGGTGGGCAACTGGCTCAGGCGGGGATTATCATTCAACCGGATAACGTCCAGTTCGGAGTTCTTGAAGAATATCATACTGGAGACCTGGTCCAGCTCGTTCATGGACAGGTCAATGTGACGCAGGCTCTTCAGCGTTAGGAACGAGTCTGGCTGAATTTTGGTGATGCCATTGCCCTTCAGATTCAGATTTGTCAAGCCGGGCATTTTGTCAAACATGGTGTGATGCACATGGGTAATCGAATTGAAGCTCAGATCCAATTGCTGCAGCTCCTTGACGCCAAAGTGCAAATCGCCGGTGAAGGTGTTGTACTTCAGATGCAGGATCGATAGAGCCGTACCGTTGAAAACGGTTGCAGGCAGCTCCTTGAGCGAATTGTAGGACAGATCCAGTTCCTCGATCGTTTCAACTGTTGCGAACACTTTCTCGGGTATCTTTTGCAAATTATTCTGCGACAGATTTATGTAAACGATATTGGAGAGTTTGGTAAATGCACTGGGATTCAGCTCCATTAGGTTATTGCGCGAAAAGTCCAGTTCCTCAATGCTGGAAGACTGTGTCGGGAAAATGGTATTGTGAGTAAAGAAATTTGTTTGCCAAAGATTCTTAATCTAACCTTCAGCAAGTAATGGAGAGTGGACATAATGCTCAGATCGTTTCCAGAGATGGTGAGCATGCGCAGCTTCTTGTTCAGGACAAAAGTGTCTGGGTTAATGATGGCCAGGCCAACGTCCGTCATGTTGACTGAATAAAGCTCATCGAGACCATGGAAAGCCTCTGGGTGCATGTATTCAATGGTGCAATTGGCAATCTTGATGGAGGCAACAAACTTCAGGCCCAGCTGCTGGAAGAACTTGGGACCCAGCAAAATGGGATATTTTGGACCCACATTGGTGACCACCAAATCGGTAATATCCGAGCCAAACTTCTGTGTACCCGGATCCAGTCTGAAACAAAATCAAGTTTAATATGCCATCTCTTTCTAAAATTAGAATTTTCTACACACCTGCTGCATGTTGCTACCAGGTAGCTGTTAATGTTGCGTGAGCAGGAGCAGTATCTGGGGCAAGGCACATTCTCGCTGAACACCACCTGCTCCTCATCCGTCAGCTTGTCCGACTCGTCATCATCATCAGTACTGGATTTGTTATAATTGTCATAGTTATTATTTATCGATTTTTTATTTTTTTTTTTTTTTAATGTTTCAAAGTGCAAGGTAATTTGTTAATATATTTATATATTATTTATATATATATATATATATATAACAAATGGAATTAAATAGTGTCATTTCCTGATTGATGGCTAGGTTATGAATGACACAGTTTTTACTTTTTCACATAAAAAGAACTAGGAGAATTTGGACCTATGAGCAAAACTGTTTTTCCATATTTTGAGGTTTACTTTCAACAAAGGAGTTAAGACTCATGACGAGTTCGTTAACTCTCTGACCTTAGACTTCATCAGAATTGCTTATGCGTAATAAAAATAAAAATGTTATTAATATGTTTATGACTTACTCGTCGTCGGCATCATCGTCGTCAAAGTCATCGTCATCATCGTAGTCCTCGTAGTTTGAGTCGCTATCAATGCTGTTCTGTTTGCCGTCGCCATCGATTTGCTTGCCGCTCTTGGCCTGCAAGTGTTTTCTTTTGTGATTGGGGATTCTAATAGCATGGAAGCAGGAGTGTAGCACTTACCTTTGGCTTGCTGGAGCTACTTTCATCAATGGGTCGCAGCTTGGGTGTGGTTGTCTTGGATGGCTTGTTCTTTTTGGGACGCGCACTTGTTGTGTCCTTGACATCGTCATCGTCATCGGACTCGGCGCTGTCGTAGCTGGATAGGTCATATTCGTCCTCATCGTACTCGTAGCTCTCCTCGGTGCTGTTCAAGCTCCTTGTAATATTCTCCAACTTTAGGCGATCGGGCAGCATTTTATTGAAGCGCGGATCCTCGGCGAGGGCAACACTATGCTTGGCTGCCTCCAGCAGATCCTCGAGCGTCTCCTCGCTGACCGGTTGCTTTGTGGTTATGCTAACCGACTTCTTTGCGCTCTTTGTGGTCGTATCCACGGGCAGCTCCTTTACCTTGGGCGTTGAAATCTTAATGCCAGCCTTTTTGGCATCGATCTCCTCATCGGAAAACAATTCATTGCTTAGCGGCTCATCGGGGACTGCTACTTTGGCGTCCTTAGCTGGCTGGGAATCGATTGAGTGGCTCACATGGAACACACACAGTGAGATGACCAGCAGCAGCACCAGTCTTGGCGGGCGACCCATTTTTTAAGTTCTCAAACTGCAAATGAAATGGAAAATAATTTTGAATAAATTTATTTATATATTTAATGTAGACTATAGTCCAAATATTAATCAAAATCAATTTAAAAATTAATTATCTTAACACATGAATTTAAAAAAAAAAATATACAAAAATATTTAACAGCTTTAAATGGTTCTTTTCAAATGAATTTTATTTAATGCATCCATAACATCCACTGGAAACCCTGCAACTTCCCGTAGGTTCCCTTACTTACATGCTTGTGCAACCATTCACGATACAAAGAATACCACTTTGGGGCAGCTTATCTTATCTGTGCCTTCGCAGCAGTGCAGATAAGAGGTAAAAACGTTTATTTAATCAACAATAACGAATATGAGCACGATATGAGAGAGCTATACTATTCGTGGTATTGTATACCGGATCCATTTTGCACCTAGGGATTTTGAGAATGCTATTTGAATTTCAGCAACCGGACAAAAGTGCTGACGTGCAACGCGATCTCCATCAGCGTAGCCATAAAATACAGTAAGAAATCGCACTGAATGAGATATTTGGTAATTTTTTGTTTTTTTTGTTGGTATTGATACAATAAATTAACGTCTCTCGATGCGAACGAATTGACATCATAAGATTCAATTGTAAATGCTAATCTCATTGGGCACCATTCACCAGCCGAAGGGGACTTTTACTGCTCAGTGCGATTGCTTTTATTTGGCACTGTTTGCTTATCAGTGGTGGCCGTTGTTGCCAAACAACGCATGATTCGTTTGGATATTTTCAATATGTTAGTCAGAATTTGTCACACAAAAAAAGAAAAGATTTGAAACAAACAATCACTTTCTTTTCACAATTGCGAGTCAGGTACTTTCCGCTCTGAATGTGTAATTTATTGATTGCGAATGAATGCAAATCTGTTTTTGTGGTTTCATGTGAATCTAAATTGTTAATTCAAAATCCAAGCTTAAGGTCTTAAACAGTGCATCGACATTGAGACATTAACATTAAGTGCACATTTAATAATAAAAATAAACGTGTTTTACTCAACATCACCTCGATTCGTGAGTGGCTGCTTTTTAGATCAAGAGTATTGTTTGGTAAATAGCCATTTACAATTCTACTTTAATTTTACTTCCTGTTTACACGCCAATAGTTCACGTCATAGATGACCTAATCAGTACAGACTGATAAGATATCCATTTGGAAGTGTTGCCAAAGGGGCAACAAAAGCTTGAAATATGTACAAACAATTATATTTGGAGACGTGTTCAAATTAACAAGTATGGAAAGACGACCTGCCTTTGATTTCAATGGAGTTTCGTATGGCCGAAGGCGCCTCGCACGCAGACCATAGCCATAAAAATATGAATAACTATGCATAAATATTAATCAGTGTGACATATGTAGCCCAATACATAAATACTTATGTTCGTCTCAAGCTGAGATCGTGTTTTATGGGCTCTCACTCTCTCTCTCTCTCTCGAAATACGAGCCCAATTCCCAATGGAATGGTCTCGGCATGCATTGCTTTTATTTCGACATAAAACCATACACATAAATAAGTATATGTATGTATATATAAATCAAAGTCGGGTAATATTCTTATGTTCAATACAAAACTATCTAGCATTGTTTGCAAATGCGCAGTTAAATTACTCGCGGCGGCAAACGCAAAAAAAAAAAAAAACAAAATGAAAAAAAATGAAAAAATGGCATTTATCTATAATGTATGTCCATATCGAGTGGTCTATACTGTGTATATGGATAGATAGGTACGTAGATACGTATGCATATCCACTGGCATGTAAGACGTTTAATTAGACGTACAAACACACTCATGCATGTATGCATGCGCACACCTCTCTACGCGCAGTTGTAGATGTTGAGATACTTATCGTCTATCCATGAAATCGCTTTCTGGTCTTGGCCAGGCTCGCAGTTGTCGGCCACAATTTGCGTGGGTGTCAACTCAAATGCAGGCAGCACGCCCCACTCGCTCTGACTTTTTAGCCGCCGGCTGACAGCTCACACACACACAACAAAAATTTAAGTGTGCAGTTCAAGTCGCAGTTACAGATACATTTTGAGCCGAACTGGCTATGCAGTGCTGCTGGCCAAGCGCTCTATGGTTTCCCCCATTGCAATAGAGGGAAAAGTGCGCTTTTGTACCGGCATTAAACGTGTTTAGGTTTTTAGGTCTTACACTCAAAAAAAAAATATATAAAGATAGAAAAAATAAATCAAAATTTCTTGCAAGGACTCGGTAAATCCAGTAATAAAAACAGTCAAACCAATTAATTATTCTAACCACGAATGGCTGCTTATTAGTAATATGTTTCCTAAAGCAATTATAAATACCATATTTTAAGAATCGATACTTTAGGAAATTTAATTCATAAATATTAAATTCAACAATATTAAAAGTTTTCCTACAAACATGCCGATTTGAGTCTTGAAACGATCTTCCAAATTTTGGGTACACATTTTCTGCAAGTGCTGTCGGGCAAAGTGCCAGCATTTGGTCGAGTCACGAAGCTTGCTTTGAACTTCTATTCGGTGAGCAGCTTCGGCTGTGGCATCGGCTCAAACTGGGTCTGCGCCTGCGTCACATTGTCGCCAATGCTTGGAGCTTGTGGCTTGGCTGTGTTTCAGTGGAGGAGCTGCTGGTGATCACAGGCGCCGTACACGTCGACACGATACCATAATTAATTCCATTTGCTATTGCAATGAAGTTGATGTTGCTGCTGCTGTTGCTGTTGTTGCTGGTGTTGGTGTGTGTTCAAGTTTAGAAAATATAAAACCGGTACTGGCACTAGCCATACTTGTACATGTATGCAAATCAGTCAGTTGAGAGTCGGAAATCATGAGTCAAACAATTCATCATATGCGATTGTCTCTCCACTAGGCACTGGCCACATCTGTCACTCTTATACTAACTAAAATAAATGTCAGCTGCTTCTCCGCGGATTCGGTCAATGTTTGTAGACCCTCCCAGTTCAATTACTTATCTGTCTCAGTGTTTTCGGTTATCTGTGTGTGCTTTCAGCGTAGTACTACGTCGCATTTGCTTACTCCCCAGTTATATATGAATATAGTTGGCTGATGGATATGAACAAATACATCCAAGTGGATTTTTGTGTTGCGCATATAATTAAGTGGAGTTGATATAAATTCCTAAGCTTCTAGCTGGTTAAAATCTACGCGCAAACACACCTCGAACAACGGAAATCAATCGAAAATGCAAACATTGATTTATTTTATATTAAAAAAAACTTAAATAAAAAAAAAAATAATAATAGGTTTATAGCTGGCGAACAAATCAGCTAACATAAAATTCGTCACACGTATTTTGTATTCTCGATTTTTATTTGGATTACTATGAATAATATTAATTTGCTCAACCTACTGATAATATGCATTTGATTAAGGGCTTAATTAAATACCTGATATGTATTTCTCAAATGATTTTTGATTCGAGTCATTTGAGAGCTTTAATGTGTGCCAATTAAATATGCATCATTTAGAAGAAGACGTGGAAACATTTCTACTAAAATATACACTAACTTTTCGAGTTAATATCGTCTTTAAGTGGGGTGTATTTTTGTCTTAAATAGGCCATTCATAAGATGAATAATTTTGTGGCCTACATCAAACTGCTTTCATTTACAGCTTAGTTGAGGTGTGGCTAAAACACAGCTTGAACTCTCCAATTACTTATGGATGAATGGAGTACATTTCCCGAAAGGCAGACAGCTATGATACCAGGAAGTTTCAGACTATTAACAAAATGATTGTGCGTGCACCGGAATCGACCATATATCACCAGATACCATTATAAATCTGGGCAAAAGTATCGTGTGTCGAAAGTCACTGACAAAACTACGCTTTGTTCGATGGTGGGTAAGAAAAATCAAATGCGCATTTTCGATGAGTTCGAATTTATATATTTATTTTATCAATCGATACTCGGCTTAGGCGTCAGCTTGGGTTATTGTCAACAGACGGCTGTCGAACGATCGCCGCTTTGACCGATAGACTTTTCCCATGTGTCACATTCGCCCGCATTTATATGGGGGCCCCCTCTGTGCCCCGCTCCACAGGCCAACAACAACAGTCTCATATTACAAACAACAAAACAACAACAAAATATCATCTGGCTGCAGCAGCAGCAGCAGCAGCAGCAGCTGGTGACTGCCCCATGAAAGTTATCAACAATATTTTTTGGGCGCAGTCGGTTGACAACTGAAAATTGGGTGTGCCATTTAACCAAATAACGTTATGATCATTATTTTTCTTTCTTCTTAAGCGTTAGTTCAAATTGGTTACAGTTTCTCGTAGACGACAGCAACAACAACTAGGTGCGTGTATGCGTCACAAGGTCTCTGTGCGAGTCAAAAAACTAAAACCATTGACCGTTTAGTGAGGATAGCCAGCTGTTTCAGGTAGTTTCGCCTTGACAGTGGCTTAAGATTTCACATTTTTATTTTGCCATCTGAACCCACTAATTCATTCGAAATGTGTCTCTGTGTGTGTCTGTGTATGTGTGTGTGTGTGTATGTGAGTGTGTGCGTGGGTGTTTGTCGATTGAGCTGTCTCGTTCAAAAATAGCCAGGGGTACACCGAATGCGTGCATATATTGCTTTTGAAACAGGAAGTGAAATGTGAATCCACTCACCGTTTTTCAACATGTGTTTTCAGCCAGGTAGGTAGAAAAAACATATTGTAAAGAGAACAATCTGTTTTTGTTCCTTTAAAAACGCACAAAATGCAGCGGAAGTAATTCCGCAACAGCAAAGCTGTTAAGACGAGGTCTGTGGAACTAAATAAGGCGCATATATATATATATTTATATATATTCTTTATATATATATATATATATATATATTATTTTAAGAAATGAGAATTCTTTTTACTATTGTGCACGTTTTGCTTTCAGGTTTTGGCGCACCTTGATCACGACTTAATCTCAATTATTTACAGTTCATTAGCAGCGATCAGACATCGAGATATAAATTGTCATTAAGCCTGAAGAATCAGTTCACTCAAAGAGCATTTTCAAAAACAGTTGTAAATAGAATGAAAAGACAAGTTTTATATTTATTAGTATACTTTTAAATCCAGTTTTCTACATATATCTTTTTGGAGATTCACCCAAGTAGAGCGACTGAAGACAAACATCATATATATATATATATATATATATATATATATATATATATATATATAGATATATTTATACAACACTCATCATTTTTGCAACGCTAAGTTTTGTGCTTAAAAATATTTCGTACGAGAGTTGCAGAAGCGTAAACCGACAATGGAAATATTGCCCAAGGCGGCGTACACATAAAAATGCCGACATTTGACCACACACATAAGCACACGCACACACATACACACACAAACACACACACACACACACACTTACGCACACATATGATGGATACACAAGAGAGAAGTAAAATAAAAGGGGGAAACTGTCGAGTTGAGCTGAAGCAGCCGCAACAACAGCGGCTTGAAGAGATGGCCCAGACTGGTTTTCGGCTGGAAATTGCGACTTGGAACAGCAAACGGTGACCGCAGTAGCCAAAGTCAACTCTCGAGCAGCAGCTGCTGTCAAAGCAAAAATGAAAAAGAAAAAAAAAATACAAAAAAAAACGTCACTAACTCAAGTTGAAAACCAGACTCAAAGAACGACGACGAGCCACAAAAGATGATCATTTTTTTCGAGTTTTGAAATTCTTGGTAAAATAATTTCAAGACACTTTTGCAAATAGTGAAATGCCAAAAGCGGCTATAAAATGTTGAACTTGAGTGTTCACAGTTTATCATTTGCAGATGGAGCTATTTGTGCTGTTGCTGATGACAATGATGATTAGCAGTCATGTGCTGAATTTAAAAAAAAAAAACACACACACATCATAAAAAAGCAAACTTCGAAAACGGATTTCTTTGAATTGGCAACAAATAGTATATTCATATAGCAGAAAACTCGCAATGTGTTAAACAAAGCTAATGAAGAAATTTACTTAATAATAACATGCGTATAGACAAACCAACACTTAACTCTTTCTTATATTGAATTAAGATAAACAAAATCTGAGATTATCCTATTCTGATTTCTGACTCCGATTTAGCGGTCAAAATTTGATTCTTATGTATAAAATTCGTGTAATAATATGATGTCACAAGGCGTTATAAATTGGGCTCAAATATTCAGCTCAAAACATCAGGCTTTTATACTTAATCGAAATTGTTGTTAACCAGTTATTTGTAATTCACTGCTAAAGTGAACAAGTTCCAAAACAGAATTCATTATCATAAATGACGCAAAGAAACAAAATTCTGAAATACGTGTATTCTTGCATATTTCATTTTAAAGCATTTCATGCGAAAAGGAAGTATATTTTATAACCGTCAAGAAGGCTGGAATTGCGCTTTCGATTCAGTTTGTGGCAACCGCCAGCCTGGTAAGTGATTTCGTAAGGTCTGAACCATAAATTCTTGATTTTTGGGTAAGCCCATTTGTAATTGGATAAAATTCACGTTATGTTCGCATCTCATGTGATTTCGAAATATACACTCTGCGAAAGTCAATTAAAGGCACATGCTTTGTTCCTTTTAATATCGAAATTGTAATTTATTTAAATTTATTTATACGTTATAAAAGTTTGATTTATTAAATATACGTTGAAAAACAAAAAAAAATACTATACATTTTTTACACTTGCGGAAAACTTTTTATGTCAAAAAAAAAGTTGGGTTAGGCTGCGATATTTAATTAAAGGCACTGTGTTAAGTGCCGCACATTTAAAGAATACTTTTGGAAATGAAGCACTAATAGTTTTTTAAAACTCTAGCTTTATCTTTACCAGAAATTGGAAGTTGGATCATTCTCTTAACTCCACAACTTCCAGAGACCTTTGTCACCAGCCAAATCTTGACAGAAAACTTTTTTTTTATGTGTCTTCTACAGAATTGTAGTCTAATGATCATGCGGGGCACTCTTTAAGTTGAAAATCGATCTCATTTTTTAAGTTAACGTGTATTAAGCATAAGTAATTAATGTGAAACAAAAATAAATTATAGCCCACCTTTTCACTACTGCCCTTTTAAACTATATTTTCGACTGTATAAGGAAAAAAACATATGCCTTTAATTAAGTTTTGCAGAGCGTATTTCTGCTTCGACATATTTGACAGGATTAAAGGGTTGCCCAATATAATTTCTTGAAATGCGTTGTCTTTGCCTGCATCTGCAAAACGAATAAAGATCGCATATATTCCAAGCAGCATTTGTTAACAAATCATAACGAGTACATTTGTAAATGTATACCACATTGTGTGTGTATCTTTGTTTATATGACAGACACTGGCAGCTGTCAACATGGGGGCTTTGCTTATCGTTGAATGATCCCGGTCTGGAAGTCCAGTGTCTGGGCAGACAAGAAATATATAAATTGTAGACGGCCACATGTGATTAATCGAGCTTAAAATTTCAATTGCCCAACGTTTTCTGCTACGAAATATTCTGCTGATAAAGTGCATTATTTTTTTCTGTTATCTGACCTGTGAAAGGAGTCAGTGATTTTCCCTTTTGGAGGGAGGTAGGGGATTTTTTTTTTTTTGGTTACAAGAATAACGTTAAGTGATTTTTACTTATGCACAATTAATGTCCGCTTCCTTGCTTTAGGCCTTAATATACCGATCCATATAAAATAAGTACGTGATTGAGATTTGTTTCAATTATGCAATATAGTATTTGTACATCAATTATAAGACAGGAAGTAGGGCATAAATTAAGGCACATAAAATAAACCGGCTTCAGTTCCTTGCAGCGACTCCAGTTAATTAATGTGTACTTGAAACATCTGTCTTGGCATTTAGTAGAGTTGTTGCCCTGCCTGACCCGCAACAGGGCGGATCATACGTAGACATTTGGGTAGGTAATAAGCGTTTCTAGTAATATTCTCACATTTAAAACAGTTTTTATTGTTTGCACACAAAAACCAGATTTTTCCACACTCGAGTGTGAGTTTTCGTTCAAGCACTGACGATAATGACACATAAATTCAACTTTGCACTCAGTTCCAGGGCTCTCAGGTTGCCGCCTTTGTTTTTTCCTTTTTTATTTGCTGTTCTTAATTTTTGAGAACAAAGCTAATTTTTTTCTAGGTATGTGGATACATCAGAGGGACAGGCAGACGAGCACTTGAGTTGCCTGTCGGCACGTAGTTATCAGACGATTGCTGGAGCTTAAGTAGGGTTGTCAACGTGCTAATATTCTCCACATTACACTCAATATTTATGACTATTGATGGCACAAATATTAAAATGTTATACTCAATTGACTAGCATTAAATTCGCTGTCAAATTGCAGCCATTATCAGTGCACTACTCATGAAATTTAAATTCACTTTAAGGCGTGTCTATATACATTTATACATTTATATATATATATATTTATATTGATATGTGTGTGTAGATTTGTGGACCCTGCCCTTCCACTGGGGTTTGGGTTGGTTTGCCATATTAGCATTGGCATGCTGTGAAGTTGAATGCCGTACCAGAGATACAAACATAAGAGATTCGTCGATCTCTGAATTAATTAAGTGCAGAAATTGAATCTTATATGTCATTGTTGTTGTTTGTTGCTGCAAACGCAGGCGTGCGCCGCACAGCAACAACAACAAAACTGAAAAACCCAAAGACAGAACAGCAACTGAGAGTCAGCGTCAGAGCCACAGTTAAAGCCAAAGCCAACACAATTGCTGGCCACGTCCACATTCCTCGTACCAACACGCCGCACGTATCTGTTTGCCGGCTCCAACAACGCAACGACAGACGACAGCTTCACGTAACTCCACACCGCGCCACACCACACCACGCCTCCCCCCACACACTCCCCTCCCCTATCCATTTTGGGCTGCGTCTGAAATCAAAATCGTTGCATTTCATTAGCCATCCAGCAAG
Organism: Drosophila anomalipes; assembly: GCA_035041615.1. Classification (NCBI taxonomy): domain Eukaryota; kingdom Metazoa; phylum Arthropoda; class Insecta; order Diptera; family Drosophilidae; genus Drosophila; species Drosophila anomalipes. Next base: position 4,969,026 of record JAWNKZ010000040.1, read on the forward strand.
ACTCACACAGAGTCAGACATGACCATATGTCAAGCCGATTGAGTGCCTGCCGCCTCCGTTATGGCCATAAGAGCATTACGGTTTATAGTCCTAATACGTTATTTATGACTGAGACTAAATTAAATCGAATATACAAGTTTATGCATTTATCATGATCTGTGCCGTGAAAGTATTTACATGTATACAAACATATATATTGATATGATATTGATATGTCAATTCCAAATGAGCAACTGTTTTGTATGCAACATATCCAGTTAAAGGAAATCAAATATATATCCATATACCCACAAAAATGATCGATCTGAATGATAAATCGTCCTGAAAACTATATATTCTTTTTGAAAAAATTACTTTAAATTAGAAAAGGTAGTTCAAATGTTTTAGAAAGATTTCCAATTATTAAGAAATATATTATGTAGTATATACATATAAAAAGTAGCAATCCACTCAAAAAACCTAAATATTTTTCTACAATTTTAAAAACTCTACATTTGAATATAAAAAAAGAAAGATTTTAGAAATATATTTTAGGTGTGCTTCACTTGACATCAAAAATATAGTGATTTTGCAAATTTCAGGGCGCTTTTTTATAAGAAAGCAAATGCTTATTAAATTATTATTAAGTTTAGAATTTTAAATTGTCCAAATAACAATGATAAATGTACGTAATTATGATAATCAATCAAGAAACCCATTTCTTACAAAAGTATCTTCAACTCGATAAGTAGGCAGTTTGTGGAATTTTGCTATGAAATAAACAGTGTCAATGATAAATGCATTTGCCCTACGTACTTAGATAGGCAGTGAAAGTTAAGATCCGTTGCAATTGAAATTCAATTACGGTGCTAGCATAGCTATGCACTTTTAAGGGGTATGTTGACAACGAATGCTTTGGCCGTGCGTCACGCAACAGTTGCAAGGTCTCCGAGTTTGTCACTTGCCTCGATCAGATGGTAGATTGAAGCCAACCAAAGTGAGGAATGGTGTCCACGTCCAAGTGTCGACTCGAAATGCTTAACAGCTCAACAGCCGCGAGTGCGCAACAAGAACGCGCGGTACTGTTGCAGAAAAAAGTGATTAATGATTGCAGCTCTCTCTCTCTCTCTCTGTCTCTCTGTCGAAGTCAGGCTTGATTGATTAAACTCAGGGTTAAGGTAAATGTCACATTCAATATGCGTACGAGTATCGATTCGAGTACTCGTCGTAATGCGGCTATAAAATTTCACGCTCAATTTAACAAATATATAGCTAAATAAATCTATATATATACACATATATTCATCGCTTACGTAGATAGACCAATAAAATATAGTTTCTCTGTTTATGGATATATGCATTTCGACCCATAGTCTTGGTCTTGGATTAGTCTCTGAGTTCTCTTTGTAATGTTCCTGCATTAAGTTTCTGACTTTATGACATCATCTCGAAAAATCGTTAAAAGCACTCAGTTATTTAAAGAACCACAATTTTGGCATGACAGTCATGTGCCAATTCTCTGATTAGACAATAGCAAATTTTGGAAAACGACACGCTTGGGTGCTCAGCTATGAGATACCCCTTTCACTTTGTTCACAGTCGAATTCTGAATGACTCTAGTTTTTTGTTTTAATACGAATTATAATTTTATTCGTAATAATAATAAAATGAGTATCCTGCTTTTTTCATTTCTTCATAGAAGTTATATTATTATTATTTATATAGAAGTATCATTGGCTGTTTCGCCAAATTTGTTAATTATACACTGTGAATTTCATAGATAAAAAAAAAAAACATTTTTCTCTGAAAAAAAATTAAATTTGAAATGTACAGAAAACCTTTAGCCTCTATAAAAGTTTTGAAGCTAATCGTAGAACGATACATGTATTTACTGAAAATAAACATCAGCAGTTGAATGGATGAAAAATGAATAGCTATTCTATCTAAAAGAAAAAGTAATGATCTGGTTTATAAATGTGCTTGCCGCTTAACACATTTAAAAGACCATTCAATTACTAATACTATAATACGCCTGTTGTGTGTGCATGTTTGGTGCAGGGTACACAGATGTGGTTGCCATTACGCATACGCCGCATGTGCCGACACTTAAATTTTCTGTTTTTCAACAACGATAAGCAATAACAACAATAACAACAACAACTAACCGAGTTTGCCCACACACACAAAACTGCGGCCAGTTGCCAGTTGCCAGTTGCCAGTTAAAGCTGTTGTTGTGGTTGTTGTAATTGGTGCTGTTAGTGCCAAGCTCGCTGAACAACATTTAACTTTTGCCAAATGTTTGCCTGACACTTTGACGAATTCGTTGAGCGGCCCATAAAGTTTTAAATAGACTGCTCATGATCTGCCCTTCTCCAAATGGAAGTTCAACTCGCTGAGACGAGTCTCGCTCTACTCACCTGGCTACAAACAATGTTTGCTTTCAACTTATTTACGAGCTGTTGTGTTGACACAAGTACTACCACATAGATGCACTAGGCAACAGTCATCTCTACCCAATTACCACTGTAATCGCTGGTGTTAAGCGACCAGGGGAGCTGTTGGAGTTGCTGCAGTTAGAGTTAGAGTCGCACCCGAGTGCTCTGACCTCATTAGTGCCAAGCACACGAAACGCAGTCGGTTAACTTTTATCTGTATCTGTGTCTGTGTCTGTGTCCGTGTCTGTGTCGGCTTATGGCAACATGGCGAGATAAGATAATGTCCCCACTGCTATAATAAACCGTTTGATGGAAAGGTCTCAACTCTGTTTCAATTCAGACAAGGGAAATACCCACAACGTTAAAGGAGGCTATCATGAATACTTCGTTTTTGTCGCTTTTAGCGAGGATTTGCTGTGCAACCCAACCGTTTTGAATGCGAATTTACAACACAATACAACACAAAAAATATACTTGTGAATTTATTTTCTTGGAATTGCAGCACACCTATTTTCTATACACGTTTCTCTCTGGCCAACGTAATCATGTCGCACCTCCTAAAAGTTATAAGTATTTCATATCTCGTACCTTACGAGCATGCACATAAATATGTATACATATGTACATATACATATACATATGTACGTAAGTTTTTATTCGTTTGTTATATTTCACTCAGCCATGAAATTGATAAAGAATTCTAGACGCGAATATGTTTGTATGTATTTTACTAAAATCATAGAAGTATCCACATCAAAACTTGTTTTGAATTTTTGATGTACATACATACTTATATATATATACATACGCACATATATAAATATATATTTTTTGGTTTTCTGTAGAGTAGTAGATAATTAATTCAGTCAAGAAAAGTTTATATCATTTTTTTTTAACTTGTTATTATTGGGAGAAGTAGATAAATAATTCAATCTAGAAAATTTAAATTTTCACATTCCTTTGGCTGTCATGCATTCCCGCACACTGAAGAAATCTTTCCAGCTGTTCGATAACTCCAAAAATACAGATATTCTCTCAAGACAGATAGCATTGCAGATAAGTTGTTAATAATATCGCAGCCGCAGCTGTCGCTTGCCAACCACCAACCGGTGAATGTCAGACAATAAATAGTATCTGGAAATGGGTGCCAGGGTATCGGGTCTTACGATTCAGCTCGACTTTTACAGCGATCGGATCGCTTCTGCCTCGTCTTGCTTGCTTGCTTGCTGTTTTAGCAACGAGTCGAGTTGAGTTAAGTTTTACTATATGAAGGTGACTTCTTTTCGAATGCATTACCGGTTTTTCTGAATCCCTCTCCCCTCTCTCCTTAACGATAGCACTCGCCACGCTGCAGTACTCGAAAGGAAAGAGTAATGGAATAAACATGCACACACACACACACACACACATGTGTAATCTACCTTTGCATACCCCTGCCGAGGGTAAAACAGTTTCGACATTAATCAGACAAAAGCGTTTTATAAACAGTGTCAATCAAAATTTTGAAATTAGTTAGATTTTATTCAAATGCTCGGTAATTGGCAGATATTAATGAAATGCGTAAATAATTACAATTATTAAATTGAACGACTTCAATAAAATTTAATTTTTTTTTTTTTTTTTTAATGTATATTTAATTTGGAACAGATGGAAAGCATTTCAATTTGTAGTTGAAATAAAAGATAGAGTATACCAGCTTCGTATGTGTTGAGGAAAGCTTTCCGTTTCACTTACTGTGCGGCACTTTTGTTAAGCTACAGAAATTGCGCGCTTTTTGTTCAAGCAAACGGTTAATGTTTATCTAACTGAGTATCTATAACGCTCCCTACCCTAAAAAAAAAAAAAAAAAAAAAAGTATCGCTGCACTTTTAGCTGCATCACGAAATGTGCATGTGTTTGTGTGAGTAATCGTATGAAAGTATTTGTGAGGTTAGAGTTGAGCTCTCTCACTCTCTCTCTCTCTCTCTCTCTGCTGATAAAATTGCGAAATTGCGTTGGAGATCTGGGCCACTACTGCTAAGAAACGGCAACTGTTTAGATAATGCTGACTTAACTTGAAAATTTATGTGTCATTTAATATAGACTCACACACGCACACACATATATACTCACTGCAGCAGCAACTCGCTGTGTGTGTGTGTGCGTGTTTTGGTGTTTTTTTTTTTAGATATGGCACACAGCAAAAGGCAGGCAGGCAGGTAATGAAGCCACAGGTAGGTAGACGACAAGCAACTACAACGACAACTCACACACAGACACATACACATACACATTAGCGCGACTCGGACTTGAAGAGCACGTGCGAGAGAGCGAATCAGCTCTCTGCACTGATCGCTTGGCTATTGCTATTGCAGTCGCACTCGTGCACTGCATTCATGCATGCTTATGACGAAATCTCATCCCCCATTTTTCATTCAAATTCAATGTCTGGCTTGAAAACACCAAACTGCACTTGCCATCAATTTTGTATGTTGCGCCCGAAATATTGAGTTTTTTTTTTTTTGGATTTACTTACCTCTCTCTTTTCTCTCTCTCTCTATGTCTCTCCCGAATGTAGCGGAATAATCCAAAAGTTTTTGATAGGCTAAAATAAACACACGAAATGTTATCCAAACGAAAACAAACACAAAACTTAATCTGAAGGTTTTATCTACAGCACTGCTTATACTACATACATACGATAAGTATTTTTTTAGCGCAAATTTTGCTGGGTATTTGTTATAAAATTTGTATTTTGTCACGTTTTTAATAGTTGTATGTTAAATTTAAATTATACTTTTATATATGTTTTTTTGTTTTGTGTTAGTCAAGCGAAGCCGTTTGTGGCTCCTTTTGTTACCGAAATCTCGTGTGCGGCCGTTGAAAAACCGCTTCTCTCGTAACGTATGTGTTTTAACACCTGTTGAAGTTCAAACTCGACTGATCGTTCGGCCGTTGAAGTTGAATGTTAAACTAATACGACATTATCTGCTGTCATTGTGCTGTTAAGCCACTGTTAAATATATCGATCCCACCGTCATATATCGATGTCTCCGTTGCCAGACAAACAGCGCCATCTTGTGAGCATTTCGTATGTGCGTAGTTTGATAATTAAGTGTCTTCAAGCGCCATCTTGAGAGTAACTGTTTTTAATCACTATTATACTTCATAATTCATATTCTGTACCATGCCTACAGGCCGTTGAATTTTAGACCTTTCCTAATAAATATCTAAAGTTTTTAATTACAGTTATGCAAGTATTTAATGTTAATAGTTTAGTTTAGTTTAGTTTGTGAAAATCAACTAATTATTTTCATGTGTTAAACATAATTTTATTTACTTTCCTCTACATTCGCATAAGCGCCTCAACATGATTTAAATTTTCGATAAATTCTTATCGGTAACGGTATTTCGTAAATTTTAAAAGTATAATTAAATAAAGCTCAAACAAATACACATTGAGCTAAATATTTAGAATGTTTCCATACAAATTTAAATACACTTTTATTAATTTCTTTCGTTTTGCAATTCATTTTATTTTAATTAAGAAATTATACTTTACAGTGTGACCGCAAACAAATTTGGTTAAGCAAACATCGCCAAAACAAACTCTTCAGAGGCAATTAAAGATGATTTTATTTAAGAAATTAGCGAAAATAATACGAAATGTTTAAATAATAAAAGGGCTTAGTGTAAATAACGAATTCTAAATTCACTATTTGAAATTTGTATGAACGGCGGGCTAACCGAATGCGAGGGCTGCAACACAATCAGCAGGGATGCAACAGGGACGCAACAAGATTATGACATTTTCAGCTGTCAAAAACTTTTGTCGTCCGCTCGCCCGATCTAAGCCTGTTATTGTAATTAATAAAATTTTTGTATATTCTGAGAATGTTTTCTGCCAACACACACTCTGTGGTAAGTGCCGGGCAACTTTCTCTCCCTCTCGCCCGCTATACAATGCACATATCACACAAACCGCTGACATTTCTGAGTTTCCATTTCCATATCCAATGATAGCCGTACCTTTATTTGGGTAACTTCAGTAGAAAACCGCACTATTATACCGTGAAGCGAACCAAATTGCCGGCAAATGCTAGCGTTCCACGATTCTTTGCCGACAAATCAAAGTCCGCCTCCAGCAGCACATGCAAAGGCAGCAGCAGCAGTAGTAGTAGTAGAAAGAGCCACGACCTCGTGCTGGATTTTAAGACGCTGTTGAACAAGTCTGGGATCAGTTTGCAGGGTATCGTGGAGAGGGCGGCGAGATTAAATGGCATACTCGACAAGGAGCTAGTGAACGATGCACTGGTCAAGGTGACCAGCATGCTTCCCTCGATGCGCCAGGTGCATGTCACACTTGAGGAACCGGCGACAATACAACAACAAACTGCTCCTGGCAAACAACAAAATTACAAGTTTGAACTCTCTCTGAAAGCCACAAAAAATATGGGATCTGTGTAGGTCAACTAACTGTCAAAGGTGTTATCTTCTCTATATTTACTACATCTAATCTCTCAATTGCAGCATTATGCATCCAACTGTGATGAGAGGTCTGCTGAATCCGCTGCTAGCGACTCACCAGCTGTAAGTGGATTGTAGAATTAGTTAAAGAATTATGTTCGCAATCAATCCGGATTTAATTGCAGGCGACAGTTACGTGACTTTAAGACGGATCGTTCCATTGAGGCGGATCAGAAACGCAATCCCACAATGACAACCAGACTGAAGTCTGCACTCCAAGGTGCGCCACTTCGAATCGATGGCGAAAACAACATGCAGGCAGACAGGCTCAAGAAGCTGCTAAGCAAATCGGGCGAGCACGGCAGCCCCCAGAATGCGGTATAATATATATCTGCCTGATTTTGTCCGATAAAGCAGGAATTATAATGCTTAATTTATTTGCAGGAGAGCTTAAAGATTGCTTTCGCTGAGGGCTATTTGGCTGCATCGAATGCAGAAGATTCACAGAAATCGGGAAAGACAATGAAGTATCTAAAGGTAAATGCCAGACACATAGATAATAGCCTCCTCCTCTTCTTCCTAGCTTTTGTCTAGCTTCTTTCCCTTTTGTGATTGATTCTTGTTTGTTGTGTTCACGTCCTTGTTTCTTGTCACGCACCTTAGTGTCTTGAATAATACTCAGTAATTGTCACGCAGATTTTCCAGACACTCATTGTGATCATCGTCTTCATTGGCATCTTCGTCAGCTTTTTCACCTCATCGAATGGCTCCGTGTTCCGGTGAGTATTCTAGATCACCGCCCGATCTACTGAATGAACATTTCATAACACCTCGCATCAATTTAGCAGCATACAACTGGGCAACCAGGTTGAGGTGGATCCGGAGGAAATACATGTTACATTCGATGATGTCAAGGGCTGTGATGAGGCCAAGCAGGAGCTGAAGGAGGTCGTCGAGTTCCTCAAGAGCCCCGACAAATTCTCAAATCTGGGCGGCAAACTGCCCAAGGGTGTGCTCCTCGTCGGCCCACCGGGCACAGGCAAAACTCTGCTGGCCCGTGCCGTTGCCGGCGAGGCGAATGTTCCGTTTTTCCATGCAGCCGGACCAGAGTTCGACGAAGTTCTCGTCGGCCAGGGCGCCAGACGGGTCAGAGATTTGTTCAGTAAGTAGGCGATGGATTGTGGATGCCAGATGATAATTCTTCTTCTCTTGTCTCATTCAAAGAGGCTGCCAAGGCACGTGCTCCCTGCGTCATTTTCATCGATGAGATCGATTCGGTTGGCGCCAAGCGCACGAATTCTGTCCTCCATCCGTATGCGAATCAAACGATTAATCAGCTGCTCTCCGAAATGGATGGCTTTCATCAGAATGCTGGCGTCATAGTGCTCGGTGCAACGAATCGTCGCGATGACTTGGATCAGGCCCTGTTGCGTCCGGGTCGCTTTGATGTCGAAGTCGTGGTCTCCACGCCCGATTTCACCGGTCGCAAAGAGATTCTCTCTTTGTATTTGGAAAAGATACTGCACGATGACGTGGATTTGGATCTGCTGGCACGTGGCACCTCCGGATTTACAGGTGCCGACTTGGAGAATATGATTAACCAGGCGGCATTGAGGTGGGTCAATAACATACACATATATCGGGCAAGGATTATGATTTCAATTCTGTTTGTGTTCACAGAGCTGCCATTGATGGAGCCGAGACTGTAAATATGAAACATTTGGAGACCGCACGTGATAAGGTACTTATGGGTCCGGAGCGCAAGGCGCGTCTGCCCGACGAGGAGGCGAACACGATAACCGCCTACCATGAAGGAGGACATGCGATTGTTGCCTTTTATACGAAGGAATCGCATCCGCTGCACAAGGTGACGATAATGCCGCGTGGTCCGTCGCTGGGACACACCGCATACATACCGGAGAAGGAGCGCTATCATGTCACCAAGGCGCAACTGCTCGCCATGATGGACACCATGATGGGTGGTCGTGCGGCCGAGGAGATTATCTTTGGTGCTGACAGGATCACGTCGGGCGCCAGCAGTGATCTGAAGCAGGCGACATCGATTGCGACACATATGGTCAAGGATTGGGGCATGTCGGAGAAGGTCGGGTTGCGTACGATTGAGCCGCCCAAGGGACTGGGCTCGGGCGAGTCTCTCGGACCAAACACCATTGAGGCTGTGGATGCCGAGATCAAGCGTATCCTGAGCGATAGCTATGAGCGAGCGAAGGCGATTCTGAAGAAGCACACAAAGGAGCACAAGGCACTGGCAGAGGCACTACTGAAATACGAGACTCTGGATGCGGATGATATCAAAGCAATATTGAATGACAACCAGTAGTCCTAGTATTTCTTCTTTATTTCTTTCTTTGGCGTCAGATGGGCACCACTGCGTATACATACATATAATTACATACATACGTATATATATACACATATATATATTTTAGTTACAATATATAATAAGCGTAAGCACAGAAACCAATAACAGATCGGGACGCAGACGAACAGTTAAGTAATAAAATGTTATACATATTTTATTCATGTTTTTTCTTCAAATATTCATTCAACTCAACTTGGCATAAATGGTGCATTAACAGCTGCTAGGCACGATAACATTCATTAAGCAGAGCAGTAGTTTTGTTGGTATTTTCTCATGTTCAGTTGTGGCCTATTTACGTGCTTGCCACATACGGTCACACTGCTAGTTGTTAATTGATTGTAGAAAAGTTACAAGTCAACGTTTCGTTTCGGAAATATATACAAAATAATCAGTTGAAATGTGTGAATATGAGTTTTCCGAGACGGCGTACACCAAAATCGTATTCCATGCGGCCAAATATCCACACCAGGCGGTCAACGGCCTACTGCTGGCCGAGAAGAAGCAAAAAGGTTCCGTAGTCCAAATCACGGATGCAATTCCACTTTTCCACCAATGCCTGCATGTGACCCCAATGGCGGAAATAGCCCTAAATCAGGTAAATTAAAATAAATTTCAACTATTCTAGTGCTAAATGTATGGAATTGCAGATTGATACCTATGCTGATGGCGAGGGATTGGTGATTGCCGGCTACTATGCCGCACCGGAGAACTTCTACGACAATCAAATTGATAAGGCGCCGGCAGCGAAGATCGCTGACAAAATAGCGGAGAACTGCAAGAACGCTTGCTTTGCGATTGTCGAGAACAAGCTGATGTCCCTGGAGCACAATCGGGCGGCGCTTCACGTCTATGGCTATGCGAGCGATTCGACGCGCTGGTCAAAGGCCAAATATTCCATTGTGCAAACGGCACAAACGCTGGAGGGTGTTTCGCTGCTGCTGAAGCGAGGCGCGATGCGGGATGTCATCGATTTTGATAATCACTTGGACAATCCGGAGAACGACTGGACCAATCAGTTTCTGAATCAATCGCTGAAGGATTTGCAAAAATTGTACTAGTACTGCATATGTTAAACAATTAGAAAATGTGCATTTGAAATGAGTGGAGAGAGCAGAGCAGAGCCGGAATTTCAACCTTGCAATTTAATTTATTGTATGTAATTACAATTGGATTTCAGTTAATCTTTAGAATAATGCATATAAGTTAAATAACATTCAACTAATTAATAAATAATCAATTCTTTCGTATTGGTTTTGCGGGTACAAGTCCTATCCCTATCCGGTCCGTAATTCCGTCTCTGTGTTATATATTATTCTTTACTTTTTGTCATCCCGTCGTAATGTTTTTTTTTTGTTTTGAGTGCGTGTCGTCAGTTAAACCTAAATATGTTTACAATTACCATTAATAATAAATACAAATGAATAATATGCATAGAATTTTGCTTTTGGTTTTCTGTCCTATAAATGTAAATATTTTACAACAATATTGTAATATCGCGATTGCTGGTTATACATAAGTACATAATACGTATGTGGATATATCGGAGATCGAAAGTATCGCAAAAAAATGTTTGTTTGCTTAATAAGTTGAGAGTATTGTAGAATTCGATATTATCCATATTACTTTAATCAAATATCATCGAGTGAACCTTTACAATACACTTTATATTATAGTACTATATGGGGAAAGGAACGGGAACTGTATATTGAATGTTTTCAACGTTTTTGATCTTAAGTTTTCTTTGCATTTTTTGTTTGTTTGTATGTATTTGTATATATATATATAATATCAATTATAATTATCGTTGCTTTGATGCATGCAATAGATAAATTTATTGTTTCCGTATAACATACACATATATATTGGTATATATGTATATATATATATATATATGCATATATCTCATTTGTATATAGGTGTTGAACAATATCTGTTGCTGGTATCCTGTATATATCTATATATACGAATGCGTGAAGATATTGCTGGGTGTAAATCTGTTGTCTTTTGTTGTTATGGGTATGGAGTTAGTTCTACGAGGGCGCTTTTGTTTTGATTATAATCCTAGCTATACAAGTGCACTCGTACACAAATCTGTACATATCTATGTATATACTCTATACATATACATAACAGTATATATATATATGTATCCAAACACGCAAGCATTCCCTTTATAATATGATGTCTATATATGTATATGTGTCTGTACTTTTGTCTTTCATTCGAAATCTGTTTGCACCATGTAAACGAGAAGTAGTTGTTGTTGTTGTTGTTGTTCTGTGTCATCCCCATCATCACATGCTATGTTAGTTGATCTATAATGATGCAAAAAGATACATTAATTTGTGAGTATGTGTGCGTGTGTGGGGGTGTGTGTGTGTGCGTGTGTGTGTTGAAAACGCAGCCATACAAAAAACTATTTAAGAAATAAAAAACACAACAACAACAAATACAAATACAGCGTGTTGGAATTTTGGGCATGTGTGAAACTGGTCAGGTGGGTCTCTTCAAGTCTGTGTGTGTGTGTTGCTTTTAAGTCGGAGGAAAAGGAGTCGATCTAGAGATTGCCAGCACCAGTGATATTTACCATTCCCGAGGACAGAGAGTTGATGGCATCTTCCACCGTCGGCTTGTGTCGATCGATTTTAGATGAATTTATGGGCGAGAAGTTGTCTACGATTGTAAGCGTGAATGAATACAGTAGTAGTAGTAACAGTACATAAAACATAATAAAACAGGCGAATATTGCAATTACAAATGACAAGTGCCAATTACCGAGATCACCACTCGAACTGGAGTCCGTAAAACTGGGTGTGCCCTCTGTCCAAGTGGGTGTTGAGCCCTCACCTGATGCCGGTGGCGTCCATGCCAAGCCGCCACGCGACCCATAATGACTGCTCGACGATGTGTCCACAGCCAGAAACGTGTCCAGATGCACCTCAGAGACGCTAGAAGCACAATTCGTTAAGTTCTTAACTTCTACTTCAAAATTCGATTTGATCAATTGTATATGATTTGTATATACCTAACGATATCCTCCTTGTAGGAGCCTCGATAGGCGGGGCCAATGTTCATTTTACGTTCCGAATACTGTTGCTGATAATACGGAGTCTGCTGCTGCTGCTGCTGCTGCTGCTGGTGAGGATGATGATGATGATGATGCGATCGTCGCCCAATCGACGAGGTGCTATTCTTGTTCGAGCTGTCCTCGGAGATGTCGTCAAAGGCAGGGGGAGGTGTTGAACTGCATGATGGAGTTGTGCCTAGCAATACAATGAGAACACAAAGATTACAATGAGCGACGAAGTCGGCACAGAGAATTGGGGGAGTTGGGCGTTTGCAAATGAGACAATTATGGGCAAGTGAGATGTTAAGCATGCATCTAGCTGTTTTTAGGCACAACTATTGCGTCGTGAATCCTTGACAGTCAAGGTCCCATTCGATTGCGTATCCGTGCTCTCGGGTATCGTTGATGGTGCCGCATTCGGTGCACGCCGCTTGCCACGTCTCGGTCGCTGTGGCACAGCCAAATCGACGCTCTGCCGTTGCTCTTCCCGTATCTCTGGCACTTGATCTGCTGAAGGCGTCACCTCGAGCACTGGCAATGCTCTCGGTCGGTTATATATGCTCTCCAGCTCGCGCTTGACCTCGAGAAAAGCGCTCACGGACTGCAGCAGATTATCCTCCTGGGCATCGCAGCCATCCTCCTCACCCAATGCCAGGTCCACACATTGCAAATACCGATTGCGTTTCTGATGACGCTGCATCTCCTGCTTCGTCATGCGTGGAGATCCTGTCTGGGTGCTGGCGCTAACTGTTGTTCGAGCGGTGCGATAGCTTTCGGCGCGTATGGGTGGAAAACTGCGCACGATGGAGCCGACCGAGGAGCGTTCGCTGCGTGCCATAAAGCTGTTCTGTCGCTGGAAGATGTCCACGTGGTTGAGCAGACGGGGCTGCTGCTGCTGCTGCTGATGGCGTCGATAGGTGCTGTCGGAGCGTGCCGTGGAGTAGGCAGACTGCAGCGATTCCCGGCGGCGCACAGAGCTGCTCCGATGCGCTGACACCATTGGTGGAGGAGTGCCACTGTCAAACAGATCGTGCAGCTCCAGCCAATCCTGCACGTTGCTGGGTGAGCGACGATCCCCAAAACGGGGTATTGCCTCGGCAGCAATGGGTAACTGGAGCAAGTTGCTTGCATTGCAAATGGAGGCTGTGTGTGCAGTATAATTATTATCGTTGGGTGCTATACCTGGAGTGGTGGAGTGCGCCCGACTCTCCTGGGCATCCTTGCGACGTGGCGAGCCACGTGGTGGCACGGGTGGTGGCACACGCGCCTTCAGATTACTGCCAGCTGCTGCGGATGAGGTGGCCGATGTGGACGCTCGCTGCCTCACAGGCGGCGGTGCATTGCTCAGCCCAGCACGCCCACTTTCCCGATCACGATCGCGATCACGATCTCGATCCCTATCTCGATCTCTATCACGCTCCGAGTTGAGAGCGGTTGACGCAGGCTCTGGCTTGGATTGCTGGTGTATTTTGCCGCTGCTGTGTGAGTGCGAGGTGTGCACAGCTGAAAAGCGAAAGAAGGGCAATAAGTAGACTCTCCTCTTTCTCCCCAAAAGAGATCCCCATCCCATCCTCAACACTTACGTCGCGTCGGCTCGCTCTCGCTGTCTATGGAGCGCTGTATGGCCTTGGAGAGGCTTTTTCTCTTCGATGGCGAATGCTTGAGCGCTATAAAAATGGTGGCAAACAACACGAATTAGTTCATTCAAGCAGCAAGCATTTACTATAAATTATAATTAATCGTGAATTAGGAATAAGGCAAGAAATGAAGCAGCACTTTAAGCAAAGCCAAAGATCGTTTTGCGGTTTACAATTGAATGTGGGTTACAAGGATGAAGACTAACGTGCAATTGCGAGGCATGCTTTGCGTCCGGAGGTTTCATCAATCAATCAATCAACCCACCAACCACCAAGTGCCGTTAAACAGAAGCGGAAATCAAATGAAGAAAAAAATCCAAAGTGAATAATAAACTTAATAGTTATGTAAAAAAAGTTATTGCTTAAAGTGAAACTAAAACTGAAACATCGTGAATAAAAATTATCAAACATTATTTAATTATTTGCATTTTCTTTTTGTTTGTTATTGTTATTGTTATTGTTATTGTTGTTGTTTTCTTTACCTATATAACTGGTTACCAAGGTACGAAATTTTCTGTGATTTCCTTTGATCTCTGGGAGATCCACTATGCGTACAAGTGAAGTAATGCATCAAAGTAATATCCAAAAGAAAGCAGAAAAAAACAGCATTTTTTTTTGTTGTCGGATCGTTTTTCCCATAGAATACAAAATCAAATTTTCAAATTACGGTTTACAAGTTTCAAGAATAAACAACAAATTAGCCGACTACCAAATGTTAGCGCATAAGGGCATGTGTACTATATACTATATTGCATTTTTGCTGCATAAGAACTGAATTAAAGACAATAAAATTAGCAATTTACAAATATTAATGTGTGTGTGTGTTTCGGTGTGTGTGTGTGTTTGGGTGTGTGTGTGTGTTTAGGTGTGTGTGTGTGTGTGTCTCAAGCTACTTGAGTGTGTTTGGCAGCTACGCAAAAAAAACGACGCCATGGTCAAGGAGTAGTTTTTCTTATTTTGCCGTTTGGTTTTTCTTTTCTTTTTGATGTGTTTCAATTTTTGTAGTTTTCGTAGCACAAAAATGCCTTATAGTACGAGTACTTGACCCAATTGCGACACAGCCAGCTGACTTACGCGATGGTATCTTGCGGAATACGGTCTTAGCCATAAAGTTTTGAAATCTCTGAGCATAGAACGAGGGCCGACAAACCGAAACGGTCTCCTATATGAATGATAATAATAACATAGATAATGTATTCAAATTACAAAAATTGAGCTGCCATTTTCACTCACGCCATCGTGTATGATGCTCTTGAATGTGTGCTCCAGTTTCTTCTTGAGCCTATACGATTGCAGTATGTCGATGACGCCAATGTAGAGCAAGAGTCGCTCGCCCTTCTCACTTCGAGCCGGAATGCCACCGGGCCTAAATCGATGCGGGCATCAATGAGTTTTACACTTTTGAGTGATGTTTGAACTGTATTCAGACTTACGGCACATCCTCCTCGTCATCGATGGGTTCGCTTTCCGCCTGAATGCTCTCCATGGCCGTTGAATGTGCCACTAGACGCTGTCGATTCACCGATCTGTATGCCATACTTAATTAGCATATCATAAGATGCTCTTCTTTAGTTTGAAACGTGAGAAATACTTACTTGTTCCGGCTGATGCCCGTTGCCGCATCCCGATCTTTGCCATCGCCCTCTGCCACGTCAAGGGGTTCATCGACATCGGAGTCCTCGGCGAGCGGTGCTCTCATCGGCTTACGTTGCTCGCTCTGTTTCTCCTTGAGTGCGATATCCAGATTATGCACGCCCAATAGCAGCGAATAGTCCATAATCTTGAAGGATTCCAGCACCGTGCAATCCCTTTGAATAGTCTTAATCAGTGCTGAATATGTTTCAGCTTCGAGGAATATGCCATTTGGATGCTGCTCCATAAAGTCCAGGTCCTTGTATGTGGGCGATTTCTTGGCACGTTCCGCTTTCGATGCTTTGCGCTTGAACGTCGATCCCTTCAGATCGTACTTGAGATGCATTCGCACCGAAGACGGCAGCAGATTATTCATGACCACCAGACGAATATTTTTGGCGTTGCTCGTTTGCAGGCAGTAAAGGCCGAAGAATTTCGGCAATAGGGTGCGCGGATTTTGATTCAGATTCATATAGTAACTGCGAATAACAGTAAAATAAAATAGAACAATTAGTGACTCAGTCAAAATCAAATACAAAGGTCTCTCAAAAATTTGATTTCCCATTTAATAATTTCCATAGATCAATTTCAAAGCATATTTTAACTTTATCAAGGTCACTAAAAGTAAATGAAAATAAAAAAAGGATACCCCCAATAAGTCGACCAAGAAAACTTAAAGTTTACAATTAGCCAAATTGTGAGTATGAGTTTCTTATAGAAGAGCCAAGTTTTGGAAAGAGACCACTGTATTTGGTTTTTGTAAATTATTTACCCAGGCAGTAGTTTTTGTAAAAATTCACCCTCCTTGTGTTGAACCGTTTTGATAATGAACTCATCGTCGTCCGTTAAATAGAATATTGAGCCGGAAGCACCTGGATTCGATAGTTCGCGCAGTGGCGAAGTACACATGGACATCTGTGGAATATGAACAGGTATTAAACTTAAAATCTATATAAATTATACAGAATACTGACCATAAAATCATCAGGCTGTATGCCAAACAAATCACGAAAGTAACGAAATGCAATCGGGGCATAGATCTTATATCTGAATTCACTATAATGGTGGGCAGGTGTAAGGCTAGAACCCTCTGGCGGAAACGTAATGCTCTCGATTTCCCAGAAGTCCATCATAAGTAGATCCCGTTTGGGTTTCGATGCCAGGCTGCCAACCTGCAAAACGAGAGCAGGAACGTTAATATTTCAGAAATATTATGCTTATTTTACACTTACGGTATGTTGTATGCCCAGCTGTATGGATCCCATGATTTGCGATGTCTGTATCTTCTTGTAGGTAATCTCGCCGCCTTCGCCGACACGTCGATGACCAAGTTTGCGTTCTTTGTCCGTTTTGTTGGCCGCGCGCAACGGTCGATTGCCCAACTGAGAGTAATAAGCACGATTTTAATACTATATATATATATTTAGACACATGTGTAATGGCTCTACTTACATCGGGCGATGAGTTACCCACATGGTCGGTGGAGACTATAAGTGGAAGTGGGATTGGAAGTGGATAGTGGATATTATTATTAGTTAACCACATTTATGTGCTGAGTTGAGTTTATCCATAATTTAGAAAGCGCTGGACATGAATAGCCAATGACCCAACTGGGAAACACATCAACTTGAGCTTGAACTTGGGTTAGGTACCCACACACGCACACACACAAGCACACACACACAAGCACACTCACACGCACACACACACACACACACACACACATACAACATACAACACACCCTCGCAGTGAGAATATCCATAAATAGTTGACAGGTTGTTGGCCATTTAAAAGTTTTCTTTGATTATCATTTATTTCCTTTTTTTAGTCTTTCCTCAATGTGTATCAATTGTAAGCGAGTTCTCAGTCAAACAGTCGGTCAACCAGTCAACCAGCCAGTCAGTCAGTCAATCCGTGAAATGGGGATGGCCTCCATCCCAAGCCCTACCCCAACCCCTTCCCCCTTCCCCCTCCCCTATGCCACATGCCACCAGCCACCGCTTCTTCTTCTGCCTACTTTCGAGACACATGCGCCACGGCCACTTCCATTTTGCCATTCATTGATTTTTTTGGCTGTGAATTTGTCTATGTTTTAGCATATATATTCTTTTTTTTTTGTGTTAAGTAGAGCGAAGTTTTTGTCAGTGTATCGTTTTAGTTACCATTGCTTAGCTCTGCGAATTTCGCCTGCGATGTGGATGAGCTGTCCATGTCAATGGTGTTGAAGGTGTCGCCGTCGCCGGACGTAGCCATGCTGATGCATTAGCTGCTTCAGCTGCGCCTGCTGCTGCTGTTGATCCTGTCGCACCGCGTTGCCAGCCACAGCTAATATAATACTAAAACATGTTGCCTCGCTTTATTGCGCTCATTGATCAGCTCCCTATCTCTCTTCGCTCTGTTGGATTATCCAATCAATGGGCCAAGGGAGCAGAAACCTTGGCTCTCGTCTGGCGTCTACTTTTTTTTTTTTGCCAAATAAGTTTACGATGATGTTGATTTCGCTGCTGCTGCTGCTACTGCTGCCACTACTGTCATTTTCACTGCATACTCATAGGCGTTGTGGAAAGCGCACTGGAAGTGCTTGTGGCGTGCATGCGCACCAGGGTTGCACACTCATCAAACGCAAAGTTGTAGTTGGCATACGATTGCCATGCCAATTGAGTAATATAATCGATAGTTTGTATATTATTTTGAAATTCAAATAAATGAAAGCGCTGCACCCTTAAAGCGCATAATTAATTTGTTGTTAAGTATTTAAACTCAATGAGAAAATAAGTAACCCTTCAAATAATTTATTTAATGCACTTTTAATGTTTTCGTTTTGTTTTTTTATTAGCGTTTCTGTACTCAATTAGACCTATACATCATACATAACTATTTATATATATATATTTTTATTTATATGGTAAATATATGAATACAATAATTTGTTTTAGTTTTGTTGGTGTGGTTGTTTGTTCGTTTTTTGTTTTTGTTTTCGTTTACTGTTTTGTTTAGTGTTTCTTGTTGTTTGTATTTTGTGTGTTTTGTTTTGTGTGTGTGTGTTTTTTGTTTTTTTTTGTTGTTTTGTTGGTTTTGGTTTTTTATCATTTTTATCGTGTATGTCATTTCATTTCTCTTACATTTACATGCATTTACAAAATAAGCGCTTTTTTAAAAATACCGCAAAAAATTACGTTTATCGTTTTAAAATTCTATTTAAAAATTAAAAATTGTTAAACATTCTATACGAACATAAAAACAAATACGTACATAGCCTACAAAAATCACTACGAAACTAACTGCTTAAAGCTAAAGATGCGATCGACATAACTACGGCGACTGTTGTCCATTTGCGTTGTATATTTGTGGCTTTATCTGCAATATCCCGAGAACACACGATTTCGATTAACACACACTGATCCCCATCGAGAGCCCATCTGGCGGCTGGCCAGCCTGCTTACCTCTACTTACCATAAAAAATAGTCTCCCTGCGTTTGGTATAGTTAGTGCCAAGCAGGAAAAACGCACATGTTATCGGTGTGGGTGATTCGAGTTGATCTCTAGGAATGCGCGTCCGCACCGTCATGCTGTACAGACCGCTCGGATTCTGATCCAACTGTGTGAGCACCGAGTCCAGTATGTGTGTATCGAAGCTGTAGTCAAAAGACAAGCCATCGATATCGATATAGATAAATCGAATATTGTTTTTTTGTTGTTTTTATCGTTGGTCAACAGAGTGCGCTTTACTTACATGACAGAGAGCACCGGCTGTGGGAAAACATTTTGCACCGCGCACATGATGTCCACATCTGATTGCTCGCCACCCATGCGTGCCTCCAGCATGAAATCGGACTCAGGAACTGTTTGCATATCGAGTTGGGCATTGGAATGGGGAGACAACGGGCAAAAAATCCGTGAGAATTAATCAAGTGTCAAACTAAACAAAAAAAAAAAACAAAAAAAAACACCAAAACTAAACTTTTGAAATATAAGGCAAAAGAAAAAAACAAATAAAAACAAGAGGCGGGCGTTTTGTAACCGAAGCGAATGCCACATGACACGCATGCAAATATGAGTCGCACGTGCCGCAAAAACACACACACACACATAAACACACGCCCACATATGGGACACACCTACCAAAACACCTATGCAAACAATTTCACGCCATAAACAGGTGAGGAAAACAGAGCATTGGCATTGTCGACACATTTAATGCCCTACAAAATATTAACTAGACTCCCCAATTTAACTTTCATGTCTATAACATAATTATTAAATTACTAAAAAAAAAACAATAATTTAATATTTCCTTATGATAAAAATAATATCAGTTGTAATAAAGTTTAAACATTTCTATAAATCAAAAACTTACTTATAAGTGAGCCCTGAATGTGCTCTGTAAAATAATGCGATTTTTGGATTATTGGCTGCTTTCTAAAAATCCCTCTGTAATTGGCCAATGAATGATAAATACTTTTTCAAATATATATTGATCTACAAATCGAACTATCTGAACAAATTATAGGCATAATTTACAGAATGTCTCCTCTTTCAATAAGCAATAAGCATTAATAGCACCTCATTTTGTGTAGAGCGCTTAGAAATAAAAACAATGGGCACATATAAATAAATAAATTGTCTAAACAGAGACAAGAACAACACCAACACCAACAACAACAATAAGAAGAAGAAGAAGAACATACCGATTATTTGTAAGCGGGCACTTCGCTTATCCGTGGACTCAAAGGTTTGCACGGCACAGGTGTATTCCCCCGTCATGTTCCAGTCGGGATTCTTTATCGATATAACACCGGGACTGCCCTCCATGGTGAATATTTTGGTGTCTATCTTTGCCTTCATGAAGCCCTGCAAGGGTCGCAGTCCCAACAACAACAACAACAACAGCAACAAAGACAAGAAGAGCAAAAAGAAAGCGAATTTTATGTTAATTAATTTTTTGTTTTTTGTTCCATGTGTGTTTGACTTCTTGCGTTCAAATGGGGTGACGATGATGATAATGATGGGGGGGTGTTGGGTTATGACTCACCATGGCGAAACCCTTCACGGAGGGTATCCACTGGTAGATGGAGTGATTGTTGAACAGCCACTTGAGTACAAAGCCCTTCTCCATCGGCCCCATCTCGTACTCGCAGTCCAACACCAGAGGATCTGGCTCATTATCACGTTCGAGTGTGTAGGTGTGCGGCACTCGGAGATTCGTAATGCGCACCGTGTGGGTCACTAAACGAATTACGAATTACGAATTACGCTTTAGCTTTAGCTAATGTGAAAAGGTAATTATATATTGTCAACTTACCCGTGAGTAACGTCAGGCCGGCCAGCAGCGTTGTGCACACGATGCTCCAGCTCCAGCTCGCCATGTGCGCGTCCTAGTCGTCGACCTGGTCGTTCCACTCGTCGTTGTTGTTCTCGTTTTGCAGCCGTAGCTTTTGCTTATCGTTGTCCCGCTTCTTCTTCGATTGCTGTTGCTGTTGTTGTTGCTGCACAATACCCCAAACTTCAGGCTCCGGCTCCGGCTCAGGCTCAGGCTCAGTCTCCGACTCAGGCTCTCGTCGTCGGCGTCGCTTGCCCCCGGCCGTTGTGCATTGCTCAACAGCCTTTTAGGCGTCTGGTCACACGAGTTATTATCACTTTACTTATTACCATAAACATATCATCACAAAACACAACACAACAGGCCAATTTTGAGCCTGCGGGGGACGGGGATGGGGGGTTGGAGAAAGTTTTATATCAGTGCTGCTAGTGCTGCTGCTGCCACAAACTTTTCTACGCTCTCTATGATGAGCTCAGCATTTTGGGGCAGCCAAATACGCGAATACGGAAAAAACAATTGGAATTGGTAAATCCTCCGAGCTGCTCACTTCTTTATCACACACTCGCGTTGCACATCTTGAGAACGGTTTTTTTTTTATATATTTACTGTGTTTGTTGGTTGGTTGCTTATTTAATTATGCGTCTAGTGTGCAAATGCAGCAATTGAAAGTTTTGCACATATACAACTTTTATGTTGGTGAAAAATCGACTTTTTGCTGTGTGTGTCGCTGTATGCGAGCTTGTGTGTGTGTGTTTATTTGTGTGTGTTTGTGTGTGTGTGTGTGTGTGGGGAATTATGCCAAATGGAGTTTGCAGCAGCTCCGTACCGCTGGATACCAATAGTGTTGGTATCTTCTATTTAACTGTTGTCCTTTTTCCAGTCTAGCTTTTAATGTTTTAACACTGGAATAGCATGCTACACAAAACTACAGAGCACTGCCAGAGCTTTTTGGTGTAAGCATCGAGCGAGCTTTCTCTGCTGACGCACACTCAGCGTGTCGTCCTTTTTCATCCTGCACAACAGTCGCAAACAGCTGAGCTGCTACAGCGCATGCGTCAAATTTTTGACAACTGACGTTTGAGTTTGACAGTTGGGTAAAAATTGGAGAGTATTTGGTGCTCAACTCAAATCAAACTTTTTGGGGTTGCAATGAACTTGTTGCAAGTGCCAAGTGCCAAGTGCCAACTGCCAATTGCCAAGTGGCAAGTGCACAATTTCATAGTTAATTGTTACTTAACTGATTGTTAATTACCTCATTCGATTGGGGTATAAGTTTAAAATATAAATTATATGCATTATTTTTTTGGTTTGTACAAAAACCGTTACTTAGAAATCAGCTGACAAGCGATGCTTTAGAGAACTGCATTAATTAATTACATTATTCTATAGTTAATCAATTTCTATTTAAAAAAGCCTATAAGAATTGATTTTCAGTTTATGAGAAAAATTCAAAGTTAAATAATATTTAAATGTGCTTTTTAAGCTAAGACATCTTTTCTAAATTAGTATTTAATTAGTTTAGCAACAGATCAACTTACCAACTGCTGTCAAATTACTTCTCCAACTTAATACTGTAACTGTTAATAATTAGTCGAAAATCATCTCGAATCGTTTTTCTAATTATACTGTTTATTCAATTTTCAATAACATCAGCAAATTTCTTAGTATCTAAGCTATAGTTAATAGTTTTTTATGTGCTGTGCGTATTTGCATAAAATTTTAATTACACACACAACACACACACACACAGAGAGAGACATATAGTTGACATACATATACATATACACTTCTATACACTATATATGGAATCGCTTTAAAAAGTATGTTTTAAATTTATAATTTTGCTCATATATATATATATATATATAGAGTATATATATGTATTTCTGTCTTCATCTTACACTCAGGTTTATAATGCAAATACATATGTATATTTTATACAATTGAAGTGGACACGTTTTATTTATTTAGTTTTTTTCTTATTTTTTTTTTGTTTGTTTTGTTTTTTGGTCGCATTAAAATTTTGTGCTGGCATAAAAGTATCTCGAATATGCATCCATCCGGATATAATCACTACAAGCTGGTCGGACGTGAGGAGATACATGGAGGAGTACATGTTTGTTACAATGTTTGTTTGTTGTGCAGATGCATTTCGGGTATACCGCAGACTACAGCTAAAGTTTACAACGTACAGAGAAATGTTAAAATATGCTTAGATCGTAACTGAAATCACTGGAATATACACAGGCATGGCATATGGCTATATACACTCTGAAAGAATTTTAAATTTTAATTTTAATTTCCAAAATTTCCATTGTTTATTTGACTGTTTAAAATTTAAATCGATTTTCCACATTTTTTTCTCGAGTGTACATATGCAATGAGAACTCGTGTCAGGTTGAAGGGATCACCTAATCGCTGGCCGCTCCATCACTGTGCCCATGGCCAATCAGCGTCTCGATGCGGAAATCCTTAGCATTGGTTTGACGGGCGCACCGCAGACTGGCTGGTTCACTGTCCAGATGGAGCAGGCTTGTCCTGGTCAGAGATCTGTGCGTATGCGCCTGCACGGGCTTCTTGAGACTGGACGTAATTGCTAGCGAACTGTTGGACGCTGGATCCGCATGATCGAAGAGCATCACATAGGGCGAGGTGCGCTCCGGCTCGGCGTCCGGTTCACGGGTTGTTGCCTCCAACGGCATCTCCAATCGATTTGGATTCGTGCACACCGAGTCCACCGAGTCTGAGATATGTGAATCCTGCTCATGCTCATTGGCACTCTCCACATCGATTTTGTCGCACGAGGTATCATCTCCATCCACTTCATCGTTGTACACATTGAGATCCCCATCGTTGTCCCGGTCCGGATACTCACCGGCCGCACTCCCAAGACCCACAGCTGCAGCAGCGGCAACATCAAATGCATATGGATTTTTGTACTTGTGGGCTCTGCTCAGATCGCTGGCGACACTGCTGTGTGGCGCATCCTCCGTCCGACGATTGATGAAGGACAGACGATCGAACTTCTCGCTGTTGTTCTGATAGAACGAAGCCTCCGCATTGGCAAAGAAATTGAACTTTTTATCCACACGGAGCGCCGTGTCGAACACATCGCTCGGTGTGTGCATCACATCAAAGTCGCGATTCCCATTAAAGTTGGGCACATTGAAGTGGACCGGTACCAGTGGCACCGGTTTCCGTATCCAAAACGGTGACAGTGTACCAAAGACGGCCGGAAACGAGAAGCGTTGCATTGCCGGCGCCCGCTTGTAGCGTTTCCTTCGACGCAGGAAGCTGCCATTGTCGAACATGTCCTCGGCGAGGGGATCCAACGTCCAGAAATTGCCCTTGCCCGGATTACCCGGTTCGCGTGGAACTTTGATAAAACAGTCATTCAGACTGAGATTGTGTCTAATGGAGTTTTGCCAAGCGGGAAACTTGTCCTTATAGTATGGGAAACTGTAAAAATCAAAAGGATTTCCATATTAAACTCTATTCACGATTATATATATAATATATATATTCCATATATTCTATATTCTTCATTGAGCTTTAATTTTTTTACATGGTTCGATTTCAAGCCTAAAATAAAGTTATTATATTAAAACGACTTCTTGCCACATATGAAACGAACTTTAATAATTTTAATAACTTATTTTTGATTAAAACGAGAAAAAAAACATATATAAAAAAGATTATATCTTGTGATCATGTCCAACAATAATAATAACAATAAATTAAAACATTTTAGTGCTTTGAGAGCAGGTCCTTGGTCCTAGGTACAGTAACCTCAGTAGGAACCACTTAAGATAAAGTACTTGATAAGAATAAATGTGAACAAATATAGAAAATATAAATATAGAAAATTACCCTTTGTTGGGGTTAAGCATTGATCCTCAGCTAAATTATAAGTTACCTATACCTATATATATAAAATTTGAATTTACACACTTGATATATGTTTTTTCTCTGTCTGCATATAAAACACCTCAAGTTGGGCAAGTAAAGATATCTATAAAATAATATGTGGAACTTTTAATTAAATTTGTTTTGGTTTTTTTTTATTATTTTATTTATTATTTCTTGTGTAATATAAAAATCGAGTTGTTCTAACTATAAATTAAGCAGAACATCAATATACAACCATATATAAGTACAAAAATATATATATAATTGTATAATGATAGAATTTCACAGACTTTTTATTAATTAATTAAAATTAATTTAATTGATTTATCTCTCAATGAAAATGATATCTTGAGCAACCGATAAGTTAAGAATAATTATTCCGATTCGTAGATATTTAAAAAATAAGTATCAAATTGAGGTATTAGAAATTTAGTGTAGCTTTTGCAGCACCCGACGGCTGTCCTCATCTGGTAATTGGACACTTGGATTACAATTGATTGGTGATGCTTACCGGGACATGATGAAATCACATATTCCACTGAGTGTTAGTTTCTTGTGCGGCGACTGTAGTATGGCCATGGTGATCAGGGCGATATAGGAATATGGCGGCTTGACTAGAGGACCGCCGCTGGTGGAGCTGCCGCCGCCATTGTTATTATCACCGCCGCTGCTGCTGCTGCCGCCGGCGGCGGACGGCTCGAAATCGCTGTCGTCACAGATCATGGACATTTCATCCGCAGCGGCGGCAGCTCGCGAGAATGAGCCCCGTTGACTCTTGTGCAATGGCGGCGACGGCGAGGAGCTGTCGTGCAGAGCGTGCATGGGATCCGTGCTGGTGTGCATTCCGATTATAATCCTTTTATTGAGCTGTCCTTGGTGGCGTTTTTATTTACACTTATTGAGAGGAGGACGTAACACTTCACTATTTTTTCACTATTGCTCAGGAACTGATTAATGCTTTTAATCTTTTTTGCACTTTCACGATTTTAAAAACTGTGCTATTTTTTGTATTCGAACACACTAATTTGTTGCAGATGTCGATTCCGTTACCGCTTCCGCATGCGTTTCCGCTTCTGCTCTTCAAATAACCTAATGCAAAACTTGTCACTTGTAGCGACTTTTGGTATCGGGTAGTGATCTGTCTGTCTGTTGTCTGTTGTCGCGTCATCCGTCGGCTTGTCTGTTTTAGGCGGAATCCTTTTGCCAAATGTTAACTGAATCGCAACGAAAACGAAAATCTTCTCGCCCGAAATGTTTTTCTACATAACTCAAACATTTATTTATGAAAACCGCTGCCGCTCTCGCTTCCATGAGCTTTTGTCGGCGCTGCTATGTTTTCGTATCTCGAATAACTGTGATTCTACTGTCGTCGACGTCGCCGTTGCCGCCGCCGCCGCCGCCGCTGACGTCGTCGCTGTCGTTATCCCTGGCGTCAACAGCAGCAGCAGCAGCAACAGCGCGCAGCAGGCAGCGCAGTCAGCGTCAGCGTAGTCAGCATCCCCTTTTATGCTGGTAGAGAAAGCGAGATAGCAATAAGCCGTCTGCTGCTCTCAGCAGGGGATGACTGAGATTGTAAACCAATCTAGGCACCAAGTGCACCCCCAATCACGAGCCAAGTATGGAGGCAGAGAACACACACACACACTCTCGCACACACACACACACACCCACACACACTCACAGACTATACGTAATAACATAAAATGGTGGAGTGCCTTCAGCTTGTGCTGTAAATGTGATATTTGTGTTTTCCTCTCCCCATCCATTGTGTGAAGCGGGCGCGGACGCAAATTGGCAGGCGACTGCAGAAGCCAAAACTCAACGACGCCCCTCTCTCCTCAGCTGCCACCCCTCCCTAACACACCACACCGCCTCAGCTCCCTCTCTCGTTCTCTCTCTCTCTCTCTCTCTCTCTCTGTCTCGCTCTCTCTCTTTCGCTCTGTGTGAGCCGCTGGGCTGACGGGCAGCATTTTCTCAAATTTAGATACCTTTTGCTGCGTTGACGTCGTGGCTCTTAATAATGTTTCATTATGTCAGCCGCACACACACAGGCACACACACACACACAGAGAGAGAGAGAGGTATGTGTGTGTGTGTGTATAGTGTTCTAGTATGAGCTCTCGTTCAAATGTTAGCATTTTTATGTGCGAATGTTTTTCTAACCGTATGTCGGGCGTTCTCGTTCTCGTTTCAGCATAGCTCTGTGCAGCATCAGTTGAATTTCGCATCCCCCCCCCCGCATCATCCCCCTCTTCGTGCAGCAGCAACATCTTCCCCAACCACTGGCAGCCAATGCGCCATTTTCGCAACATCCTTAACACAATTGGGGAGCTGCTGGGGTTCATTTGTGTGTGTGTGCCTGTGTGTGTGTGGCTGTGTGTGTGTGCATTATTTCTCTTTTTCATTTTCGCTGTTTTTGTTCTGTAGTTGTTAGACATTATTGTAGTTGTTGTTGTGGCAGCTGTTGTTGTTGCTGTTGTTGTTGTTATTGTTACTACTGCTGCTGCTGCTGCTGCTGCTGTTTCGCTGTCTTCCCTTTTCAAATTAAACATTCAGTAGTCAGTTTTATTTGTTGTACTTTGTTCAAATTAGTTTTCAGTTTTGCGGAACTTGCTGGCACACAAACACTCACACAAGCATACACTAACACACACACACACACTAACACACACACACACACACGCAAAAATACACAGCTAAACAATAATGGCTGGTAGCTTCTCCAGCCCCGCTCCACATTCAGTTTCATGACAATATTGATATCGTTTCTTTCTCCTTGCGTGATTTTCATTATTATATTTTCTCTCTTCATGTGCTCATCCCATTCCCATCATTCCCATCCCCCTCTTCACATCCCATTCGCTGTCCAAAAACTCACTTGGCCACACTTACAAATCACTGATTTTTAGTCAATGTAATGGGCGTGGTAACGCCCCTACATACATATATATGTATTTGTATATTGGTTTGTGAGCGAACAACGACTAAGGCAAGCTTTATTGGGTTTTGGTTTGGGCTTGGGCCCCAATTCAGTTGTGGTAAATTTATTGCGGATTTCCTTTGTCTTTTACGAGCTCAGATGGACATCGAAGAGAAACGCAGAGTTTTAAATTCAAAATAATAAATAAACGAGAGATTTTCACAAGCTATTGATTTGGATTTGTCTTTAACTATTAAATTTAAATATGATTTCCAATCACATTCATCGACTAACCCGATTTTAATAACGCAATACAATAACAAAAATTAATAGTCCGACTTTGATAATTATTAATTTATTACAATGAATAACACTTTTGAGTAAAAATAAATACACAGACTTTGATAATTATTAATTCATTATAGATAAAATGCAAAAATACGTAACAGATTGAAGAAAGCATCTTCCTTAGTTTATCTATTGGACATCCAGCAAAACAGTCTGCTTATAATGGCATTTTATCTTCTCCTTTAAGTACGATTGTTTCCAAACTAGCAAACTTTACCAACTCTCAACTGATTTTCCTAAACAGGGCTTTCTAACTACATTTCTACCCTTTTTTCACCTTTAAAGTTGTATTTAAAGTTAGACGCCGGATTTAAAGTAAAAATTCTTTCAAGAATTCTACTTTCAAAAATGTATTTTGGGATTGGTAAAAACTCTTCCCAGCATTATGTTTTTCTGAACTGAACCCATTTTTAAAAGTTATGTATGTAAGTGCTCTAGATTAATTCTGAATTGAAATTTTTTAGTTAGGACTTTGGGTAAAAAAATTAAAAATAATAAAATAATAATAATAATAATTAAATTCGAATCTTACAAAATCGGATATAGAAAGTGAACGGTTAATGACTGATTTCTGGAATTAATAACATTACGCTTAGATATGTAAGCCAAACTCATTAAAATAATTTATTTCTTATATATATTTTCGTATAAACCTTCACAGAGAAAAACTCACATAAAAGAGTATATCTTAAGATCGTAAGACTGATATTTAATAAATGTAATATATTGATAAAGATACATTACATTACATTTCTCCGGAGATCTCTGAGAGTGTTTAGGTGTGGTAATTTTATGCTTATAACTAAGATATTGGTGTATTTTTGGTCTGATGGGTTTTTTTCTGAATTGCGCTAATCCTTGCAAGAAATATTGAACCATTTTACATATTATTGGCCACAAATTTATTATATCATATTAAAAATATCACTTTAAATTCAAATTTACTTCCTCACTCTTAATATATAATTTTGTAAATTTAAATTTAATTGAATCTAATTTTAAATATTTCTTTTATAAAACCTTTTTTAAAAATTGTGTACTGTTTTTAGTTCACATTACATTAAGTAAAATAAAACAAAATAAATAAATTATGCACATAAAACCATCTACAAATTAAAATAAATGCAATATAAAATGCAGATTTATTTTTTAATTTATTATTTTTTTGTGTAATATCAAAACTGATTTATTCTAAGCAATTACTAGGTAGAACATAAATATTCAACTCTATATTAATATATCATTGTAAAACGATATTTCGATTTGCCTTCAATTAATTTAATTAATTAATTTTTAATTTAATTTAACTTAAAAAAATTATGAACCACTTTTAATTTATTTGCTTACATTTTTACTTTTCGCACAAAATAGTATCTTTGGTATCTGAATGAAGAAAAGAAGGATTCGTCTGATTTACACATATTTCACAAATAAGTGCGGCACTTGCAAACTTCTTAAAATGCTAAACTTTGTTGGTGACTAGTTGCTGGAATTAAAAACACTACGTTTGTAGTTCTTAATCTGCATAAGTACACTTACTAAGTAGGTAGTAGTACTTACAGTAACCATATCTACACTCGCGCAAAGTTATTGATGGCACACTAGAGCATATAGCTAAATATAGCGACCCATATCCATGCTGAAACCACTGAGAGAGCCACTGTCAATCTACGGTTAATCATCGCATAAGCACAGCATGGGACTGGGACTGGAACTGGGAGTGGGACTGGGAGTGAAGTGAAGAGATGAGGAGTGGAGTGGGGGAAGAGGACAAGTTGAGCGTAAGGATGCGATGCATTTAAGCTTTGGAGGGGAACAATTAACTTATGCGCAAACAATAACGCCAAAGAATGCACGCTGACAGGAACCCAGTGAGCATCTAACAGAGCTACCCGCTACCGCATCCTTCTCAGTGACAGCGGTATGAGCCAGCAATAATCCTTCTTTTGTCAGCAAATTTATTGCACACAAACAAACACGCCGCCGCCCGAAGGATATGCCAAGGATGTGGCAGTGGATATGGCTGTGGACGGGGCGAGCGACTTTGACAATATACATTTTTATTGCGAAATCTGCAAAAGGCAAATAAAAGATTTGACACTCGAATTGCTTTGGCTGCAGGACCCAGGCAGCACAAAACAAGGACTTCTCATGGTTGCCAAGGCCCAGACGATACAATAAATGGTGTTGGTCGAAAACAATGAGTACTCAACTCGGGAGACAATAACAACGTCTCTGGGCTCCACTAATTTGTGCCTGCCATCGTCCCTATTTTTTTTCCAACTCTGCTATTAATATCCTGCACCTGACTATGACTGTGTGTGGGTGTATGTGTGTGTGTGTGGGTGTGTGTGTGTGCGCCAGTAAAATCGCAAAGGCAAACACACGTTCTTCAATGGTTGCTGTTGTTGCTGCTGTTGTTGTTGTTGGCCAGGTTTAATGGTAGCTCTTCTTATATCATTATTAAATCTTTGAAGTATCTGCAGGATAAAAAACAGCAACACACACTTGAATACTTGAGTGACGCTCAATTTGATGGACGAGCACATCAGGAATCAACCCTCAATGGCAAAAAATCACAGCAGGCACACACACACACACACACACAAACAAACACACACACACACACACACACACTTAACCAGTATTGTGAGCAAATTGCACAACTGCACTGTGGCTACACTCAGAAAAATTGATTAGCTAATAGTTCTAGATACTTGCATTTATAACTGCAAAGGCTTTATAAATTTGGAAAGTAAAAGGCTTAAAAGTAATATATATATTTTATTATCGTGCAAATTCGTAGTTTTATGGCGTCATTTTAAATTCTCTTTACGTAAAGAATAATAAAGAAAGAGTATATCTACTTTAAAAAATATTTATTACTTTCGAATAGAATACAGAAAATTATTTCTGTTTTGTTTGATCAATTTTTTTAATATTCACGGGGCCATTTTTGTCTTTGTCTTAATTGAAGATATTTCTTACAAAAATATTTTTATATACATACATATTTTTTTTAGAATCATTTAGTATTGATATTCAAAATTCACAAAATTCATTTCTGATTGTATAACGATTTACTAAGTTCAATTTATTTGGGAATGCGTTTTAAAAATAAAGAAAATTGCCAACAGACTCTAAATAGCAGATACTAAAAAAAAATCATAAAGAAAATATAAAATTAATTTAATAACTTAAAAAAAAAATATATATACCAAGTTTTATTTTGATTTACAAAATTCTAGTTATGTAGATAATAACTTTGGAAAACATTTATACTGTTCTTAAAATATTATTAGAATACAGAAAATTATTTGTGAATGGTTTGTGTGATTTTTGAAATACAATGTGGTATATTTTTTTCAGTGCACTGCCTCATTCGCAACGGCAATCGGAATCGCAAACCGCACAATCAGTTCGAGCTTGCCTCAATCCTGGGTTACAAATCGCTTCAACCTGCCTGCCACGGCAAAACAAGTGGCAAAGTCTAACAAAGGAGTCCGAGCTGAAATATTTTACGCTCGATTTATCCGCTTTCAGCGTAAACTGTGGGGAGGACGAACTGACTGAGCAGTGGGTGGCAGGGGGCAGGCAGCAGGCAGGCAGCAGGCAACAGCAAGCAGCAAGCAGCAAGTGCCGTGCTGTTTGAGGCTCATTTCATTCATTTGTTCATTTGATGACGATGATGCTGGTGCGCTTAAGCCTCTTGTTTGGCGGCAATAAAAATCGAGCTGTGCCCAGGACCTACCCCGGTGCAAACAGCAACTGCACAGGATGTCAATTTCTCAATTCATAAATAAAACGCAAAGCCCTTTGAATGTGTCAGCACAAGTGTGGAAATTACTACCATTCCCATGCCAAGCCTTGGTTGGATATTACGATGAGAGCGCCTGGATTGAGCGATGGGTGGGCGCGTGGTAGGTTTGATTGCACTGTGAGTGTGCGAGTGTGCCAGTGTGCGAGTGTGTGTGTGTGTGTGTGTGTGTGTGTTATTGTTGTTTATTTACAGAACCGTTCCGCAGTAAACCGCACGTTCCTCTCCGCCAAAATAAGCCAAAGGATTTGCGCGAGTATGGAACGGCTTGAACGGCTTCTGGGTTTGTGAATTGCTTTGCATGCTCGCAGGCACACTTGGATCGCATTAAGTTGATTTATTATGCAGCGAAGAATTCAATTAAGTAGGATGATTGTCACTTGTCCGTATGCCACGAAACCCGTGATAAACTCGTATACGTTTTTTTTTTTTTTTTTTTTATGTCTTTTGCTTGGATTTTTTTGGCTTGCGTTTAATTTGTGGGGCGTGATAATTTGGACAGTTGTTAATAGTTGGGCTAACTGAGCTGATCTTTTGCCTTTATGCCCCAGTCACGCACAGCCAGCAGATAATCATTTATTTGTTTTGTCTGCTGCTATGGGTATAGACAATAAAAGTCATCGAGTTAAGCATTTAACTGTGGTGCTGAAGTAAATAAACATTGTGGTCGTGTGCTTTGCTATTAAGTTAGAATAAATAATGTTTTGCTATTAAAGTCATAAGCACCATCCACAAACTTACATCTAAATATCTAAGCTCTAAGCAGAACTCCTATAAGAATTTCGAAAATCTGCTTGGCACTTTCCATATACGCAAAGTGATTTAGATTGAAATTTTTGAGAAAATTACAATTTGGCTCTATTTTACGAAAATTGGGGGCAAATGGGTATAGTGAAACCGTGCAAAAGTATTTAATAGATGGTCATATATACTCTTGATCAGCATCAACTGCAAAGTCAATTTAGCTATGCCCGACTGTTCATCTATAAGGTCCAGAAAAATGGTTAAGAAAGTTCTCGCAGTTCAAGTTTACTTGAATTGCCCCAATTTGGTGACTATCGATACAAATCGATTTCCGATAGCAAAAAAAGACACAATTGTAGAGATACAGCCTTACATTTGATATAAAATAATTAAAGAATTATTGCCCAAAATTAAAAATGTAATTAGGATCGGATAAGAAACACAGATTTTGATAAACAAAATATATTTTCATAATGACAAAAGCTACTACACCTAGAAAAGAGATCATCTCGAAATCTGCACCCTTCCAGGTTTAATGTACCCTGGAGTTAAGAAAAGAAAAACACTGATATAAATATATTTTCTGAATAATAAGTGTGAATTTTTTTAAGTCTGCGTTGTATTTAGTAACTGTCTTCAGATAATCTTCAAGAAGAACTATCTCGACTAGAGCACTTCTTATAGACACTATTATTATAATTCATTATTAATATTTAAAAGGCAGACACTAAGATTTGTAAAGAAAAACCAATGCCACTCTTAAAACTTAACCGCTGTAAAACGTGTAAAAATTAATTAAGGACATGCTGACAACAGGGACTACTGCTGAGTGGTTTCCCACAGGAAGCTATAGAGACACCTAATAACTGATTGTCGGTCGCGTGGCAAGCGAGCGCCGTTTAACGGGTGTTGGGTAATTCACACTTCCTGCCAGGACAACAGGAACGAGGACGCGGACGAGGACGAGGGCGGAGGCGAGGGCGAGGACGCGGACGGAAGGACGCCGGATATATTATGCGCCGCTGGAATTTCATTAAATAATCGTTAGTGTAAATCAATTTGTTAGATCAAAGTGCCCTGCAAAAAGAGTGGGTGACTGAATGGGCGACATGGCGACAAATGAAAGGAAAATACGCCATCGGTGATAATGCTGATGATATTACCAATTTGCAATTTACACTGCCAACTGAAATGCGCATGGCAAATATTTGCCAGCATTGATGACGAAATTACAAAACGTTTGCACGTGCCACGAACCGCGACTCTTGAAGTGTGAACACGTGCGGGGACTGGACTCCCCATCTCAATCAGACTATCAGTGTCCAAAATCAACAATATTGAGCACAATATAAATAAATACGCATGTTTCTAGCTATTTGGAGTGGGTTAACTTTGCAAAGAATCATTTTGGCAAATAAGGGCTGCGGATTTTGAACTGCAGAAACTGTCGAAAGCAAATATTTTGGAGCACTTATTTGGTATCTATTAGAATATTAACTGGTATTCATATTAAAAACAAATTCCCTTAGACACGGTTCCAAGTTTCCCAATATCTCCGATTTTCAAAAGCAATATCTTTTTGTGTTCTTCTGCATTTAAATTTTTAATATGATTTTGGCGCGAAATAAATATTCATATTCTATAAATTGTGAATTAATTTAATATACCTTTTCAATATATTGTTAAATATTTCTATTAAGCGTAAATAAAAAAAAATAAAATTCATTTGAAAAAAGTATTTGAACACGGTTCCAAATTACCCAATGTCATAGCTTGCCCAAAACTCAACAGATTTTCAAAGCTAAAATCTTTTTGTTTGAATAACCTTTCTGGATTAAAACTGCATTTAAATTTAATTTTCGATCGAAATGTATATTAAGATAATATTTATTTCGATTAATATTTTATAGGCTTTCAGGATGTACATATATTTCTCTTTACATATATATTTCGATATTTCTATTAAAAAAAAAAACAGATCAAATCGTGGCAAAACTGAACCGATTTTTAAAAGCAATGGCGTGTTGATCATTGTTTCGTCTTTAGATTCAAAATACATTTTATTTAATGATTGAAATTTAAGCTTCAATTATATCCCAAGAAAAGAATTTGAAGCATTCTCCACTCCATCAAAGAGAAAGGGGAAACCAACCCATTCGTCGTGCAACTCAATCAAATTCAAATCACTTGTAGATCTCAATTTGTTGCGATTAATATTATTTTATTTTTCTTGTTCACATATAAAGCAGCTGAAATCAAGCCAAAAGCGTCATTTGGCATAATCGCATTAGGCATTTAGCCTCATACTTAAGCACAGTAAATAAAAAGGACTCTGGCATTGAATTGTCCTTACTGCTGCTGTTGTTGCTGTTTTGCTGCTGTGAAAAGTACAAGCGTTTGAAATTTAATTTAACGCATTTACATGCGGCTTAAGATTTGAGGGCTTCAGGGCATGGTAAACAAATCAAATATATTTAGGAGTAGAAACTCAAACAAAGGGATGCGACGACGCAGCATCGACTGACTGATGTCGACGACGACGACGACAGCCCAAATGAAATTTGCTTTTCGGCAGCAATACGCACTTGATGATATGTATAAAATGATGCCCAGTTTGAGGACCTCACAAACAGATATGTATATATATTTATATATATAGTATCTATATATATATATATAGTATCTGCATCTGCGACCCTGCGCACATGCTGCCTGACAAAGTTTTTGCAGGGTGGGTGGGTGTTGTTACTGCTGCTCCTTGATGGTGCTGCTGGGTGGTGGTGGTGGCGGTGGTGGTTGGCTGCTCGAGTTAAAAACTCAATATTTGAATAACTTACTACCGTGCGAGTGAACTTTTTGAGGCGCACTCGAGCCAAGGGCTTAGGGCAGCTACAGCTATGGGCTATATGCACCAGGATCTGTCGCTTATTTTTCTGTGTGTGTGTGTGTGTGTGTGTGCAAAAGGACAATTATTTGTTTATGCGTTGTCATTTAAATTGAGTTTTAATGTTCCCTTTCCGACGCAAAATTGACCAACACAAAAAAAAAAAGCCTCGAATGTTTGTATGCTGTTGTGATTAAAAACAGTTGCATGCACAGGATAAAGCTACAGCAACAGATACCAGATACATATGCGAATGCACAGGACGCACAGGATACACAGATATTTAGATACAAGTGCGCCAGGCAGAGCACCAATGTCATTTTATGTGGGCACCATTATTTGCTCGCATCACGTTCGCATTTAAAAGTTATGAGCCCATCATATCCGTAGTAAACACAAATATCCATAATCCATACCACGGGGCATGCCATTCCTCGGCTAGCCAGCCCTACAGTGCCTGCTTATGCTCACTACACATGTTCACGTAATTGTTTGCCAATGTCCTCTCGACACTCGTGAGAATATTCACTTGGCTCTTATCCTTTTCTTTCCTTGCATTCACCGTACATTTTCTTCAGTTCAGCTCCGTTCTGATCTGTTCCCTTCCGTTCCGTTTCGCTTTGTTTTGTTTTAGTTGGTTGTGTGCGTATCCTAAGAGTGCCTGTTGCGTATGCGTTCCTGAGTTCAGATTAAATACTTTCAGGTTTTTTTTTTTGTCGCTCAAGAGGTATTCAAAGTCATTGTAGTTGGCATGTCAAACATCATACATCAAGTATTCAAATGTTTTTTATTCATTTACAAATTCAACAAAGTGATTTTTGTTTACCCTATATTATTATTTATCATGATGTTTCAATAAAATGGGTATAAAATCTGTTAATAAGTACTTTTTGAAAATCAATACCAAAAAAATGAGCGAAATAAAATTACTTTTTAGCCAACTCGTGCTCAAAATCTTATGAACGATTAATCCTATATATGTATATATATTTTAAAGAAGTAGTTTGTGTTTAAAAAGACGCTCTATTTATCAAATAAAAAAATATATATGAAATGAAAAATATATATATATTTTATTAAGATTTAGGTAAATCTAAAAACAATCCAGACGTGGCTTAAAATTCATTTAACAATTAATATGTCTTTTCGCCAATATAAAATCAATAAAATATGTTCACGTATGATTGAGTGAATACTGTGAAATTATTTAATATAATTTATAGTAAAAATGTTAAATGTTATATGCAAAGTTACAATAAATTTAAGCTCCGTGAATGTATATGATGTTTACTAATTTTTAATTCGCGTATGTAGATGGGCTTATATAAATAAATGCCAAAGCATTATAGTCTCTCCTATCTACCAAAAAGAAATTCATTAAAATATGATGGTTGCTGTAACTTGGACAAAAATTGAAGTCTCAAGCGTTTATTGGGTTAATAATCCCAATTAACACCAAGACCGGTACCAATAGCCAAATTTATAACAAGGTTTCTGCCAGCTGAAGTGTTTATGCGCAAAAAAACCGTAATTTTTATTCATTTCCAGGACGCACTCAGAAGTGGCTGCTAAACGATTATTAGCAATTTGATATAACTGCATGTAAGTACAACACGAGAACAAGTCAACAACGAATTCACACATACACAGATCCAAACAGGCGAATGTATGTATGCATGTGTATATACACGTGTAGCTACTTACATATATAAGAGCATAGCTCTGTTGTCTCTGTGCGTGTGTGTGTGTGTGTGCGTTCGCGACAGCAAACAGAAGAAAATCACTTCAGTTAACTAAATCGTCGCAACAACCATGCGCCGACTGCGACGCGTCGCAGCCCAAAAGCAGGATGCTGCTAGAAAGTGAGAGACAGCAACAGCGCCCTAACACGGACAGCGGCCATTGCGAAAGGCGTGCCAGCAGCACACGAAACGACCAATCAGCGTTCAGCGCTGCTGTCCCTCAGCAGAGGCATCATGACAGCGACGCCGGCAGCGCAGCAGCTAATACGAATGCATGGAGAAGCTGCAGACGCCATTTGCCGTAGCTGCGGATGCGTGCAGCGCTGAAAGTTAAGCTCATTGCTATATTTTTGCATGTTTTTTTATTTATTTTTTTTTTATATGGTGCTGTTCGCTCTCTTTTGAATTTACTTTACTAACAAAACATGACTGTTGGGAGGCAAAAAGGAAATTGTTTTATCAAATGGGTTTCCTTACGCTTTTTTATTATGAAATTAATTTTCAACATCGTTTCGTCCCTTTCCCCATATTTAAAGTACCGTAAATATGCCTGTATGTGTATGTGTGTGTGTGTGTGTGTTTATAAGTAATTCTCACTCCTTGAGCGCTACTGTTTACTCAACTTTTTTGTGCTATACTTTACGCTATATATATATACATATATATATATATATATATATATATATATATAAATATGTATATATATCTATATGTATATTCCGTTTGAGTATTTAATGGAAATGTTTGCATAGCTTTGTAGCCCAGTTCCCTCGTCTCTCTCCCCGTCAGTCCCTTGTTTGTGCTCTTCTTCTTCATTTCCTTTGGCTTATTATATTAAAATGCAAATTTTGATTATGCATCTTAGCGCTGAGAATAAATTAAATTC
Organism: Drosophila anomalipes; assembly: GCA_035041615.1. Taxonomy (NCBI): domain Eukaryota; kingdom Metazoa; phylum Arthropoda; class Insecta; order Diptera; family Drosophilidae; genus Drosophila; species Drosophila anomalipes. The sequence goes on from JAWNKZ010000040.1 coordinate 5,007,176, forward strand.
AAACTGATTCCAGCTTTATAATGCTGCACACATTTTCTTGCCAAGTATTTAGTTCTCTTCTTGTGCACATACATCTATATGTATGTATGTGTGTGTGTATGTATGTACATATACATATAGATGTATTTACATGGAAAAGCAACTAAAATCGATGGGCATTTGGCATTTACGCAGCACTTGCTGGGCTTCCATTTGCGGAGTGTGCCAAGTTTTGTGCATTGCTCAGATGACCAGCACCAGCAAATTAATATTGTAATATGGTCAATAAAGATGCCGGCTAACCAAACACACATTTACCTCTTATGCGGTCTAAATGTTGTGACTGATTTGTGTGACTGTGTGTGACTGTGTGTGTTTGTGTGTGTTTGTTACGTCATATTGCGTTTAGTTACCGCAAACAAGCAGAGAAAGTTACTCAATGCAATTGAAGCCAATGCAAATCGATAATACTGTGCTACAATTACAAATTTTAAATAAAATAACAAATACAATTAATAAAATTAAATAGACTTTGTAATTATATAATACATTTATTGTAGACTGACAAGAGAATAAACTGTTTTCTATTTTTATATTTTAAATATATCATTAGACAAACATTGTCTTGTTGCGCAGTGTAATCGATGCGAAAATCGTACTCAAAATAGAATGGCCACTAAGTCAGTTAGCAAGAATGCCAGACAGCTAATTGTAAAATCAGTTTAGGCGCGATTTTCAATGAGCTCACAACTCAAAAAATAAAAAACAAAGAAAAAAAACACTACAGTTTAACATTTAATGTTCGACACAACTGTAAATATTATTGAAACTGATTAATCATGGTTCAATTCCAAATGAATTCCGGGGCCGGTGGCGGCGGTGGTTAGTACTCCAAGATCTTAAAATCCCAATCAATTTCAGTCTTGGAAATTGACTTTGAAGAAACTAATTTGCGCAAAATTAGCTAGTGAAAAAAAAAACGCAACAAACTAATTTTAAAATGCAGCTAATTAAATAAATAAAAGAGTGCAAATACAACAACAAAAAAAAAGAAAAAAGTGTGAATAAAATTAAAAGAGAAACTCAGCTAAACGATTTTGTGACTTGTTAGATAATCACACTATATCTATGGATTTATTAGCTTATAGTCAATGCCAGTGCTTACAGCTGCACCTTCCCGGTTCTAAGCTGCTCTGAATAGTTGTATAAACACAATATATAAGACTATCTTTCCTGACTGACTAACTGATTGGCGATTGAAGCAAAAATTTTCAAAAATGATTTCTGAGTGAACTTAAGTGAGCAATTTTACAATCATAATAAATAAATAAATAAATAAGATGTACATGCATAAAACACAGATGTATTTTTTAAATTTTTTTATTTTTTTTATTTATCAAATGTCCACTAATATCAGTAGACACAGAAAACACACGGAAAATTAAAATTAAGTTAAATAAAATTAAAAATAAAATGTAATATTCTTGCATTTTATATTGAAGCTTAAAAAAAAAAATAGAAAATAAATAAATAATAAATTGTGCTAAATTTGTTGCACGGATTTAAGCAAGCCCAGAAAATAAAAACAGAAAAAATAGTTAGGATAAAAAAAAAACCACAAATGGATGCCAATGTTTTATTCCCGAGATAAGAGTTTAAAATTGAGTTCTTAATAATAGAAATAGACAACTCTGAGTTAAGTGTGTAATTTAAAATGTGTTAATCAACTAAAATAAAATCGGAGTTGCCCTATACCAAAGGCAATATCTAATCTTTATAAAGGCTAACTTTGATTGAATTGAATTAATGGTAAAATGCTGAAGACAACATTTTCCACAGCCATAAAAATATATTTTATATTAAAACTTAAAAATTTTTTATAAGCATGGTTTGATTTGGCTTCCAGATTAATACTACCTCATTTTTGTCAATACTGAAAACATTTACAAAAGACAAGGGTTATTTTTATGATCTATGTATGTAAATACTGCATTAAAATTCGAAACCTTAATGTATATAAATATCTATATACAAAAACAGAAAAAAACCCAGTTATTTAGAAATTGTTTTTTTTTAAATTACAAAAATCTGCCATTTAGAAAAGAAAGAAAATATAATATCTTAAAAAGCTACTGGTCAAAAGTATGGCGATTTTCGAAATTTCATGTTGATTTTTTCAAATGTATTTATAAATTACTCAGTCCATCAATGACAGAAAATCATATTACTTAATTTAATTCGAAAAAATGTGAGTTTCTTGTGATTAGGTCACCAATCAGTCAGAACAAGTGTTTTTTTTTATATAAAAAAAAGAAAGACTCTAAAAACTCTTTCCCTTACTTGCTCTCACTGCTTTTCTCTGTTACTCTCTCTCTCTCTCTATCTCCATCTCTCTCTTTCTCTCTCCATCTCCATCTCTCTCTTTCTCTCTCTCATATCCACTGGGTCAATATGTCAATTGTAATATTGAAGAACATATTCACATGGTAACGTTGGATAAAACGGGCAAGAAATCATTTGGCATTTGTATTGTGCGCGGCGAGGTTAAGGACTCGCCGAATACGAAAACAACGGGAATATTTATAAAGGGCATTGTACCGGATAGTCCTGCGCATCTCTGTGCTAAACTGAAGGTCTGTAGCTGAGATACCCAAAAGTATATTTCGATTACAACCCAGCAAATGTAATCCATTTGTAGGTTGGCGATCGCATTTTATCGCTGAATGGGAAGGATGTGCGAAATGCCACCGAACAGGCAGTCATCGATCTAATCAAGGATGCGGACTTTAAGATCGAGCTGGAAATACAAACGTTCGACAAAAGCGATGAGGGCAACAAACAGAACGATCCACGCAGCAATGGTTACATGCAGGCCAAAAATAAGTTCAACCAAGGTTGGATCGGCATTTTTTAATTGGAGACCTGTACAAATGATCTGAATTGATCTCTTTCGACAGAGCCAACAGCTGGTAACACTAGCACGGCCGCCATGGCCAGGCAGCCCACAATGCGAAATGATCCCAAACGCAGCAATGCCACCTTTTCGGCATCCCAAAAGGTCAAGCACGTGCCCACCGCCCATGTGGACGAGGAGGATGAGGATACGCGTGACATGACCGGTCGCATTCGCACCGAGGCGGGCTATGAGGTTTGCCATGGCCAAATGCCTCAAATTATAAATAACATTCGCATCAATTATTCAATCAATTTCAGATTGATCGCGCCTCGGCGGGCAACTGCAAGTTGAACAAGCAGGAGAAGGACCGCAACAAGGAGCAGGAGGATGAGTTTGGGTATACGATGGCGAAGATCAACAAACGCTATAACATGATGAAGGATCTGCGCCGCATCGAACTGCAGCGTACGGGCAACATGCCGCTGGGTCTTGCTCTTGCCGGCCACAAGGATCGACAGAAGATGGCCTGCTTTGTGGCCGGCGTCGATCCCAATGGGATGCTGGCCGGTGTGGATATGAAATCGGGCGATGAGATCGTCGAGGTCAATGGCAATGTGCTAAAGAATCGCTGCCATTTGAACGCCACCGCCGTGTTCAAGAATGTCGAGGGGGAGAAGCTCGTCATGATTACATCAAGACGCAAACCCAACGATGAGGGAATGTGTGTGAAGCCCATCAAAAAGTTCCCACCATCTACGGATGAGGCAAGCAAGCAGTCATCCATAGTGCACCGAAGTATTGTTAAACTCTGACTTTATACTTGCAGACCAAGTTCATTTTCGATCAGTTTCCCAAGGCGCGTTCGGTGCAGGTGCGCAAGGAGGGCTTCCTGGGCATAATGGTCATCTATGGCAAGCACGTGGAGGTGGGCAATGGCATCTTTGTCTCCGATTTGCGTGAGGGCTCCAATGCAGAAGCGGTAAGTGTTGCTGTTCCTCACCTTTTGCCGTAACCACTTGCCACAAATCGCTTCCAGGCGGGCATCAAAGTTGGAGACATGCTGCTGGCAATTAACCAGGATGTTACACTAGAGTCCAACTACGATGAGGTGGGCTAAATCAGCTAATCAGTTCATTCAGTGCAAAGACAACAAGTCCTAAAATACACATCCCCTCCACAGGCAACCGGACTAATCAAGCGCGCCGAGGGCGTTGTGACCATGATTCTGCTCACGCTCAAGAGCGAGGAGTCCATAAAGGCCGAGAAAGAAGTCGAGGAAAAGAAGAAGGAGGGTAAGTAATAAACGCCTTAAAATGGGGATTGCTTGAAGAAGGACTTGTTAGTATATCCATTGATACACTTTTTTAAATTACTAATATAAAATAAATAACATAGTAATAAAAATGAAAACAAATAAGCAAGCTGTAGTCGAGTGAGCCCAGCTGTTAAATATGTAATAGTTTTAGTTCGGATAGTTTCTCTTTAAAAAGTTGTGAGCAGGTCTGCAAATGCACTCATTTCTCAAAGCAGCCGCAGACACTGAAGAGTAAAAAAACGAATGGCAGCGCATGTTTTTATTCACAAGCCCGAACTAATCCTAACTGGCTGGCGACAAACGCATGCATATACATATATACATACATACAAATACACATACATACATACGCACGACAAGCGTAGGACACGGGGCTCTGCAGAATACACATAAGCACATTGACACTCGCGTTGATTATCATGCCATCTCGTTCTCACACATGCGCTCGCTTATTTATGCATACAGAAAATGCTTGCGGCTGCTGATCGAAATGATATCAATATGAGAATATATTATCGACTATAACTTGGGTGTTTCTTATCCGATCTTGATCAATAATATGCATATGCATATTATGTATTAATAAGAAGATTCTGCCTTCAAAATTGTAACATTTATTGCTATCGGAAATCGAAATGTATCGATATTTGAGAAACGGGGGCAGTTATCGATCAAATAAAGCAAGCTTGATCTGAGCCGAGATACAGAGAGACGGGCAGACGGACATGGCTATCAAGAATATATAAATACACTTTATGGGGTCAGAGATGCTTCCTTCTGCCTGTTAAACACATTTGCATAAAATAGGTATATCCTTTTCACATAACATACTAATAAAAATAAAAAACAAGTGAGTACTGTATATGCCGATCTGTGAAGTAGGTTACCAGCAAGTTACCTTTCACGTTTGGTGACCCTATCTTTAAAATTGTGGGAGTTATGCGGTCTTATCGCTGTACACTTTTCGAAATATCGGCGTTGGCGATTATGGGCGCAGGTGTGGGCCTGGCCGGGCCTGACGCTGGTACAGACCAGTATATGCTCCAATTTTCAAGTATCTATCTCCATGATACCTTGGGTATCGGAGTGTAAATGTACATAAAAATTATACCAGGAAAATACTTAAATTAATTGCAAAATTCAGCAAATTCTTCCGATTAGCAGACTATGTTGTCTTGGACCGATCGAAGCTGAAATATATGAAGAACTAGATTGTTACTGAGCTTTTTATCAAGTACCCAAACTAATACTAAATGATTTCGATTAAATGGCAAATTTGCAGAGGCCAAAAAGGAGGAGGAGAAGCCACAGGATCCATCAGTTGCCGAAATAAAGCCAAACAAAAAGATAATCATTGAGATCAAAGTGGAGAAGAAGCCGTTGGGCGTCGTTGTGTGTGGTGGCAAGAACAATCATGTCACTGTGAGCATATATACACACACACACACACACACATACATATATAAATATATAATAATATATTACTTTGCACACAGACTGGTTGTGTCATCACACACATTTATCCTGAGGGCGTCTTTGCAACCGACAATCGGCTGAAGATCTTCGATCACATTACCGACATTAATGGCAGGCCGGTGCACTGCGAGAGTTTGACCACGCTGAAGGTGCACCAGTTGTTCCACTCGACCTATGAGAAGAATGTCAACTTTACCGTTTTCCGAGCCGATCCACCCGAGCTGGAGAAGATCAATGTCGATTTTATGAAGAAGAGCGGCAAGGAGCTGGGCTTATCGTTGTCGCCCAACGAACGCGGCTGCACCATCTCCGACATTGTATGTGTATTATTGTATTTTGTATTTGTGTGTGTTATATTTAAATCAATGATCGTGTTCGTTGCAGATTCAAGGGCAATATCCGGAGATTGATAGCCGGCTGCAGCGCGGCGATATTATAACGAAATTAAATGGCGATGCGTTGGAGGGTCTCACGTTCCAGGTGTGCTATGCGCTGTTCAAGGGCGCCACCGGCAAGATCTCGATGGAGGTCACACGGCCGAAGCCCACCTTGCGCACCGAGGCACCCAAATAATGAGCATAAACCGAACTAATAACAATAATAAATAACAAATGAACAAAACCAATTCTTAGAGTCAGTTCTAATTTAATAACATTTGTTGTTGTTGTAGTTCCGTTATTGGGTTTATTCTGTGTTTGTTGCTCGAATTGGAAACTGGAAACTGCTTAGGCTATAGAGCTAGCATTCGATGCGATACGGGGCCACAGATCAGCGCATTCCTTGGCAACGGGCCCGGTGATGGCCGAGCCCTTCATTTCGCCTTTATTATTGACAATGACCCCCGCATTGTCCTCAAAGTATATAAAGACCCCGTCCCTCCTTCTGAACGGCTTCCGCTGTCGAATAACAACGGCTGGCATAACCTACAAATGAGAAGAAAGCACGCGTTAGCAAACAAACATTAATACAAATTAAATGCCAGAAAAACTGAGCAAAATAAACGCAGCATATTTTGCACAAGTCGAAATTTGGCATGTTGTTGTTTTGGTACGCAGCACATGCAATTTGCATTTATTTTGCTCACTCGCATCTGCGGTTAGCGCATTAACAGCGTACTCACCTTCTTTCTCAGCTCAGGCTTGCCCTTCTTCACGGTGGCAACAAACATGTCACCGACGCCAGCAGCGGGCAGACGGTTCAAGCGACCGCGAATGCCGTGCACAGCAATAACATACAGGTTCTTGGCGCCTGTTAGCATACACATAAATATATATACGATTAACATTGCATTTCCATTGCGTATGATATTTATTTATTTGATTACCTGTGTTGTCAGCGCAGTTCATCACAGCGCCTACGGGCAAACCCAGCGAGATGCGGAATTTGCCTCCCGCGGTACCACCACGTCCTAAATGTCGATGGAAAACACAAATAATTAGTTAAACAGTCATATTGGGTTGTGCACTTCAGTGCAGCGTTCTTATTTTGCATTGATTGGTTGTATTTGACACTATTTATTCGGATTTAATTTGTTGGAAAATACCTCTCTTCGACATTTTGCTGCTTGTTCGGAACCAAAAGGAAGTAAAAAGAAAGAGCTAGTTCGGTTGCCGAACCGCAGCCAACTTAGCTAGAAATGTATTTGGAACCAGTAGCGTTGCCACCCCAAGCAAATGAATGAGCGAGCTTCGATTCGCCGGTGGCAGCGCTACCACCTGATTCAAAATGAACTAGTTCTTATATCTGATTACATATTCGATAAATATTTGATAAACTTATTGTCAAATAAAAACTGAAAAAGAATTGTCGCAGCTATATATTCTTAGTGGGAAGCTCAATTTTATGAAATAATTTTTTTGGCGGTATATTCCTACATTTCTTAAAAATCATCATCGCAATTATTTACTTATCGCTATAACTAATTTAAAATAAATAATAGGTGCAGTCACTAAGCAGACAACATAGACCTACAAATGGCAATATAAAAGTACTTTCTTTCGCATCGCATGAATTCTTAAAATATGTGTTAACAAAAAATGAAATAGTCACAAAACTGATCGAAAGTTAAACTCATGGGAAGGAAATCTAATCCAATCTATTTCAAATCTACAACAATTCTGTTTTCTAACGACATTGTCTAATGGAAATCTTAAAAGTAGTATCATTGTCTCGACATTTGAAATTCTTTATTAGAACAGCCGTCTGCGCACTGTGACATGATCCCGTTGAAACCTATCTTTGTATGTGTGATCGTCGAGAAAAATTAATTTTGTCACGTGCTCGTGATATTAGCACAGATATATTTTTTTGCAGTATGCTGTGCCACCTGTTAGCTGATCACTAATCAGCGTACTATCTTTGAACACACATATGTTTTTGTAATTGCAGCCAACTTCACGAACGCGCCAAAATCTAAATATTTTTTCGTCTTTACTTAGAATTGATTGCAAATCTATGAAAAATGAACGAGCAAAGCTTTTTAAGTTACGTCAAGAAAGTGATACGCTCACTGATAATATCGTCGCCCGATCGCATGACCGTGGAGCGACTGAAATGGGACTACGCACGCGAAGAAGGCTCCCCGGTGCCATTTTACAAGCTTGGCTTCAAAGACCTCGAAAGCTTCTTGAAATCCATTCCCGACACTGTTACGGTTCGTACTCATTATTAACTATATATATATATATATATATATACTCTTCTAAATATACACTTTGCACTCCAGTTGGTTGGGTGCGGACCCATGGCGCAGGTGTGTGCGAAGGGGCACGAGAAAACGGCTCACATTGAGAGTCTGGTGCAGTGCCAAAAGAAGCGGAGCAACAGGCCAAGAAATCGTGGTCAGCACAAGTCCAATTTTTGGTGTTCTTCCGAAATATCAGATGTTGTGTTTGTGAATGAGCAGACGAAACGCTGCATTGGCAACAACAACAATAGTGGCAGCTGTCGCCAAGCACAATTGTCCGCAGGCCAACGCTCATCTAACTGTAATAATAATAGCTACTCGAGACAATGCTCAAATCGAGCACAACCAGAAAAATCGGTTGGCGGAATAAGTTCGATAAGGAATTCGGTCTCAAAGCTTTCGATAGCCAATGTCGATGATGAGCCGTCTTCGGATGAAAGTAATATCAATGAAATTTATATTCCGAAAGACAAAATAATCGCTAAATCAGATGAAGCACAAAAGCAACCGGATATTAGAACAAACACACTGGAAATGTCTGAATTTATTGTTCTACCATCGAATGAAGCTTGCGATGTTGCTGTGGCAAGTAAAATCCAGCCATTCGCATTTCCATCTATTATATTTGTTGCTGTATATTGTAGAATTGCCAAAAATATTCCAGCAATTTAACGAAAGTTGAAGTTCTGCCCAAGCTGGAAACACAATGTGAAGAGCCCGTTGTCCATTATGTGTCCTCGAACGAAGGCAGCGAAACGGATGCCATTCCAGCATATGCTGTGGTAATATTTTTATGAAATTGTCTACGCCTAATTGTGAACTTAATACTTAATTGGCATTCACAGGACGAGCGAGTATGGGGCATGGAATATCCCAAGGATGTGGTTCGCTTCAATCAGCAGTTGCCTCAACGGAATGTCCACAAGAAATTCAAGCTGGAGGATCGGATCGAAGTGCAGCTTGTGACCGTAATTTCATTAATATTATTTTTTAAATTATATACATATTTTTTTAACATACTTGTTTCTCATGCGTAGGTTGCCAGTCCGCATATCTTCAATTTCTGGACGCATGACGCTGAGTACGAAGACTACAAGAACATGGCGAACAACATGCAGTAAGTTTAACTTTAAGATTCGTTTCTTAGTGATTACTTTAATTACATACGCGATATTTGACAGGCAGTTTTACAACAATATCCACGAGACTAAATTTAATATGCCATCATTCCTAATTATGCCCGGCCATTTGGGAGCCGTGCACTTTCGGGACACAGTTTGGCATCGCGTTCAAGTGCTAAACATTAAAGCGGGCAGCAAAAATAATATTGAGGCAAGTGTTGAAATACATTTTCTCGAAGTACATCATTAATTTTCATTTATTTTTAATAATATTAGGTAGAACTCGTGGATACGGGCGAAAGATTGTGGATATGTACCACTCAGCTAAAATTTCTAAACAAGGAGTTTGCAAAGCTGCCACCACAATGTTGGCCCGGTCGATTGGCCTGTGTGGCGCCCCGGCATGGACAGTGCTTTTCAGTTGAGGCAAGCAATTACTTTTACGATCTTGTCGTCTATCGTCGACTCTATGCGAAGATTGAGAAAATCAACGATGCTGTAGGCTAACCAAGTTTAACTAAGATACGTGCAACACTCTTAAGAATTCTCCATTTCAGAATGACACCTTGCATATGATACTTTTGGATCCAGATGCCGCATTTCTCAACAAGAACATCAACGTGGCGCTCATCGAGTCGGGTTGGGTGCGTCGCAGCTATAAGATATAGAATCATATTGGCATAGATAAATATGAATTTTCGACTGAGATTTGAAGTGTCTCTCTTTTGTTGTAATCGGTTAAGTTAAGTTAAGTATTATATATATATATATTAATATGAAATAAGCCAAGTCACTTATGTTCTAAAAGGAAAGAATTCGCATTGTATTATGTTAAGGCAAACGCTGTCCTTCTGCTTTTCATTTATTAGTTTACGTATAATAAAATACTAAGTTACATAAATCTTCAAACAAGGTATTCTGTCTTCCGTTTGATTTATGTCAGAAATTAAAGACAAACAAAGATGCACACAACTACAAACGCGCGTAGTTCAATGTGGCTTGCAAAAAGATCTCGCTCGCAACTAAATGGTATTTTGTTGAAACAGAATCTTGAATTAAAATTATAATTTGCAATAAATACATTATTCGAACTGAGTCGTCATAACAATTCCCTATAAAAGACAACATTATCTAATTAATGTAGTTTTATCTCATTTTGTTTTGTATATATGTATGTATGTATGTATGTTGTTTGTTGTATGTATGTTGTGTATATAGTCAATGCTTATGTGTATATGTTTCTTATTGTGTTTTTGTTTTTTTTTTTTGTATTTTTTGTTTTTTTTTGTTTTTTGTTACTACTGCTGTTAACCGTTGAAACGACGGCACACTGAGGTTTTTCTTACTCTTGAGGCTGCTTTTTTACTACATTGTATTGTGTGTGTATTTCTTTTCTTTTTGTTTTTTTGTTTTCAGTGAGTGAAAAACTAATAGTTCAACTACTAATGCATTTTGTTTAATTTAATTGTTTGTTTGTTTGTTTTTTTTTTGTTTTTTGTTTGTTTTTTTTTTTAATAATATTGTTGTATTTTTGTTGTTGTCGTGTATACTCGTATGCTGAGTGTTGTTTTCCATGTTGCACTGCGTATTTAAATATGCTATATAACCGCAATAATACATAATTCTTGGTTTCTTTCTTGGTTGCTCTTGAGTACATAATAGCTACGCGCTTTAATATGTTTTTCATTGTTTTTCTTTGTGTTTTTTTTTCGTTTGTTTTTTTTTTTTTTCTTTCTTTTTTGAATGCATAACGTAACGGCTTTTTATTATATCATAAGGTTATGCAAGTGTATGTTGTAACTACAGGTGTGTGTGAGTGTGTGTGTGTGTGTGTGTGTTTGTGTGTATTTGTGTATCTGTGTGTATCGAATCTGTCTGTTTTGTTTTTTCTTTTTTTAGTATTAGTAGTAGGTCCATAGGACTAACACCTATGTAGCAATTCAAAAGTCTATTCACTTCGTTATCGTTACAATATCGTGGGCATAAAACTTATATGTAGATTTACTACTTATATATGTATGTATGTAGGTAGTATGTCTGTTTTTTTTCAGTGCATATCATGTATGTAACTGTGTGTGTGTTAGTGTGTAAGTGTTTTCTCTATGGCCGTGTGATTTCTCTGTGTGAATGCTTTAACTGGCTGCTGAATTTTTTCTTTATCGTATAAGTTACTTTTTATGTACTCATTTTTTTTTTTCGTTTTTAATTTTTTGTTTTTTGTTTTTTGTTTTTTTTTTTTGTTTTTCGATTCTTATATTAAAGTTCATCACAGTTAGCGGAGCTGAAATTATGAATAATTATTGAGGACATTGTTGTGTAATACGTTTTCTATCTCTTTTTTTTTCATCGTTTTGTTTTTTGTTTTTTGTTTGTTGTCATTTTCTACTAAATCGCAATTGCATATATATGTAGACTACCGTAAATTGATTCATAATTTTGAGTGTACTTTTTTGTTAAGGTTCTTCTAATTATTATATACGCATGTGTTTGTGTGTGTTGTGTTGTGTGTGTGTTGTGTGTGTGTGTATTGTGTATGTGTGTGTAGATGTATGGTTGTGTCTGTGTCTGCGTTGCTGCTGTAATGTATAACTATTTTTGTTGCTGTTGCTGTTGCTGCTGTTGTTTGTTGTTTTTTGGGTTGCAAACCGCTACTCAGATGGTTGCCCGTTGTACGCCGGATGGGCTGTTAAATGTGCCTCAGTGTCATGGTGTGTTCCCCTCGAATAGAGCCCGAAACTCGCCGCTTCTGGGCCGTGGGAGGCCCTCTCGTATCGTTTGCTCAGCAATGCTCGACCCCGACCCATGCAGTAAATTCTCCTTGAGATCCATGTCACTATAACTACAACAATTGATAAACACAAATGTATTTGTTTTAATATTTATTTATATATATGCAATATGCAATATGCGATAACTTACTCATCTTTGCACTCTTCGGCCTCGGCGGCCAATGCATTGACCACCGCCGTTATTTGATTCGATTCTGGATTGCTTAGCTGCTCATCCTTTTGTTGCATTATATTTGGATTCTTGCCAATCTTGTTTAACCGCTCGGCAGCCACAGTTTCCATGGTCTTGCGCATCAGCGGATACTGGTCCAGAACGCAATTGAAATGATCCACGCTCAACGAGAATAGATTGCAATAGGTTTCGGCTCGCACACTTGCCACACGACGCGCATTGGTCAGCAAACAGATCTCACCAAAGTAGGATCCATCCGAGAGTGAGGTGGCAACCTGTATTATATGTATATATATATATTATATACTTTATTGGATCATTTATGGTAACATACCTCGCCGTTGGCCATCACAATGTCTACAACGCCCTCCTGTATGAAGTACATCTTTGTACCGATCGTGCCCTCCTTTATGATAATATCACCTACAAATTTGAGAAGAATGCATTAGTAACAATCTTGTACAAAAAGATTAATATTATTGTAATCATTTTTGAGAACTGAAGATTTTAAAAAACTAATTCCTTGAATCTTTGGTTTCATAGGATGAAAAGTTAAGAAGCCTTTTCATGGACTATTCATATTTGGGATTCAAGTGCGTATATAGATTGATTGGCTCTAAAAGTTCTCTTACCTGGTTGGAAAACTTCATATTTCAGTTTGGTAACTACATCGGAAACGAAATTCGAATCGGCATTAGCAAAAAAAGGCACTGACGCCACGAGGGATCTGCGAATAAAAAATATAAATCAATTAAATATTTTTGTATACACTCAAAACAAAAGTTGCACCAAAATGAAAATCGTCCTGAAAACGTAAAGGTTTTCCGTGTTTCTAGAAATAGTTTCGAAGTATACGAAAACAATTTCTAAAAATAAGAAAGGCTATTTTCCATTTTTCAGAATTATTGTGTATTATTAAATCAAATATTTTTAATAAATAAAAATAAAGCTGAATTTCAAAATCATCACTTTTGGAAACAATTCTTTCTAAAATTGCGATTTTTTCATATATGATATATGCTGTGATGGTATATATGATATAATGATGTAATGATGTAAGCTATTATAAGAATTCAATGTAAAAATATAAAAAAATCTACGCTTAAATTAAGAAAATAAATACCCAATTTTGTTTAGGAAAGAGACGTTCTTTCCCTTTGGAAATAAACTATCTAAATAATAAGCAGAATAACACCGGCGGATCGCTTTTTTTTTTTCTGAGTGTAATACCACCATTTACAAATAAGTTATTAGATTAATTTGGTTGGTTAGTTAGTTAAACAGTCAGCGTGGCCTCTGTTTTAGGATTGCCCACCTGCAATTATAGTTGATGACATCCTCGCGCAATTTCTCGCTCAACTCGCCAAGTATCAGCTCTTCATCGAAGAATTTACCCTGGTACCGATGTTCGAAATATTCCGTTATGCGCTGACGCATATCGCGCGGCAATTTGCGATAGGCCATATACTCCTCGACCTGTTTGACCTTCTCGCGATACTGCCGCCGGCTGGAGTCCAAGCTCTGTATTAGATTGGTCGCATGACCGAGGAACAATGCATAACAGGTGGCCCCCGATATCATCGACAGCATCGTCAGCCACATGTCCGTCAGTGATTGTGGAGGAAATCTGAAAGTAGATTCATAAATAAATATGGTTTATATATCGATTAAACTTATTGCAAAATGAATAGAGGCCTATGTGGATAGATAAAACTCAGCAAACAGATCGGCTTTTGCTTTTTTATATTACATAAAAAAAGACTTGCGTTTTATATACACAAAGTTGCTGAAATGCCTAGGATCTTATCATTATAGTCATTAGCAAGAAACGTTGATCTAGCTACCAAAAAACGAGAGTTATTCACCCGGGGAACACAAGACTCCAAAAGTGAGTTCAAAGTGAATAAAGAAAAATGATATGGCAATATCCATAGTTTCACAAGATTATTAATATATTAATTGATTAGATAAATCTGCTTTCCAATAATAGTTACAGTAGCAAGCAGTTCTATAATCAAATCGAGACGGAAACCCAAAACTAAATTAATTTGAGCATACAACTACAGCGAGATTAAAATCACCACAAACAATCAAATAGTCTCTATAAGAAAGCTTGGAGGAAATTGATTGAATGGCAGAAATATGATTTACATAGATAGCGAATCTGATTGAGAATCTGATTGAAAATGCATGAAATACAATTTAAATACTCCAAAATTCCAGAGAAAGCGGGTAAAATATTATCTAACGCAAGATCAGAAACTATGGCAATAAAACAATGATCGACGATCACATCTGTAGTAACTATTAGAAAATAAATCGAAATTTCATCAGAAAATTAAATTAAAAACAAACAAAAGTTTTGTAAATTTTAGAACGCAAAACACTTTTGGTCAAGGTTTGGCATCTGGATTGGTACTGCATTTAAGATAAAAAACGATCCACTTGAAAACATTTACAAATTGTCCATTGATATATGTAAAATTGAAATAATTGTAGAATTGTTGCTTACCTGCCGTATCCTATGCACAGCATATGTGACATGGCCTTAAACAATGCCCATGAGTACTGCTCCAGCCAATATGATTCCTGGAAGTCGCACACAATACAAATGTTAGAATGTTTTTTGATTGTTTTTTTATTATTATTATTTATTTTTTTTTTGTAGAGGGAGCTTTGAGAGAATTGTAGCGCACCTGTAACTCATTGATGGATACCCAGGAATTAGATGGAAAACCCTGTAACATTGGCACTAAGAACTGCAGACAACCGCTCCAGTGTCCGATCAAGAGCATCATGCAAATTAAATTGAAGATCCTCATGAACACCGAGGCCATATTGAGGAACTGCAACCAGATTTATCAATAAGAGTGCACATCAACGAAAGGCCAGCACCGCACTGTCTATACATGTGTGTGTGTGTTGTGTGTGTGCGTGTGTGTTTGTGTGTTTATGTATGTGTGTGAATTTGTTGTGTGTGTGTGTGTGTGTGTGTGTTTGTTACATTTGTGATTAACACATTTGAAAGACGACAAACCCAAAAGGCATTTTAAGTGAACTAAAAATGGAAACCAAAATCGCGAAAAAAATACAATTCATTTAAATTTTGAGATTTTTTTTTGTGGATTTGGGCTTCCAGCTGCCATTCACGATTATTTACTAATAATAATTGCGCCAATTACTTTGCGATTAAGAAGCAAACGTAAAATGAAACCAAACCACAGCCACAAATTAAAACCAATAATTCAAAATAAATAGTTATGCTAAGGATTTTCTGACAGTTTATGCCCAATAAAAATAGCAAAAAGAAAAAAAAGACGCGTCACAGTCACGCCGAGAAGTATGCTACACTCGGTATAATTGAAGGATAAACTGCCATAAAATGCACACAGAGTTTTGTTAGCTGGCACTATTTAGATGCAGACAGAAAATCGCAATCAGATAGAACAAATCAAATATACAATATAATTTAAGAAGTAATTTTTTGTGAATCTAATATTAGGCAATACATCAGTACAGTTTGTGTGTGTGTGTCGTGTGTGTCTCTCTGTGTGTGTGCGTGTGTCTGTATGTATTTGTGTGTTTGTGTGTGTGTGTGTGTGTGGTACACAACCTGAGCGCAATAAATTCAACCATTTTCTACATTGTTTATTTTTTGTTTAGTGCAAATCAGCTGCTATTATGGTACAAGTGCTCATCTTAACTTTTGCTCAGTTTCCAAACAAATGAAGTACTTAAGTAAACGAGTTTATGTATGGGGAAGTATGTTAAATATACACAAGTAAGTATTTAATAACTGTCTCTAAAGACGTTCTTTTACACAGCTGTTGTTGTTGTAGTTGCAGTTGAAGTTGAATTTGTTGTTGTTTTATTATTGTTAGTGCTACGTTTTCTGTACAGAGTTTAAGAGAACAAATCAACAAACAACAAACCGAAACGAAACGAAACGAAATAAAAAAGAAAACCCAAAGTAAAGAGTCAAAAGTGTTGCATTCCAGTTTTGTTCAGTTTTCTTTTCTATTTTTTTTTTTTTTTTATTTATTTTTTGTGTATTTGTGTGAATTATTCAAGTATATAGGATATATGTATGCGAACACAGCTCACCACACTGCTGCACAGATTCTTGGCATTAACACACACAGACTTACTGAAAACGATGAATGTGGCACGCGATTCTTTAGCTGAAATCTTTTTGTGCAACAGTTGCACCGGAAAAGAGAGTGAACACAAATTGTAACCAAACTTAAGAGAGCCCATAACCAAAAAAAAAAAAAAAAAACACACCAAACAGAAAAACCAATTAAACAAATTACAAAACCAAAACGTAATAACAAACACAAAACATATGTATTTTTTTTTTTTTTTGCATAATTGGCAATAGAGTGGCAGACTTATAAAAATTAGTTAAAGATTACAGTTTTGCTTTAAGTAGCAGAGAGTACAGTTGAGCAGAGCAGAGTAGCGTAGAGTAGCAGTAGCAGTAGAGTAGAGTAGCGTAGTAGTAGTAGTAGGAGTAGTAGTAGAAGAGCAAAAAAGCGCACGGCTCAAAATTGGCGCCGAAACAAAAGCAAAAGCATTGATAACGATATCAATCAAAACTGTGTGTTGTTGCTGTTGTTTGTAGCATTGTTGTTGTTGTTGTTGTTGCTGTTGTTGCTGTTGTTCATGTTGTGACAGTAGAAAATACGATGCATAATATTATATATAGAACTATATTAAGTGTGGCAGATGCAGTTGTTGCAGTAGTAAGCGTTTTTTTTTTATTGTTATTGATTTTTTTTTTTTTTGTTTTCTTTGCCCACAAATGTATGCTATGCAATACGTTCAAGTCTTGATTTACATATATGTATGTATCTGTGTCTGTACTAAATGCAATGTATTTACTAAGTGTGTAGTACACTCAGAAAAATAAATCGGACCGAAATTTAGAAAATCGACATACTCTTGGAAACAAAGTCTAACAAATGTTGGACCAATTAGCATTTAAATAGAATAGAAATCTTAGAAAGTGTTCTTATTTTTTAATTTGAACTAATTTATGTTTTACTTTTTGTACTTTTGTGTGTTGACCTATATTAGTTGACATAAAATAAATAAGGCTTACTTTATTATTCAGAAAGTATATTTGTCGTATGGATTATTTTGCTTTTCTTCTGAATTGTAGAAAAAAATCTAATTTCTAGTATCAAATATTAAGTTTTTTGTTATTAATATTATTTTAAAAAATTAAAATTTTAGAATTATTTAAGTTCACTTGGAATTTCATTTGATTTCACTTTATAAAATTTATGATTTCTTTTCTAATAAAAAATGGTTGCATTTATAACTTTTAAATTATTAAGAAATGTATTTCTGAAAAATTTTAAAAATAATCCATTCTAAATTTAGGTATTTTTTCGTATATGCAGATGTTATTTCTATAATAATTATTTATTTACGCTCTATTAGCAAAAGAAATAAATTTACCAAAAATCCTTTCTAACTTTAAAACTTTTCTTTCGTTTACTTCGAATTTTTTGCTAGATTTCAGGGCGATTTTCTAAATTTCAGGGCTTATCTGTTTATTTCGGAGTGTGTGTTCGTGTTCGTGTTCGTTGTTCAACAGTAGTTTTCAATTAGCATTAAAGCGCGGAAGTGCCAAACGAGTTAATTGTATTTGTGTGTATTGTGAGCTGAGTGGGTGCAGCATTTTGGCCAACAAAAAAACAAAAAAGCTTAGCCAAAAGCAATGTTGAAACAATCGGCAGTCGCATCAACTTTAGCAACATCTTTTTGTATTTTTTTTATTTATTTTTTTTTTTTTTTGTGGCATTTACTACACATCGTTGAGGGCGGGTGACGTCGGTGACGTTGTTGTTGTTGCTGCGTTATATACAATTCGTCAACCGACTACAAAATATTGTTTTTATAATTCTTTTACTGGCACAACATATTTGATGTGCGTGCTTCTCACAAGTAATATTTTTGCCATTGTGCTGAAGCAAAAAGCATTGAGCCAGCTAGTATAAAAAACTGTTTGACGTTTTCATCATTTGAATTCGCGTTGATTTGAGTTTGAAATCGAAATAACTAAGGATTGTGTCTAGATGCAATTCACAGGCGTTGTTTGTAAACATATATACAGTCTACCATCAGTAGATTAGGAAAAAGAACAAAAGGGGGAAATTAAACTAAAACTAGAACTAATCTTTCACTAGATAGATAGTAATTGAGTTAAGGACATGCTAGAGATACGTGAAGTCGAATTCAAAACTACAACTAACTAAACTATAAGTATCCTATTGCATTTTGCAAACTTCGATTGCTCCTTGAATGGAATGAAGCGGACAAAATAATTATTTGTTATTTGATTTTGAGTCGTAAACCACACATTGTGAAGTGCATAAAAACAAGCTTCGATTGAACCGAAGTTGGGATACATTAATGATTAAATAGCGCGACATTTGCTTAACAATTTGATTTACTTGAAATCTGTCAGGCGATTTGTTGTTGATGCGTTAAATCAATAATAAATATGTATGTACTTATTTATCTATCAATCAATCAATCAATCAATATGTATATTAAAAGGCAGACTTAGAAAATTTACAGAATGTACGAACGAACATTAAAATCAAGCAAACATGATCAACGAACAATCGAACGAACGAACGAACGAACGAAATATGCACTAAAACTCAATGTTGGTTCAAGCATATCTCAAATGTGAGTTATGTTGCACCAATTAATACATAATTATAATGTCAATCAATCAAGGCTTTTTGTTTTTGTATATCAAAAATTGGAATTTGTTTTATGTCTTTCTCATTTTTTTTTTTTTTTTTTTTGATAGTGTTGATTTTTATTTTTTAAATAATTTTAAAGATGTTTTTGATTGTTTGGTTGTTACCTTGAGAATTAGGTTGCTTTTTGTCAAGCCATCTTTGTCTTTTCTGTTCATTCTCCCTCTGCGATCAGCACTTTTTTTCTGTAGATTCTGCAGAATCTAAAACCATATATATACACAGGTATTTTAGGCCCCTGATTGCTAAGATGATTTTTTTTTTTTTTTTTGTTAACTTAAATATTTGTGGTTTTGTTTTGTTTTTTTTTTTTTGTTGTTACTTAATCTGATTTTGATAAGCAAATTTGTATTTGTTTATGCGAGCGAGAAGATCAACCATACTTATATTATACATATATACTTGGTTTGTATAAAGTTGAACAGTTTTAAAACAAAATACATATGAAAAAAATAATTATAAATAGTCCAAGTTAGGCAATGTAAGTTGAAGTTTCTGTTGTACTTTTATTTTTGGGTGACATTGCGTAAGAAAGTGTTTTGTGGAGAAAAAGCATTTTTCAACACTTGAATTGTTTTTTTTTTTTTTTTAAATGTTTCTTAGTTTGTGGTTATTTTGACTCGGAAGAAAAGTCTTCAAAGATTTGAATATTTTTTTTTTGTACATGGTGCAATGAAGAATTTTGGTTTCTGGTGTGCTTCATAAGTCGGCAAGAAATTTAAATTATCAATTTGATAACCAGAAAAAGGAAAAACACAATCGAAATAAAGAATTGACCAACACAATAATTGTGAAAAGGTAAGCAACAAAAAAAAATTATTTATCCCCCCGCGAAAGAGCGAAGGATCAAGCGGAGCGCGACATGGTGAAAATGTTGAGTGGTTTTTGTTGTTGTTCTTGTTTTTGTTGGCGGTGAGGTGTTGTTGTTTTTGTTGTTTTTGTTGTTGTTGTTGTTGTTTCAGAGCTTTGGTCAGCTTGAGCGGCATTAGGAGTTGGACTTGGACTTGGGCTTGGGCTTGGAGCGCAACGCAACACAAGTTTAAAAACAAATATTACTTTATGTAAAATTTACACAACTTTTTTTTTGGGGGCTTTTTTTTTGTACAGCGTTTTTGGGAATTTTATACTCACATCGGTACATATACATATATAAATATACTTAGGTATATTAAAAAAAAATAAAAAATAAATCATAGCACAATGAAAACACCGAGTATTTCTAGTCATTTATGTTACAACTGATAATTGTTTAGTTAGAACACTTGACGCGCCATTAAATATATATTATTTAGTCGCAAAAGAAAACAACATAGAGAAGAGTGAGCACTTTGGACTATATAGACAACTCTGACCACTGACTAACAACTGTACTAAAAGCCCTAAAATCCAAACCTAAATATGTTATTGTTGTTGTTGTTGAACTTTTGTGTGGAATGTATTGCAGTAATGAATTTATATACGTTGAGCTTAAGGTCAGATAATTTATTGCAAAAATCATAACTGATTCGATAAACAAACAACAAAACTCAAACTGAAAACTGTAAACTGAAAACTGAAACATATTATGGACGAAATCGAAATCGAAATTCAATATTCAAATATTAAGTATACATTACCAAAAGAAATATATACACACACATATATATATATATATATATATATATATTAAATTTATATATATATATATATGTGTGTGTGTTATGCAAAGAAAGAGTTAAAGTGTTGGCAAAATGGAATCGCGTACTTACATAGACCTCCTCCCATTGCGATACGTAGCGCACGAGGCGGGACAGGCGCAGCAGGCGAACTAAGGATAGTAATTTAGCTAGACGAAGGATGCGCAGGGCGCGTCCGGCATGCAATATTTGAAAAGAATCAGAGAAATCCTGCAATTTCATAATCTTAATCAAAATGTTGCGTACTGTCTCTTAAAACACAATTAACTTACTTGATTGAAAATTAAAAATATATAATCTAATGGTATCGACGAAATCAAATCGAGAAAAAACCAGGTTCTTAAATAGTGTTTAGCTATAAGCTTTGGATCCAATATTACTTGTTCAGCGTTGTCTTGTTGCATAATTCCTGCAAAATGCAAATAGATTAGTCAACCAATTTCCATAATTAACTAATAGCCCTTATACTGTGTTGTGTTATTAACTGTGATGATTAACTGTGCACATTACCTGTTCTAAAATTGACTACAATATCTATTAAAAAAATAGTATCACTTAGGCAGTTGAAGGCAATCCATCGTGTGCTTAGATCATCGTTGAAGAATGATATTGCGACTGGCAGGATAATAAGATTTGCTACTAATAATAAAAGCATGCAAAGGTCCCAGTAAAACCTGCAAAAAAAAACAAAAGAAAAAAAGAAATAAATCAAAAATATTTACTATCTGAATGCAAGAGGTGAAGTGGGTTTGAATTACCTGAATGAACTGCACGGGTGTATAACCCAATGCCCGGAAGTTTTCTGACGTATGCGTTCTTTGACCAAAGCCTTCCGGCTGCCAAATAATTTCATGGCCAGACGATTGTCTGTCGGCTGGAACCATGATTGCAATTGACTTTTTAGGAAATTCGCCGAGACTTTTTCCGAGACTATTGGTATGTTGGGCATTGGCTCCTCTTTCGGAGTGCCGTACAACGACACATCATCAAAGTGTACCTGCAAAAAGACGAGACAAAACAAAAAGTAAGCCATCCAAATCAATTACTTCTCACTGTGATTCACTGCAGTTACATCTGGTCCTCATTACCCAAATCTCTGTGCTGTGATTAATTATATATCGTATGAGTAATTTGCATATCCGAATTGTCATTATTGGAGATAACTATTGCTATTTGTTTGTCTTAAGTGTTTGTCTTTCAATTCTACTCCAATAGGGGAATTTTTAGAAATTCAATGGCTTGAGCCCATTTGAGATAAAAAAAAAAAACCATTATCTACTTGCCACCAGGTGGCTGCTTGGTTATTCCCAAATGAATGACCAACATAATCTTGAACGAAAATAATAATGTAAATATTAAATATTATTAAACAAATTCCCCAAAGATTTTTTACTACTTCCGTGTCTAGCTTTCTGAAAACTCGTCTAGCTCTCATTTACGTCGTGAGACTGACTTTCTGTATAAATTTGACACTTTGTGAAATTGCAGGGTAAATCAGTTAGTCAGCAAAACGGAACGATTACGAATATCTAGTCTCTATATATTTTTATATATATATGTGATTTTTTTGGGGAAATGAACGTTGGGGGAAACGTCCTGTGCTACTATGTATAAATAAAACCTTTGCTCTTGCCATTTCGGTTCCTTGGTCGCATATCAGCAGTGCCTCATCATCGAAAGCGGTGACCAGCGAGTCGGTGCAGGTGTTCTCAAATGAAATGCGCAAGTCGTTCTCATTCACATTCAATACGGAGCAGTATGAGCAGCGTACTGATTCTTCGCTATCGCCGTTCAGCAGGCTGTAAATAATAATAATAACAATAATAATAATAACAACAACAGCAAATAAATGTATGCATACAAATATTAACGATGCATATATATAGTATATATATTACAAGTACACCGCTAAGGTAATCGAGTGAAAGTATGCGTTTAGGTTCAGTTAAGTTTTTATTTTTTTTTTCCTGTGTGTGTTGCTTGTAATTATTCGCTTAATTGTTGCACACGCATAAAGTCAATGCTTACAGCATCCAGATCTCCCTCTCTCTTTCTTTCTCTCACCCTCACCTTGTATTCGGTGATTGTCAAGGTCTTTCCGCTGATACGACAACCGTCTCTGAGGTCTCGTTGCGGAAATGTTGCCCTATTGGCACACGAAATCGCGTGGTCTGCTCTCTCCCTTTCTCTCTCTCTCTCTCTCTCTCTCGCTGTGTCTGTTGATGGATGTTCTATTGTTTGGTAAGGCAAACGCGTGCACAGTACACAGTACTGTTATAATTTATTTATTTTCTTTCTTTCTTTTTTTTTGGCCGATCCGTTCACTATTCAGTGTTCCACAGTGTTCACACTCAATTGAGTGTAGTTTTTAAATGGGAAAGCTTCGTTTTAATTAAGCCTGATGAAGCTGATTTAATTTAATCTTCGCTTGCATTAGCCCTAATGAATTTTATTGCGATTATTATTATTATTATTACTATTCATCTCGTTAATATTGTATTATGTCGTTTCATTGGTTCCTTAGCAAATCGCGCGCAAAAAAAAAACCACAAAAAACGACAGAGTGAGATTAATAACCATATAAATATATATGTCTGTAGATATGTGTGTAACACATATCGGGTAACAGTAAATCACACAATTAGTTTTGTTTCTTATGTTCCCTTGTTGAACATCACAGTTTCAGTTTCAGTTTTTGATTACGTTTTTAATTGTGGTTTGCATTTATTTGTTGCTGCTTGAAACATGAAACGTGGTCAAACATCTGTTTTCTCTAATTTGACGACCGAAACTTAATGTTATCGTTATATATGTGTGCATATATATACATATATATATATATACACATGTATATATATATATACACATGTATATATATATATTTGTTTATTTATTTATCGATGTGTATGTATTTTTTGTTCTCTATAGACCGTAATTTATCTTTTCAAGTTATTACAAGCACGATAACCGAGCACAACTAAGTATCGCCGACAACAGAATTGCGCCACGAGCAAAATAGCCGGCAAACACTCCGAATATCGGCATCCGAATCGGAATCCGAATCCGAATGAATCTCAATTCGAATCGCGAACGAACAACGAATGCTGCTCCGAGCTCGAATCTGTTCTGTTCGTTTATTTTGGCGTCCTCCAGCATTCGGTTTGTTTTTGTTTTGCTTTGCTTTTTTTGTTGTTTTTTGTTTTTTTTTTTGTATCTGGTTGTTGTTGCCGATTTATTTCAGTGTTTGTTTATTTGTTTATTTATTTGTTTATTTATTTGTTTGCTTGCAGGCGTTACCTCGACTTTCAATTTGCGGCAATCGATGCCTAAACGAAGCTCGGTTTCCGAATACCGAAAAAGGAATTTGGCACGTAATTAAATAATTGATCATCTGACACCCAGCATTTGTTCATTTTCATTACATTCTACAGTGATCGTTTTAGTTTTCTTTATTATTATTATTTCTTTTTCTTTTTGTTGTTGTTGTTCTGTAAACATATATATTTCTCAGAGCTGATGAGGCTGTTGCTGGGTCGGCATTATAACCTGTTCTGAGGCATTCGCGCTGCTGTTGTACAATACAAAAAAAAAAAAAAAAAAAAAAAAGCAATAAATAATTAAAGCAACATTTGTTGTGTGTTGCGTTGCTTTTTAATTGATTTTGCGACTAGCAGCAGCAGCGTCGCACAAATTATGGCTAAACTATAATTTGTTGATATTCTTCAAAAATTGTCAACAATAAACACACGAGAAAAGAAACACAATAGTAAAATAAACTACCTCTAGATTTTATGTAAATGAGCAGCAACGGCAGACCGATGTTGAGACGGGGTTGTCGAAGACAGAGAAATACGACATTGTTGCCTCAGCAACAATCTAAACAATCTAGTGCAATCAATTATAGATTTACGATCCGACAACTGTCACGCCAATCATTATGATAATGGCGAGAGTTTTCCGTGTCACCAGCACAATCAACCGAATACCAAACGACAACTGAGAACATATGAAAAATCCCCATGCACTTTCACGGTCGCCGTTACACTTTGCTATAAACGAATGATTGAGCGAGCGATTGATTAGGTGAGCGATTGATTAGGTGAGCGATTGATTAAGTGAGTGATTGATTAAGCGATTAACTTGATGCTGCTGAAATTGATTGGGCCTGCGAATTGACTGCAGTTTTATTTATTTATTTACTCGTTTCTTCAGTTACTTAAGGCGAATGAAGCCACTGATTGAACGGTTTGATTGATTGATTGATTTAGCACGAGCGCAGCGCTTTTAAAATTGATACAACGTTTACCTTGACCAAGTTATTGAAAAAGTTTCAAATATATAAAACGATTGATTGAAGGATAGCTAGATCTATCAATCAATCTGAAGCACGTACGATGGGAAACTCCGTTCTCGCGATTTGAATTTCGATACTGCGAGTTGACACACTTTTTATTGTTAGTTTATTTAGTTAGTTGTTAAAGAAAGTTCAAAGTTTAGACAGTGTTGCAGAGCACAAAATGATTGATTAAATGATTGACTGATTGTGGCACTTGTTTAACTGATCCTGCGCGTTGGCAATAGGTTTATTTTTATACGAAGAGCTCAACGTACGGCCGAATGAAGTTCACTGCTCGCCTTTCAGAAGCTCATTACTCGGCCAGTCCCCGGCCAGAGTATTTCCCAGACTCAAACCTCAGACTCGGTGCCAGACGATGCTGATGGCAAATATGCAAATGTGCCTCGATAAGCTAACAGAAAACCGGTAACCACTCAGAAATCGAATGACGACGGCGACAACCTGAAAACGCGTTGAATG
This sequence comes from Drosophila anomalipes, assembly GCA_035041615.1. NCBI lineage: Eukaryota > Metazoa > Arthropoda > Insecta > Diptera > Drosophilidae > Drosophila > Drosophila anomalipes. The sequence continues at coordinate 5,032,884 of JAWNKZ010000040.1, forward strand.
CTTAATTCACTTAAGCTATTCAAATCTGGCAACTGGTTAATAATGCCAGTGATAACACTAGTAAAGAAAAAATAGTAAAAAAAAAAACAAAAAAGAAAGAACGGTTCAGGCACGCCGAAGATTATATACGATTGTAGACCGGAGTTAAAATACGTTTCTGTCTGGAGTTTTCAATACTACTATTTTGGTATAATTTAAACAAATTTTATTTATTCCAGCTTGAGGTCTGGCATTGCACTGAATATGCCACATTTGTGTAATTATATTGCATCCGAAGGGGTGACAACTTATGACGTTATAAACATAATATTTTCAACTCCGCACAAGAATTTAGATCTCAGCTGTGTCAATAGACTGTTTCCACTTTGCCAAACATTTCTTCGATTGATACGAAATTTGATAAATCATCGCAAAAAAAAAAAGAACACAAATTACTCGAGGCGAATATCGGACATTCACAACATACTCAACGAATGTTGAATGTGCAGAATGTTGTCCCTTATTGGGGAAAATGAGCCTTGTTGTTATACACAGCTCATCTTTCGAGCGATTATACCGGTCATCTCTGACCTATTTACTGCATACAACTAGGACATATGACTAAGAATTCAGATATGGATATATCTATATATTATACTGATCAATAATATAAATACTTAGGGTATACAGAGGACAGACTCACCGTTCGCTTAGTTTGCTCTTGTGTCTGCGTATGTGGCGCCGATTGAAGCTGTTGGTGCACGATGTGGACGTGGGCCTCGGCGTCGGATGATGGACACCAAAATTGTGGAGTTGCAGCGATTTGAGGGTGGCCGGCGCCGTTGATGCCTGACCGGAGCCGTGGCCTTGGCCAAATTGTGGTGTCCGGTGTCCGAGAACGCCAGCGCTGGCAACTGTTATGGTGGACTCACCCACACCCACACCCGTCTCATTGGCCGGCTCGGAGCCCTCCTGCTGTGATCCGTTGCTCGACGAGTGGCGCGTATAATCTGTCGGAGCGCTCAGCTGCCGATTGAATTCCGCCTTGCGCCGCGTTAGATCCGTTAAACAGTATTTGTTCAAGTGGCCGTTGCTCGACACGGAGCTCTTGGGCGATGAGGCCAGATGCTGTTGCTGCTGCTGCTGGGCGTATTGACTGTGCGCATGTAGCTTGTGGCATGAGTTGCTGCTCAAACTGAGCTGATTGCCGCCGGCGTTTTGCAGCAGATTGTTACAGTTCTTGCCGCTTATTTTCGCCGCCAGCGAGTGCGGCACCGGCGGACTCTTGCCCGTTGTGGGTATGGTGTTGCTGCTGCTGCTACCACAACGATACTCCTGATAAGCGGGCAATGTCTTTGTCTGTCGATTATCACTGCTACTGCTGCTCTTCAGCGAACCGTTAAGCAGCAGCTGCTGTTGCCGTGCGGCAACCGCCGACAGTGCCGGCAACTGTTGCTGACGTGCCGTTGACGACGGTGTCGAGCAGCTGGCCGCAACGGATGTGTTCGATGTGGGCGCAATTTGTGATTGCAGCGAATGCTTCTTCTCGACCAGATACAAATTGAGATACTTATCGCCCGGATGCAGTGAATTATCGGATACGGCGTTCGATTTCGATATTATTTGACCCTTCTTTTTGGCCGTACGCGTTTTCAGCGACAGATTTCGCAGCTTCTTCGACTGCTCCTTGATCTTGTTGGTGCGCAGAAACGATGGACTGTTCGCGATGCACTTGAAGATGTACGTCTGATTCACCAGCTGCTGCTTATCGCTGCCCGTATCGTAATCGCTGCTCAAATTGAGATTGAGATTGAGATTGGTAAAGTGCGGCTCCGATAGCTGTTGATCGCTGTAGTGGCTCTTCAATAGCCCAGCTCCACCTACTCCTCCACCTCCTCCTCCTCCTGCTGCTGCTGCTTGTCCAGTTAATGCAGCTGATCCGCCAGTGGATTCGGTTGTCGGAGCTGCACTCAAGCTGCGTGTGTATTCGTGACAGGCATCGTAGAGTGCCGACTGGCCGCCAGTGCTGCTCACGCTCTGCTCGGTGCCGCAGCTAACGGGACTGTGACTGTGACTGTAGCTGTGCGAGGGCGCCGGATCGAGGATGCGTAGCCCGCTGCTCCGACTGTCGCAGGAGTTTTGCTTGGAGATGCCGCTGGATAGACGTGTGCTGCTGCTGCGCTGTCGCTGCGAACGCTGCTCATCCAGACCTGATCTCAGCAGCGATACGCTGTCGCCGTCACCGTCCCGTTCTCGATCCCGATCCCGATCTCGATCTCGATCTCTTTCACGATCCGCCGCCTCGCCACGACGACTGCGAACGGCACCAAGTGCGATGACTCCAACGCTGCCGCTGCTCGGACTCGGACTGTTGCGCACAGAGGCCGATGCCGATGAATGTGAGTGTACGGGTATCGGGCCAGTTGGCCCGGACGCAGGTGTTACGGAGCTCGATCCGGGCTGGGCGTAACTAAGGCTGATCAGAGACTGCCGCACCAAGTGCTGATGGGAGTGCGAGTGACGCTGTTGCTGATCGTCCGGATACAAGTTGTCTCGACTGGCCCTACAAGAGGCACACAAGAATGAGAACCGGATAAATGATACAGATGGAATGGCGTTAAACGCCGGCAACACACACAAATTTATCTATTTCGACAAAAACAAATTGGCAAACAAAATGTGCAGCGGTTGGGCAAAGGTTATGTATTTGGTGGATTGGGGTTTACACAACGGGACACAAAGAGCGATGCCACGCTAAAGTGAGCAGGAACAATCAACAAAAAAATATAGCTATATATATATATATATATATATATATATATATATTTATATATGTAAGAAAAATAAACAAAAGAACTTTTGTTAATTATTAATATTGATTATGCAACTGTGTGCCGCTGGTCAGGGGGTGGGTGGGGAGACGGGTGGTGCAAAGAGAGTGGCTTGAGGTCCAAGCTATATACAGTGAGTTCATCATACATGGGCGTATATACATATATACATATACATATATATATGTGTACATATGGTACAATTTATAGCATCCAGCACAGCTATGTCGACATGCTCATCTGCTTTTGATCGCGCCAGAAATTGAACTAAATTAATGTTTAGAAAAACACGCATAGCACTTGGATAACAAAATATATACACATCTACAGATACATTAATATATGCTCCTATATACATATAAGCAGACACATTGCACATTGAGCAAATATCGCAGATACACTCAGAAAAAAAATCGATACAAAATTTAGAAGCTTTGCTATTATCAGTATTATTAAGAAATTATATTTCTAAATTGAAGGCACTTTTTTCTCAACACAAGAGTGGGTTTTTTTCTGAAGTGTAGAAAAATATTTTCTAAATTCCAGACTGCTTTTATATGTATTTGTACACAGCACATTAGCCATTTGTTACTTAAGTAATTAGTCACACTCGTATTTTAAGATTTCACATAAACAAACATTCCGGACAGTTTACAAATTCAAGCAATTTATGTGAAAAAAGAAAAAACGAAAAATTGTTCTTAATATAGAAAGAAAAATATTTTTCTTAACAATAGAAAATATTTATGAAAAATGCTTTTAAAAAGCCTTTTGAGTTTTATGAATATGTTTTTTATTTATTAGAAATAGTTTCTAAAAAGAAGAAAAATAGTTTTCAGGTTGATTTTCAGTTTAGAGCGTTATTTTTAATTTGAGGGCGATTGGTTTTCTGAGTGTAGCAGTTGCCCAACCCCGCAACCCCCGTGTAATGATCCCATGCCCCCAAATCGAATGTGAACGGTAGGTGCTCTAAATCAAATTTTCCTAAAAGCTACCGATAAGATAAGGCACCAGCCACAGATTGTGCATAACATTCATTTTTGTATGTATATTTAATATATATGTATACAGGGAGGGAACAGAGGGGAGCTCATTCCCACCCCAACCCCTACATCAAATCTTACTTTATTTATGAAGCGTGGTTTAAAATGTATAAAAAATTACAATTTGTACAATTCTTTCTTGACAATATCAGAGCCAATAACCCCTTATATTATATATATATCTATTTACAACTTACTCCTATCGAACAGAAAGTTTTAGATAGGAAGGCTGAGAACTATAATTTATTTTCCAAAGGCAACTGATCCAGAAATAGTGTTGTAGATCGCTTAAAGCATTCAATATTCTCAAGAAAACTAATGAACATAGTTCGTTAAACATGAAAGTTGGCAATTAAAATGCTTCGTAATTTGAAACCTTACATTATTTGTATATTTCAGTGTTGTTTTTTTTAAGGGTCAACTATTGTCTACTATTTTTTCGCATTTGCGTAATTGCTTCATTTAATATTCAATTTTTTTATTATGTCTACTTCTCAGTAATTACTTCTCATAAAAGTTTGCCTAGAGCTCTCAGCCATATTCTCTTCATTTATTTTTTAAAGTAAATTCTTAAAACTAAATTGCATTTTTTCCTCCCATACAAAAAATGTACTCTTGAAAAACAAAACCAAGGAAAGAATGCAAATAGAGCCAAGCACACTGTGCACACTGGGCAAGAGCATGCTGCAAAAGGTGAAGGTGACTAGGAAACATTATCAAAAAAAATGTGTAAACATATAGATCGGTACAGAGATATGCATGGTGTGCATATTTCTGAATTTAAACAAAAGAAGCACAATTCCAAATGCAGCTCGAATATGTCAATGTGCGTGTCGAATGGTCCATATGTATATATATATATATATGTATATATATGGGTTTGTTTATACAAATTGTACAAATTGTGGCGCTTATGGAAGGGAAGAGCAGCAGGCTGCTGGTGCGATGAGTTCTGCTTCAGTCGCAATCAAAACTCGTTTAGCACGCAAGCGAATCGGAACATTTTTAAAGTACTTTTTTTTGTTGATTTTTCTTTGATGCGGCAATGCAAATATTTTATTAGCATTTATATGTATATATAAAAAAAATATATATATATATATGTGTGTGTGGATGTGTGTGCAACTAGAGTGCAAAAATCGAACTGTTGAACAAACTAAAATCAATTTCACTCAATTAAGTGAATTCATGATATGCACGCAAATAAGCACAGCAGGCAAACACCAAATGCAATTATTTGTTTTCCATTTCGATTTGGAATTTTAAATTTGTATTTTGAGAATTTTCAAACAGAATTTGCATTATCAAAATAACGGCGCATTTGGAATACTGCCAGATACACACACGCACACACACACACACAGACACACACACGAAAGCCCTCCAAAGATACATAGATACAAATTTCCAGTTTGAGCTGCAGAAACTGCTGGATGCAGCTAGCGATAGACAAGCCAAGTCAAGTCAATACTTAAGATACGAAATCAGAGGGAAAGCATCGAATTCGTTTCTGGCTTTTATTTATTTTACTGTCTTTTTCTTTTCATTTCATACCCTGAACGCATTAGAAATGGTTAAAATGGGTATATTGGCGCTGTGCAAGAGTCTGTCATAGGCAGAAGGAGACTCGACTCGATATAGAAAAGTAATTTCCCATCTATAAATGTAATTCGACATATAAAATGTATTGTCATTGCTGCTTAGTTCTTCATTTTATTTCCTGCATTTCAAGGAAACTTTTAGACTACAACTCATGGCTCAGGGTATCTCGTAGTCGTCATCTCTCCATTGACTACAGCAATCTTTTACTACTACTATTTTTTATAGTCAATTTGTTGTCTGTTTCTTTTCTCTTTTTTATTATTGTTTGAATTTGGGACATTTGGGCACTCGTCTTTCGTATTTTGCCGCCTGTCGAGTGCTGCGGACAAATAGTAATCGTTAGTCTTGCCCTGCGGCAACCGGATCAAGAGCAAAGCAGCCAACAACTAACCAAATAACTCCCGTATGGGCTTAGCTAGCAAATAAACAATTTGTGTGGCAACCTTGCCACATAATAATTGTATTCACTGCGCCCTGCTCCAAAATGCCAATGTCAACTTTTGGCGCATTGGACCTCAACGGCCCTCAAGTAGCCCTTCACCCTGAGACAGCGAACACGTGCTCCAAATCCTCAGGCAAATCGGATTTGAAATGTGGTAATGCAGTCAGGCAGGCTCTCTGGCTGTCCATCTGTCTGTTTTGACAGGCTGAGTGGGGATTTTTCAGCCGGACTTTTGCGACCCGCTCTTAAATACAATACGACTCAATTATTAATTCAAAAGCCAATTGAGAGCATTAAGCGTAAATTCGAAAAACGTAATTGCGCCTGTCGTCGTCGTTGTGGCTGCGGTTGCATTCCATTTCGTTTATCGAAATTATATCAATTTCCCCAGCCCAGCAAGTGCAAGCGTCGAGTCGGTTAATTGTATATATTATATACAATAAAATCATACACTTACAAAAAAAAAATAGCCAAGTCGCCATACATTTGCCCACCTTATTATTAAGAGTTTATGTTTCTAAAAGCCAAGTTATTTTTGTTCTTAATTCAAGGCTGGGTTTCTCTTAAAATTTAGAAAATATATTTAAGTGATTTTTAAATAGAGTTTTTTACTTTTAAACTTTCTAGTTAAAAATAATTATAGTTTTTAGTACAATTTTAATTTTTAAAGCATTTTTTCGCTTCTGGATTTAAGCATACTTATTTGTTCCATATAATTTTTAATATACACTAAGAAAAACGAGTTTTTTTCTTTAGTATGGCGGGACAGTTCGACTTGAAGATACCCTGAACTCAGTTGAAACTACGTTTTGGTAAACTAAATCTGTGTTTCTTGTCCTAATCTGGATATATACATGTATATATAGATATATAATAGTAAGTTCTAGTAAGTTCTTGTGCACAACTCCAATGTGCTCTTTTTGCGCAATTATAATGGGTTCAGGTTGTAAAAAAAGGAGTAGAAATGTTTTTACTCAATTGGAGTACAACTTACGAAAATCGTAGACGAGAGAACAAAACTATTTTGTAATTTTAATTTCATCAACAATGATTTTTACTAACAAAACATTCTCGCTTTTCCTTAAATTGTGAACAGATCTTTTTCTCCAAATATAGCTAACCGAACATATTTATAAGGTAGCCCAGTTTTATGCATGTGAATTTCATGGAGAATCTATAGGAAATTGCTCTAATTATAGCAAATATACACAAAATACAAAACTGTATAGATTATATATATTTGCGTCTTGAACTTTGCCATATTTGTTAGAGAAACTGGGCCGCATTTGGCGTTTATTTTTAAACAATTCTTCACTAAATTGATTTGCTATGTGCAATATTATGAAACAAAATACGGGCAAAAATTGCGGATGCAAACTGAGAAAGCAAATTAAAATGGAAATCAATGAAAGTGATAAACATGCCTCAACTCAATTCTCAATCTGTATTCCCCAAAAAGTTGAGGCTCCATTTGATTTACTTGCCTTTCAGAGGTAGCAATTAAATGTGACAGGAAACATTTTTTGGCAAACAAATTTGCCTTGTCATTATATAACGATTCATAGTACTAGTTCTATAATTAGGCAAATAAAACCGGATTTCAGGGCCCACAATAGGAGCAATCAGTAATCAAATGTTGAGTCAGCAATTGTTCAGCTGTTATTAATAAGAGTTATTTTGGACACGGCGCCAAAGGTCACGTGTTCATAATAGAAACAATTCTATAAAAAGATTCATCAGTTTATTTTATTTCTTTTTTTTTTTCGGCTAACAAAAGCAAATTCGGCACGGTGGCCATTAATTTTGATAGACCAACAATTAAAATTGAGTTGGAAATAAATGAAGTTATCTAATAATTAATAGACATGCCAATGCAATTTTAATGTCACTGATCTTTGAATTAATTTATAGTGAAATTGTCACTGGTATTTAGAGAATCGTCATACTTTTGGCGCCAGTTGCAACATATTCAGAAATTATATATCTAAAAATCAGGGTTTTTCTTGGTCTCCACAATATCACTAAAGAAATGCTTACATTTTGCTCGTCGTCACTGTGACCGGGGTGTATTACCTCCATATATTCCTCCCCTTTGGATTTCCCTCCCTTACTAATCGTCGTGTTATACCAGGTGCTATGTTTATAGTAAATTACTAAATGGTGACATTGATTCCGCAACTCAGTTTTTGTGTTCCCTCTGAACATACCCGATACTTCCTCTCACATTCTCTTAAATGCTGTGCTACTAATTATTATTTGCATAAAACTTTTTTAGTACTCTGTAATGATTAATAGACTTTAGCATATTATCAGTTTAGCGTCGTCTATTTCTATCATTAAGAACTCAATTTTGATCGTCTTGTCTAGGGAATAACCTTCACATTTCCTTACTTGTTTTTTTTTTTTTTTTTTTGCAACAAAGTCTGTATTTAATTAACATTTAAATAATATTTTATGTGAAATTTAATTTATTTCTTAATTTTTGTATTTTCCTATGTAGACTGATATTAGTCGACATTATTAAGTCAACAAATAAATAACATTTAATGAATTTAATTTGGAAAACTTACAAGTTTTTGGCTATTCAAATCACGAAAATTTGTCTGCTTCTTATTAAAAGAAAATATTTCTGGTAAAATATTTGAGACTTTTTTTTTGATTATTCAGAAAATAAAAACAAGAAAAACTTTATATATTTAAGGGTGACTTTCTAAATTTGTATGTCGATTTTTTTGTTGAGTGTATGTATAACTGTTTAAATTCGCGGGTTCACAAAGGAGGGGGAGAGGGGGGGCACAGTAAGCGTTAAAAACGAGCAACTTTTTTTTTCTTTTAAGCGTTGCATTTATTTAATATTTTTTTGGTTTTTGTTTTTGTTTTTTTTTGAGGGTTCATTGGCATTACAGCATTAAAGCACAATAATATTAATAATAATAGGTATGCAATAAAAAAACAGTTAGAAGGAAAGCAGAGAGTGCTTTAAAAAACAAAAAAGAAAAACTAGATTAAGTAGGTAACTATATACATTGAGTATGTTTTAGTAGCAGCTTGCAATGGGGAAGAGGAGTAGCAAGTTCAAAGTGTTTGTGGAACGTTCTGTAGCAAGTACATAGGTAAGTACATGAGTAGGTACATAGGTAAGTATTTATACATAGTAGTAGCAGTAGGTAGTAGTAGTAGTAGTAGTAGTACATAGTAGTTGAAAGGTAGAGGCAGAGAGTGGCTATTTGAAATTGTCGGTACCTTCACTGATGATGTCAGTAGTACGCAAATTTAGCTTCCACACACAGCGAAATATTGAAACTCATTCGTTTTTTTAGCACGAGTGTTTCACGCTGATTCTTTCTTTCGATTTCGATTTCGATTTTGATTTCGATTTGGGATTTCACTTTGTTTCTTTTTATTTCTTTTGTATTTTATTTGGTTTTTTTTTTTTTTTTCTTTGTCAGATTCGATGCGAAAACTTGTTTCGCTTGGGCTTCTTTTGCTTTTTGTACTTGTTTTGTATTGCTTAGTTTTTAAGTTTGGTACTTTTTAAGCAAGTTTTCTGTAAAAACAACAACAACAATGACAAACATAAATTCAGATGTATACATTATTACTTCACAACGAAACGAAACACAAATTACGTTTTTTTTTTTCTTCTTAATTTAAGGGTAAACAACAAATATGAAATCAAAATAAATAGTAGTAATCGTAAATCAAGTAATAGTTGGATTTCACTGCCTGTCAACGCGACAGCAATTAATCTGTCAGCTTAATTTGATAATTTTGTAAATCAAAATTCGCTTGCCTAAGGTAACTGCTTAAATGGAATCCAACTATGGCACACATACAGTTAGGTGGCTATGTTTGCAAGTACACTCAGAGAATTAACGTATGGCCCTGCAGACCTTATTTTAAAAGAAACTTTTTCTTTCTTTTTGTCTCATTTCCAAATGAAGAGGTGAACTTTTGTGTGAAGTTTTTTGAAACGTACGACTTAAAATCTTATTTCTTTTTAGTTTTTAAAATTTTGAAAATATAATTAATCACATATTTTTAAGTTTGGATTAGGGCATTCATTTTGTTTTTAAAATATATAAATATTGATATTTTTTAAGTATGGCCAAAAGTTTTATATTTTAGCAATGTGTTTTCCGAAACAATAAATATGGAAATGATTTTTAGTTTGACTGAAAAGTTTAATTTTTGCTATAAATCAAAATAATGATATATTTTTATTATATTATTATTTTTATTTTATTATTATTATTTATATTTATTCTAGTTTTATTTTTTAGAAATGAGTTTCGTTAAAAAACATAAAAGCTAAATGTGTTTCTTGAAAATATAAATAAAGATAAATTTTTAAGTTTTTTGATTTACTTTTATCTTAGCTGCAATAAATAATTTCTCAAAATTAGTTTAGATTTTTAGTGCATTGTGCTAAGTTGCTGGGGCATATTATTTCTCTGAGTGTACTTTCTATGTGGAAAATGTATGTAACTAGTTCAATTGGAAACATCAAGCTTCCTACACAAAAAGGCTAACAAAACAGTTTATCTCGCCTCGCCTCGCTCTGCGCGTGTGTGTGTGTGTGTGTGTGTGTGTGTGTGTGTGTGTGTGTGTGTCTCTCTAACTTTGTCAGTCTGTGTGTGTGTGTGTTTGTGTGTGTGTGTCAGCTAGAATGTGCAAGCAACAGCAACAACAATAATGACAGCAAGCCTTTTATCAATACACACACACACACACACACATACACATACACACACATAGAAATAGATAGACAAATACAAACACAAATACAAATACATATGCAATGTATATGTAGATGGCAAGCCGAAATTCGGTCAGTGGTTTAATCATTGAAGTAAAAGCGAAAGCTTCCGCTGCTGCATTGATGTTGTCGTTGAACATGTACATGAATAACACACACCCACACACACACACACACACACACGCAGGCAGGCCAGGCATTGAATGGCGCCTGTGTGTATGCAACGCTTTTCTGCCACACACACACACACACACACACACAGACTGCGTACAAGTGCACTCAAAGTACTTTGACACTATTTCTCGTACAGTTGCTCATTGTTGGTTGGTTGGTTATTTGTTTGTTGGTTTGTTTGTTGCTTGGTCGGCCCATTGTCGCTGCTGTTGTATGCATGTGTTTGTGTGTGTTGACGCCATTGTTATTTGGCCACTTGGCTTTTAATCTAGTTTCTTGTAATTGCATTGACTATGTGACGGATAACCCCCTATCCCCTATTCCCCCCTACCCATGCCAGCCACTTGCTGGGCGTTGAATGAACGGAAATCAGTTGCATTGTGCTCGGAAGAAGCCAAATGGAAATAAGCAAAATGGACCAAATAAGTGTTAAATGAACATGGGCAACTTGAACACACACACACAAATACATTTTAATTAACAGACACTACAATAAATGCATATACACTCAGCATAAAAAGATATAGAAAAATTCCTGGACCAGAGATCAAAATTCTTGTTTCAAGAAGTTCAGTTTTTAATTCCGAAACATTAAAATGTTCGACTGCCTTGCATAGCTTTGAGTAAAATAATTGGTTCTTAGTTCAAGTTCTTAACTCAATCCAGATATTATATAAAAATAAAAACTAATCAGCTGGAAATCATTTCTGATACGATATTTAAATAAATACGAAACAGAAATTTAAGATCTTCAATTAAGAACAAGAAAGCTTTACAAATAATTTAAGTACAAATGTGAGACTGTTTCGGATTACTTTGAGATAAATAATTGGTTCTTACTTAAATAGCTCAATTCTGATATTACATTAAAATGCATCCCTATCAGTTTGCATAATGAAATGAAGATCTTCAATTAAGTAGAGGAAAGTGTTGCATTTATTCTCAATACAAACATAATTTTAATTGGCAAATTTGACTTGGTTCAATACTATTTGTGCTTAATTGAGTGAAGCAGGTTTAAGAAGGCATTGTTCTGTTTAAACCGAACAACATTTTCTCCGAGTGTATATACATATATGCAAAAGTAATTACAGCAACAAAACTGGCGCCAAAAAAAAAAAAAACTTGTTCTTCATTATTTGTTTCGATTTGTTAATCGTGACAAATTGACACACACACAGACAGACACACCAACACACGCATTAGGATTAGCAACAGCAGCAATAACAACAAGAACAACAACAACAACACTACCAACAAGTTCAACTGCAAAACCAAACCAACAAGAACGAGAACAAACAAACACAGCAAACAAAACACAACGAAACAAAAGAAAACAACAAAAAAAAACAAACAACACAAACAAACAACACAAACAACACAAAATGTATGGGAATGCTGAAAATGAAACGGAAACGGAAACACATTCAATGTAAACATTTTAAAATGTACACGTTCACACATATAAGTGTCTGTGAGTGTGTGCATGTATGTGTATATGTGTGTGTGTGTGTGTGTGTGTGTGTGCATTTGCGTGAGCTTAAATTTTGAGCACAGGTGTTTCAGGACGTTCGACATACAAATACATTATTTATGAGGCACACATTCCTAAATAATTAACGCAATGTGTCAGGATTTAGGTCGCTTATCCCCAATGCACACTGGGCCAGATTGCCATTTTTTTTTTAATCTTTGATTTACCTAAAATTTGAAAATAAAACTTAATTGGAATCAACTATTTTGAAAACGCATATTTGGGTATTCAAGCACTAACAAATTGTATTTTCAAGTGGCCCAATGATACTAAGTTTGAATAGCACTATAAAGTAAGGCATAAACATCATCATTATAAGTGTTTTGGATAGCATAATTTGTATTACAATTTTACCCAGAAAGAGGTAGAAAATTCCCTGTACTCCTAATCACAACTGCAAAACTAACTTGACAGATTTATTCGGATAAATAAATTAAAAATATTACAACTAGCAGAGTTAAACGATCAGATAGAGATCAATTATTTATTAGTTAAACTCTAATTCAGCATGGCAAAGGCTTAACTGCATAAAAGGCTCATAACTGCATAGATATAACTGCTGTTATGGCAACCTTGAAATCGTAATACAGATGATCTAATTCTTGTAGTAAGAGCTGGAAAATTTTGCCAAACTTAGTGCTTGCTAAGATCTAAAAACCTAAATGATAATCGTGGAAATTAATGGCAAATCTGTGTAGAATCTAAGTAAATTTATTTTATTTATTTTATATTATTTTAATTATGAAGTGGAAACTCGCTTTCTATGAACTTGTACCTAAAAGTAATTATTGAAAAATATTGTCTAAAGTGTATTTTATTTAAAGAGGCATCATCTATTCTATAAATTTAAGTAATTTGATCAGGATATCTTGGCAAGCAAACGTTTTTTTTATTAGAACTAGTTATGCGATTACAATTTCAAAATTAGAAAGATTCCTTAAAAGAAATAAGAAATCATTTTTCGATAGATTATTTGTCTTGCAGCTATATGTAAAAGTTCTCCGATGTCAAAGATATCTCGATAGTTCTTGGTAGGCAGATTAGTTTTGTTATTTAAGAGCTAGTTTTTTTCGAGCGATTGTTCCTATTTGAGCTATATATATATATATATATAAGAGTTATACGATGCTGAAGATTATTGATACTTATATCATAGAGAATCATTACAATGCACAAACTCGTTAAAGTCTGTTACGAATAGAATTTCATAGCATTCATTTATGGGTCTAAAAGTTGGTCTAATCAACTTGCGATTGGTGCTCATCAAATGTGCCAAGTAAGAATTGTGTAACTACACTAAAAGAAAATAAGTGGCCCAGTGTGCAATGCACCAAATAGCCTCGACGTCAAATTGAAACACCTTCACACACACACACACACAGACACAGAGACAGACACATACATATATACATATATATATATATATATGTGTACACTTACATGCACATGTACATTGAATCAATACGCTTAAATCAAGTAAATAACAACAATATCAAGGATACAAGACACTATAGACAATTCTAAATAATTGCATACCGTTGATCGTTGGTAAATGTTCCGAATGCTCCAGGACCGCTGACTCGGCGCTGTGTGTGTTTAACGTGCATTTTTTGTAACAACAACAATCACCATCAACACCAACGAACAGAAGTTCCACATGGAAAAGTTGAAATTTGATTTTTGGCCGTCCGACGTCTGATGTCCTTCGTCCTTCGTTCTTCTGGCACGTTGCACGCTGCTCCACTCCACAAATGAAACTTTCTCCTTCTTCCACACGCACACACTCACACACACACACACACAGTTGGCACACAGTTGACACACGGCCGCACTCACACACACTCACGCACACACACACACACACACACACTGGTATACCACTCTCAGCTGCTCCTTTATGCTGTTGTTGTTATTGCCATAGAGTACACCCCGTAACGCCTGTCGCAATTCTGGGCCTTATCATCTCATATATTGTTCTTGTAGTAGTTTTTCAGTGCATATGTTTGTTTGTTTGTTTGTTTGTTTGTTTGTTATATATGTATTTATGTGTGTGCTTTTGTTTTTTCTGTTCGCATTTAATCTCTCTCTCTCACTCTCTCTCTCTTTCTGTCTCTGTCTTTCTCTATTTCTCGCTCACTCTCTGTCTCGCTCACTCACGTTTCGTTTTGGGGAAGCGTGGGCGCAACTTCCGTTTCGATTTTTGGGGAATTAACTAATACAGGTACAACTACAAATACAAGTGCAAATTGGAGGACATCGTATGCATGTATTTGTATGCGGGACACATAAACAAAATAATTGCTTTTCGTTGTTGTTGCTTAGCTATAAACTTCGGCTCTCTCTAGCTAATTCTCACTCACAGCATTTTCATTTTCATTTTTCTTTCTTTTTCGAATGGATTTTCGTGTTTTTAAGCGGCTTTCTTTTCACTCTCTATCGGTGTGAGTGTATTTGTATTTGTGTGTTAGTGTGTCTAGGTCTGTGTGTGTGTGTTTTTTTTTTGGTGGGTTATATTTATAGAGGTGTTAAGTAACGTTGGTTGACTGTAGTCTAAAATGTAGTCACTAAAATAGTTAACAGCACTAGTTATATTGCTTATGGGTTGGTTGGATTTTGGTTTGGTTTCTCGTTTTGGAGGTTTTATTTATTTGTTTGTTTATTTGTCTGTTTCGGGCGCGTTTGTTTGAGGTTATGTTTAACGCCTTCTAATGACTACTGAGTAAATTATTATTATATTAATACCATATGTTGCTATCATTTATTTAGGCTCTTATCGACTCCTCCTCGATCCGAGTCGTAGTCGTAGTATGTAGGTTCTGTGTTCTTTTGTACTTTTGATTATAGACGTCGGTTTATCCCCTAGGGGGCTTGGGGCTTGTTAGAATATTGTTGGGTTTTAGGATAGGTGGATTTTTATTGGTGGCGATGATAGGCGGGGCGGGCGAACTGAACCGAAGGATGGTGGGCAGCAGGCGGATAGCACACAGATTTAAGATCGTTATAATATTGGATTTTCAGTATTTTTTTTTTCTCCTTTTTTTTTTTTTAGTATTTTTAGAATATCACAAGGAACGGCTATAATAATGTTGCTCTTTATTCGAAGCCACTGGCGAAAATATATTGATGTATATATATATATTTATATATATGTGTGTATATATGCAATGGTTTCTCTAGTTTCTAGTTTTTCCTTCTACTTCTTGTCTCCTGCTACTCAATTAAATATTTGGTCTCGTGGTCTTGTGAAAGTTTAATGAACGCAACGAATTTTTGCGGTTTGCGGTTCTTATCGGCTTCTTGTGTGAAAAGTTGTGACTCAAGTTAAGGCGTTATGGTGTTACCGTTATATATATATATATATATATAATATATATAATATATATATATATATATATATGTGTAGCTGTTGTAGTCCGGGACAGCCGGAGACCGGGGCGTGGCTTGTGCGGGAGAGTTACGTCAAGGCGCGCTGGCGATGCAAGAAGAAACCCAACACAGGTAAATCTATATAATTCCTTAGTTACACAATGTATCTCTAAGTGGTATCCACTCTATAAATAACTCGGTTGGTTGCACAAGCAACACGCGACCATAAATGGTAAGCCGGCAGCAGAGCTGATCTAGCTCGAGTCGCGTTGTCCTTCTCCTTGTCCTTGTTGTGGCTTTAATTTTAATTAGTGCGTGTAATTTCTGCAGGGCTTTTTTTTGTTGTTGTTGTTGTTTTGTTAATTTTACTTTCGTTTAGTTGTTAGTTTTTGGTTTTTATTCTAGTTTAGGGCTAGTTGGAGTTGCAGTTGAAGTTCGTTGCGGCTTTATAAAAATAAATCCATATATATATATATATATATATATATATATTTAGTTGTATTCTATGCAATTTGTATATAATTATATTATATATATATGTATATATAGAGAGGCAACTACTTGGTAGTACTTGTTAGTCGTTAAGTGCGTTTAAATGTTAACGATTAATATTTGATTTTGCTACATGAAGAAGACGCTTGTCCTACAAACTACGAGGTTTCCTTTAGCTATAGCTCTAGTTATTCAGTTTGTTGGTTATATCCATTGACGGCTTGAACAATTCGCATAACGGCAACTACACACGTTCAACGGTTTTATATAAGTGTTATATATATATAGATATATATATTTGCGTATATCTAAGTATGTATGTCAGTATATAACGTCTCTATATATAATTGTTATGTATTTGTATATATATATATATTTATATATATATTCTTTTATAGCACTTTTCTTGTTGTATATATGTATTTTATAGTTTATAGCGAGAGGGTTTTATTTATTACTTTGTTGTATATTTTTAAAAGTAATTTTTTAATTTCTGCGATTTTTTGTGTGTTTTTTTCTCTATTTATATATATATACATATATATATGTTTGTGTGTGTGTTGCTATGTTTTTCTGTGTGTGTGTGTTTTATTTCTGTTTAATAATTTGATCAATTTCTTTGTTGCAGGTACATAGGTTTTTTGGTTAAACTTTGCTTTGCTAGGCGTTTCCGGGGGCGTTGATTAAGTAATGCTGCACTTCACGTTGATTTTATATCATTTACTTTGCTTACGGCTTTATTTCGCTTTTATTGGCCTTTTTTCTTTCTTTTTCCTTTTTCTGTTTTTCTTTTTTTTTATTTGCAAGTCGCTTGATTATGTAATTATGCTTGGTCTCTTATTGAATATTGAACTGCGTTACATATATAAATATATATATATATATATATATACATATATATACATAAATATATACTATGTATATATATATGTATTTCTTTTCCGTTCTTTTCTTTCAGTTGCTGTGACGGTTTCGCAAAAGGACATATGTATGTGCATGCACACATACACACACATACGTAAGTAGGTGGTTCGTCATCAACAATTCGCACACCACACTCACACACACACACGCATTATATATGTACATACACATTTAATGGGAGCCACACTCACACATAGGCACTCTGGCACATGTGTGTGCGCGTGTGTGTGTGTGTAAAACAACAAACAAGCGTTGAACCAATTTTAAATAAATTCTTTACGCAACACAATTTGTACGGCTAAGGAAACACACACACACACACACACTAGGCACACACACACTGGGCACACACACACTGGGCACACACACACTTGGCACACATTCACAGAAACCGCAACCGAATAAAATTGAGGAAAACGGCACAGAGGAAAAAAAAAAAGTGCACGTTAAATCAATGCTTCTTTTGACCTCTATTACATTTTCGTCTTCGCCTTCGTCTTTGCTTGCGCTTTCGCTTTTGTCGTCTTCTGCTACCTGAAACTTTTCTTCTTTTTTTTTTCTTTCTCTCTTTTCAATGGGCCGTGTTACGGCACAAGTTGGTAGCGTGTTTCCTCGTTTTTCCTCGACTTATGTATGCAAGTATTTTGAATATTACGATATATTTTCATCAGTATTTTTTTGTCGCGATGTTATCACAATGCTGCTTTTATTAATTGCTTATTTAGAACTATAAATTATTTCTTGTGTTTTTTTTTTTTTGCGTGGCGCCTCTATTTAATTAGTTCACAGCAGCGTTTCACTTAGTTTGTATGTATGTATGTATATATGCATGTATGTAGGTATGTTTCGATTGGAATCACTTTACATAACGGTGCTCTGTTGGCTGAACTGTTACTCGCAGCTGTGCTGTGCGAACACGACACGAACGAACTCAGCGCGACAAGTGAATCCTCGCTGGCCACTGACGTGCGCCGTGCGCCGTGAGCCTGCTAAAATTTCGCTGAAAATCGATAAGGACACACTAGCAAAGTGCCAGCGCAAATGCAAAAGCAAACGGCAAAGTCACACAACACCAAAAAAGCACAACACACCACGCCACACACACAACGAAACACGAGAGCGCAGTTGAGCAGCGAAAGTGCACATGTCCTCAGTGTCCTCAACAGTGGTGGGCCGCACTAAAGTGTATACCTCAATGCAATGGATTTCTCATATATATTACGATTTCTACAAGAAATACTTTGAATACTTGAATACTTTTTTTGATTTAATTCTTATTTTAATTTAAACTATTTTTAAATATACTTTAGCTGACATTAAATAAATAAATAAAAACATGCAAAAAAAAAAATATGAAAGAAAATAAACATGTATAGATGAATAACTTCAAGTAATATTCATAAATACTAATTAAATATTGCACATACGCCATGCTGTGTACGCGTTTAGTGATTTCTTGGGGTATGTTGCATAACTGAGCAAAAGTTGAGGCATAACTCATTGTTTGTCCACGAGTGTGGACACACTTATAAGCGTCATTTAAGCTGGGGCAGAGAACGAACGCGAGAATGAGAGTGCGAGTGCGCATTTGTTTGGCAAGCTTTGCTTTTACTCAAAAGTCCTTGCGCGCTCCTAGCAACTGTCATCGCAGTCGTCGTCGTCGTCGTCGTCGTCGCCGCCGCTGGCGCCGTCAGTATCGTCATTGTGTGACGTTTGCTCGTGCAAAACCCGAACTATTTTGCCGAGCACAGCACGAGGAGAGCACGAATGAAATTTAGCGGCGCTTGACTTGACTGCCCGCTCTGCCTTTGTGCTTTGCGCTGTGAATGAAAGTTCGAAAGAATCAGCTGGTTGTGGGCTGTAACATTTTCTCAATTGTGCTCAACGAGCCACCAAACTAACACCTCCCCCAACCCCCCCGTCCATTTCCGTACCTATATGAAATGTGGTGGTTATGGCGGCAACAACGGCAAGTAAACAAATACATGTGCGCATGTTAAGCGCTGTGGCTGTAAGGTCAGAGCAGAGCGTGTCCTTACACTGAGTACGGGCAGTAAGCGTACCACACCGCATACATTTAATACATAATGGCAACAAACAGTATTAAAGCTATGTGTGCGATTTGGGATTTTGTTGCGCTGGCTGCGCTTCTCACATTAAAGTTGCCAAAGAAGTAGGTCCTCGGCGCCTTGAGGGAGGGCAACGCCTGACACTGGCCGGCAAACCAGCGACGTGTATTCCCATCGCTATCGCGTGCAACGATACAGATCTCGGCGCCTTGCAGCTTCAGTTCGCCAAGCTCCAGTAGCTGGGAGGTTGGTATTTGAGCCGTGCGTTGATTGTAGGCATAGTCAGCCTGATGCAACAACTCGTTGCCGCTGCTGCGTATGTAAACATTGAAGTCAGCCACATCCGACAGGGCGGAGACAAACCAACGCATTGTCAGATTGCCAGCCTTATTGCTGCCATCGAACAGAAAGTAAAAATTATTAATTATATATCTAACTAGATAATTAATTAATTCGACGTACGTTTTAACCTCGCGAAAGCGAACATCGGTCAGCTGCTCGAAGTCGCTGCCGGCATAAAGCTCCATTTCGTCCTCCCTGCAATTGAGATACTCATCATCCACATGCAACAGATACTGCCCCGTTGCCTGAGCCGGTGTCTGGCAGATGACGTTACGCAAATCCTCGCTAGGATTTATCTGCTCCAGCATATAGTGTTTCAGGGGGCGCACATTGCAGCCACAATACAGTGGATTGTTGGAGAGCAGCACTTGACTCCGATTGCGCATGGTGGCCACCAGTGAGGCGGCTATATCCTCCAGACTATTGTTGCGCAGATCAACGTATTTCAACGATTGCGTCTTCACCAGATTAGCGAAGGGCAAATGGAAGACTTGATTATGCGATACATCCAAGCGGCTCAGATTCTTGGGCAGATCGAAAATATGCTCCTCCGACAACAGATTCGTCAGCTCATTGTGCGAGATGTCCAGCGATTGGAGCGAAGTAAAATTCGACAGGACTCCGCGACGCAATTCGTTGATTTGATTGTGGGAGACATTCAACTTCCGGAGCTTTTTGGTGCCAAACGTTATATCGTAAGTCAACACTGGCATCTGATTGTAACTCAAATCCAGATACTTCAGATTATATGGTATATACTGATGGGATGGAAAGGTTTTCTTGGTGACAAAACTAATGCGATTATGACTCAAATTGAGTGTCTCCAAACTGAGCAAATCATCCAATACGCCATTTGTTTTATTGTCCAGCTTGGAGAGCGTATTGTGCGACAAATCCAAGCTGCGCAACGAAGGCAACCCAATAAATATATCGTTTTGCAACTGCTGTATGGCATTCCTCGACAGATTTAGTGTCAGCAGCTGCAATAGTCCCTCAAATGCCCGCTTACTGCAAACCAAAATATGCGTTTATAATTTGTTTATATTGGACTGGAGATCACTCACCTAATCTCGGCGACTTGATTGTCATACAGATTGAGTTCAAAGAGAACGGGCAGCTTGCCAAATGCACTGCGCTCCAGCGTGGTAATGTTGTTGTGCTGCAAGTGGAAATGATTTAAATGTCACAAGTATTAACCTTCACTCCCTAACTGAAATCGTATTTGAATTTTAAAAACTAGAACAAGAAATGCATTTAGACATTTCTACTTACCTCCAAGTGCAGATATTGCAGCGTTGACATCACAGCGATCGCCTCGAATGGTGGCCGGCTGACGGAGTTGCCCTGCAGCATTAGTCGCTGTACGACCAACAGACCCGTAAAGCTCTGTGAATCCAAGCTGTCGCCAAGTTGATTATAGGCCAAGTCCAAATATATAAGTGAGTTCATAACGGGCCAAGTGCCGGATGGTATGGATGATATATTGTTGTGGCTCAAATAGAGCTCATTCAACGAAATGGGCAGTTGAAACAGCTTCTCGATGCGATTGTTATTTAGATACAATTGCCGCATGCTCGTCAATTTGGCCAGCGATCCACGCACAATGTTAACCAGCTGATTATAGCTAAGATCCATCTCCAGCAGCGTTGGTAATGTGCCAAATGTCGACGATTTGATCTCCTGCATGCTGTTGTGACTCAAATCAATGCTGCGCAGCGAAAAGAGTGTCTGAAATACCCCGTTGAATATGAGGGAAATGTTGTTGAACGACACATCGATCGTGTGCAGTTCGTAAAGTTTTGGAAAACAATTCTTGGGTATTTCAGTGATGTTGTTGTGCGAGGCATTCAACACGCGCAGCCCAGACATATTCTGTAGGGGAATCTGAAAAACACAAGCTGTTAGTTTTTCATATAAATTTCAAGAATTGTATCTTAATTACATGGGCCAGATTTGTCAGCAAATTGTAGCTTAGCTGGAAAGTGGAGGCAAATGTTGTCTCGTCGAAGCTGCGACGTGAAAAGTTCACCAGTCGATTGTGGGACAAATCGAGCGTCGTTATATTCACACAGTTCTCAAAGGCCGCCGTTTCAATTAACTCCAGGGCATTGTGAGAGACATTAATTACCGATTGGTAAATATCCTTAAACGAGTTCTTCTCAATCTTCGTGATGTTGTTCTCCGCCAAATCCAACAGCTGCCAATGAGCAAGAATTACTACACAAATAATATAATTTTAAATACTTTCACGTACCTCAACATAGTTCATTTGGGTAAACATTTGATATTCGATCTTCTTCAGTTTGTTCCTCGCCAAGTCAATGGTTCCAATGCGCGCCACCGAGCCAAAGGTGCCACGTCCAATATCGCTGATTATATTGTCGCTGAGAAAGAGGCGGCGCAAAAACCGCATGCCACGAAAACTATTTGCATCCAGTTTGGCAATGTTATTGTGGGACAGATTGAGCACCTTGAGCACCGAGTTCCTGGCAAAGGTGCCGCGACTCAGCTCGTTTAGGGCATTGTGCGATACATTGCACCAGCCCAACTTGGTCAGATCTGAAATGTGTTGCGCCTCCAATTTCTTGATACTGTTGTGACTTATATCCAGGGACTCCAGTTCGCGCAGATTCTTGAATTGATTCCGCTTGAGATTCTCCAGTTGATTGCCATGCAAATCCAGTGTTTTCAACTTTCGCAGCGGCTGAAATGTCTCCACCGGCAAGTCACTCAAAAGTCCATTTGAGAGACGCATAATTTCCAGCCTGTTGCTAATCTCTTGGCCAACAAACAGATCTTTGGGCAGTTGCTCAAACGCATGACCATCAATCACCAATTGCCGGGTTTTACCCAAAATCTATGGAACATGAAATTTATATAATAATTATAACACATACTCTGATTATAGACAAGATACACTTACACCGAAAGTCAGTTGACCAACTTGACTTAGATTCGTGCGCAGCAAATTAAGCTGTTCCAATGTATTGTTGACGCCATAAAACACGTAATCTTCGATGGTGGCAATCGGAGTCTCCTCAATCGTCAGCACACGCGCCTTGATATGGGCGAAAAGCGGTCCAAAAAGCCGTACTAAAATGCACAAAAATAATTATCAATCAACTTTCACAAGAAATGTTTTTGATACTGCTATATATATATATATATATATATATAAAACAAAAAGGTAAGCAAAACAAACGCACCAAAGTGTCCCTTGTAGATGGTCAACTCCTCCACGGGCATTTCGAGGGAGGCCAAATTCTGCAGGGCCACCGAAAGTGTTGCCAAATTGGTGTTTTCGCAGCGCACAAAAAGTCCATTATCGCTGCCATTAACACACAAGCAGGGATACAAGATTTGAGCTCTGTATGGAAAAAATGAAGCAATTAAGTTTAATTAATTAAAAATATATTTAAGCAACTCACTTCTTGGGACATTTGAATTCTGGTTCGCCATAAACGTATTCGGCGCTGACCAAAGCGAACAACGGCAGCATTAAAAGCAAAATTGCGGGCAGTCTTAGCTGAATCATGATTCCGCTTTAAAACTTGTTAATTTATTTATAAGTATTTTGTTTGGTTGTGTGTAGTTGTGTCGTCATCGATTCCAGCTGGCCATGGTTAAAGCCAAGTTCGTTTCTTCAGTCTATTGTTTTGCCAAGGAAATAGTTCAAATTTCTACAACTGGTCACCTGTCACAAGAGCGGATTATGTTCTCCATAAGAGAAAAGAATAAAAAAATATTATTGTTATAGGCACGAGCTAATATTATTGGTCATTAATATTTGTCTTTTCTCACTTTTACTTTTCAAGTTGCGCTTGCGCAACAGGTTCCGCTTGTCTTTGTTTCTGCTTCGCAACTGGCCATTAGCTTCAGCTGCGATTTTGATTGGTTTACGCCAAGAGACCTGTTGCCAATTTGGGCAACTGAACATTTTGCAAAAATAATTTCTAAAATTTAAAGCAAATGGAAAAGACCCCGTAAAGCATATAAATAATTAAATTTCACGATAAATAAATCACTTTACAAGGCGCCACCTCATTTAAAGCAAGTTGGCAGCACTGTACATTTCATGATGTTAGCGAGAGTCTATCGATATACCAAATATGCAACTCTATTCAGTCGGCGACAGCGGTGCAAAAGCAAAATCAAAGCGCTAAATAAAAAATTCCTGGCCGGTTATTAAGCATTTTGTGCATATTTGAAAACGAAAACGTAAGTACCCATCTCTAATAAGCCATAATGATATTTATATTATTTAAAAAGTGAGTAAAAATTAGGCTTTTGTAGTTCGAAGAAAGTGGACATTGTTCACGTTTTGTTCTTCGACGACAGGGAGAAATACTGACTTCGCCCGATTCAGCCGCCATCGAGCGAATAGCCAATCGCAGCACTCGCTACTCACACATACACACAATCGAACTGAAAATTCGTGTACATACACGTCTGTTTACATGTGTATATGTGCCCAGGGAGAACGCGAGTTATTTGCTTGCCACCCGTTTTATTGGCGGCAAAAAAAAAGTGCGTAATTCTAATTCGACTAATTGCAAACATTTCGTTGTGAATCAACCAGGTCTCTAGCCGCATAAAATGAGCTACGCCGCAGACGTACTAAATGCTGCCCATCTGGAGCTACATGGCGGCGGCGACGCCGAACTGCGTCGCCCCTTTGACCCAACGGCCCACGATTTGGATGCATCTTTCCGCCTGACACGTTTCGCCGATCTGAAGGGCCGCGGGTGCAAGGTACCGCAGGAGGTGCTCTCAAAGCTTGTGTCGGCCCTGCAGCAGGACTACTCTGCTCAGGATCAGGAGCCGCAGTTTCTCAACGTTGCCATTCCACGCATTGGCATTGGACTCGATTGTGCCGTAATTCCGCTACGCCACGGCGGACTGTGTCTCGTGCAGACGACAGACTTCTTCTATCCGATTGTCGATGATCCTTATATGATGGGCAAAATTGCCTGCGCCAATGTGCTGAGCGATCTGTACGCCATGGGCGTAACCGATTGCGATAATATGCTGATGCTGCTCGCCGTCAGCACCAAGATGACGGAGAAGGAGCGCGACGTTGTCATTCCGCTGATAATGCGCGGCTTCAAGGACTCGGCGCTGGAGGCGGGCACCACGGTAACCGGCGGACAGAGCGTTGTCAATCCTTGGTGCACCATTGGCGGCGTTGCCTCCACCATTTGCCAGCCAAATGAGTACATTGTGCCCGATAATGCGGTTGTTGGGGATGTTTTGGTGCTGACAAAACCACTGGGCACACAGGTGGCAGTGAATGCACATCAATGGATCGATCAGCCGGAACGCTGGAATCGCATCAAGCTGGTCGTCTCTGAGGAGGATGTGCGCAAGGCCTATCATCGGGCCATGAACTCCATGTCGCGTCTCAATCGAGTCGCCGCACGGCTCATGCACAAGTACAATGCACATGGGGCCACCGATATAACCGGCTTTGGTCTGCTGGGACATGCCCAAACGTTGGCCGCTCACCAGAAGAAGGATGTCTCCTTTGTCATTCACAATTTGCCAGTGATTGCGAAAATGGCCGCAGTGGCAAAGGCCTGTGGCAATATGTTCCAGCTGCTGCAGGGCCATTCGGCGGAGACTTCCGGAGGATTGCTCATCTGCCTGCCCAGGGAACAGGCGGCTGCCTACTGCAAAGACATTGAGAAGCAGGAGGGCTATCAGGCCTGGATTATTGGCATTGTGGAGAAGGGCAATAAGACTGCCCGCATCATTGACAAACCGCGCGTCATCGAAGTCCCCGCCAAGGATTAGCTGCTGTTTTTCTTTCTTTTTTCCTTAAATACAGTAATCATTTTTGAAATGCATTTCATGCTCTCAGTTTGTAAAGCGATTCATTGAGTGAACTTTCTCACTTGATGCTTGATTTCAATTCACTAAAATTTTCTGATCTTTTATATTAAAACAACAACAACAAAACACCCCTGGACACCGCTAAGAATAACACGAATAAATAAAAGAACACTTGACTTTTGTCTCGATTAAATACAAAACAACAGACGCGTTCTAAAAACAATTTAGCCGCCCAAAAAACAAAAAGCTTTCCGTACAACGCAAAAAAAAATAAAAATAAAAGAGCTTTGCGTGTTGGGAGAGTTGAGCACAGATCGTCGTCAATGGATGCTCACCGAGCGATTGAGTTGAGTTGAGGTTAACTATTTGACACTGACACGGCGGGAGCATGACGTCACAATTTTAAATTGTTTGCCTGCGAACTTCGGTCAGTATTAATTGCTCTTATTTAATGAGCGTGACTAGATAATATAATTAGAAATAGAGCTCTTTCATTTGTAAGCAGTTCTGGATAAGTTTAATTACAAATTCAAATATAATTAACTAAATAATATTTCCCAAATAAGTTGAGTTCTCCTTAAAGCTTAAACTGTAAAGTTTAAAGCTAAGCACTTTTACTTAGCATTGTTAACTGTCTCGTAAATAAATTTATTTTTATAATAAAATTACGAATACGCATAAGCAAATAAAATATATAATAAAAAGAAATATAATGCAAAATTGTAGGCAACTATTCATTTTCAAATGGTAAGTAAAAGCTCGAAGCTCTGACGTGATGCTCAGTGAGTAAGAGAACGAGAGAGAGAGACACATAACCTGTTACATTGTGTATATAAGTCAATTGGGGGTCCGATCTGTTTCGAACGCGCTCTGCTCGTAGCAAGTGCAAATTTGAAGCCCCAGTACTGCATAAACCAGCGACGCGAGTACGCGTATTGGACGCAAAGCTGTTTCGTTAACCGTTACGTTTCTGTAGTAGACATTCACGAATACACACTAACACAATTTAAAAAGAAAAAATAATACACACCTATACAAACGAATTTTCTAAGACTAACGCGCCCGCGCATCGAGCAAATTTTCATTTTGGCTGAACACTGAATACCCGCCGCTAGCCAGCAAAAGCAATAACTACAAAATAAATACTACAACAGCAACAACAACAACGAGACAAAAGTCTGCACCAATCATTTTTTGGTTTTGGAAAAGTGCACAGTGAGTGCTGCTAATGAATGATACTATGAATGCATGAATGTATTGCGTATGTGTGTGGGTGAGTGTGTGTGTGTGTGTGTGTGTGTGTGTGTGTATCTATGGAATCTACAGCTAGCTATCTCTTTGAACTGGCGAACAAGCTTAAAAAGGAAGAAAAAAAAAACAAAATGATGACGGCGACACAAAACGCACATTAGAAACGAGTTTTACTTTTTCCATACTTATTCGCTTTTGAGCTTCGTAGCTGTATCTATTGTAATTGCGTGTGTGTGTGTGCATGTGTGTGCGCAGCAAAGAGAAATTCAAATAGGTGTTCAATACAGAGGAAGAATACCAATTGTAATTGAAATTGGAATTGCATCCGTATCCTCCCTATTTATATATTGGTATTGCGGATGATTCATTAGCGGAGCGCACTCGATTCAATTTTTTTTTTTTTTTCAAACCAAAAGCAACAAAAACAGTATTCGAATTGAAAGCCAAAAAGAACAGTGGCAGTGAACTATTTATAGAATTATTTGTTTTCATACATACACACATACATATATATGTATGTACATGAACAAGCAACACAATAAAATTGTACAGTTAAAGGCGAAAGAGTGGGCAATGAAGGCGCCGACAACAACGCATTCATTTTCTCAATCGTAAATTTGACCAAGACAAAAAAAAATTTAACAAAAAAAATAGCTGATGAAGAAATCAAGAGCAAAATTTGTAAAGATTTTTCTTAATTTGAATTAGCCGAGCTCAAACGGCTGCTTTTGCTTGTTTATACTAAATATGCACAAATACGTTTTTTTTGTGCTTAACTCGATTGAACTGTTGATGGTGCTGATGCGTAGGTGGCAGAGGAGGCAATAATAACATCACCAGCAGCGTCGCCACACGCAAATTGGCAACCCAACACACACACACATACACACAGTCACTAGAACTTACGTATGTATGCGTGTGTGTATGTTCTACGCCTTTTTTCGCCTACGTTTTCAATTTGATTTTCGGAAATTTGAACAACAAAACAACAACACCTTCGCTTTGGGACTTTTCGTCTGTTTCAAACTTGTTGTTCGTTTGCTATTTTGTTTATTTTATGTGTTCGCTTACGTATGTATACACGCTCGTATGTAGATCTTGGCTGCTGGTGTTTTGCGAACGTCCCCCCGCCCCCGCCCCCCCTTTGCACGCCCACTCCACTAGCAGCAACAGCAGCAGCAACATGTTCCCACTTTTATTTTTTGTCTCTCGTTCCGATTATATGAGATCATTTTTGAATTGTACAACAAACACATGCAAAAACAAACACACGCATCTCTCTCTCTCTCTCTCGCTCTGTCTCCCCGTCTCTCGCTCTCTCTGTGCGACCTGTTTGTTATTGCTTTGAGTAAGAAACCAAAAAGAAAAAAAAAACAGATTTTAAATAAAAAACTTGTGCCTCAAAGCGCCACTGAAAAAAAACGTGCTGTCTGCGATCAGGCGTCAATTAGATTTAGTCTTTTATTAATATTGTGATGTATTTACTACTACATACTAGTTTTTGGTTTTTCTTTTTTTTTTGCTTACGTGAGCTTCTTAATTAGCTAAACTCTTGACCATATGGTGTGGGATCATGTGGCACATTTTCAGCCCAAGAAAACTGCTTCTAATTTGATTTCATTTGATTTGATTTGTCGCCTTAGGCATTGAGATTTATTATTATAATGGACACATGCATTTTTGTGGCTGGGCAGCTCAAATAATTCATATACAAAAATGTATATATTTTTGGTATTGCTGGGTTTTTTTCTGGGTTTTCCCAACAACAAATGTTGAACCAATTTCGCAATTAAATGCGCCCAGAAATTATATATAATTTTGAAAACGTTTTTTTTTTGTATATTATGAAAAGCATGAATATACTACATTTTATTTGTATTTATTTATTTATTTTTATTTTAATTATTTGTTTTTTTCTGTGTCGACTGTTATTTGTCGACATTAAATTCCACTTGAACGTTTGTTTATGACTCTGATGACATCATACCAATCATCCTTGTGTTTTTCTGTATGAATCTTATGCATTTGTTAGTTTCTCTCTCTGTCTGTCATTCATTGAAATCTCCCTCAAGGTTATCGCTAAATCACAAAAATACAAAAAACAACTCATCATCAGCTCGACAGCCAGACATATTTTGGCTACACATACTATACAGGTTTGTCTCTGATTGTCTTGCATCCGACGAAAAACGAGCTAAGGACACGCTAAAAAGTGAAAACCAGTTTGACATTGAATTTGCAGGAGCTTATATGCATATCTTATATATATATATATATATATATGTGTGTGTGCGTGTGTGTATCTGTGTCAGTTCTGAAAAACAATGCCATTATCTGTCTTTTTGTTTTGCTGTTTCGTATCCAAAATTGGATACAAACTTTTTTTCTTAGTATTTTTGGCACCTTTTTGCTGTAAGTAAGATTGCCAAAAAAGATTCAAATTTTAAAGGTTTGAAAAGTATATTCTCTAACATGTTATTAGTATTTTCCCAAGAAAAGTTTCGAAAAATATATTCTCTATTATTAGTTTTTTCACCAATTGATATATTAAGAAATTACCTCATTCTTAAACAATTTTTATATAATCAGCTTACTAATTATTGTTTTATATTGTAATTACTATTATTTCTATATTTCTACTGGGATCTCAACTTTAAGTTGGCAAACGTATATTATCTAATGTGTTATTAGGTTTTTTTCTCAAGAAAAGTGTATGTTTTACCTGTTTTTTTTTATTTTATCAATTTAGTAACTATTGAAATTATTTTTATAATTCTACTGGGTATCTCTTAGTCTTCTTAGTCTTCTTAGTCTTTTCCACTTTGCTCAATTTATTCTTTCTCATTTTATGTCGCATGTTGCTTGCTGCTATATTGACACTTAATCTTTTCAAGTGATGATCATTCTAAATGACTTAAGCTCCATTATCGCGGCAAAAATATCACCTTAAAAGCTGTTCTAGAAACGAGGCACCATTTTTGAACATATTGAACACATTTCGTGGGCGTTGAGTTGTACATTTGTATATACAATCAAATTTTTGGAATTCTTATGAACTGCGAATCAACCTGTCAGTACGAAGTCGTTTACGTTGACTTTTACACCTACATGCAAAAGAATTTATTTACATATGAACGTATATGACTAAGGAGAACTTACTCATACATAAGTATTTAACGATATTTTTGAATGATCTCGCTTGATGTCATTTTGCAGCAGAAAACAATAATTGAACAAAATGCAGTACTCGAGCAGCTCGGAAAATTACTCATCCTCCATGAGAGATACACCCTCGAAATGGAACGGACGTGTAAGTATATATATATATCAAATATTTACAGTTATGATCTTACCACGCATATATATTTTACACACACAGAACGACAAGAATTATGCGTACAAGAAATCATCGTATCAATATTCAGGCTCGGGCGATAATAATGTATCCTATCAGGGCAAGGCTCCGGGCGGCGATCAGAACATCGATCAGTTGGACGCATTGCTCGAGGATCTAAAGCATGAGCGTCAGATTACCAACAGAGAACGCGAAACCTTGCCAACTGGCTCTAGCTATAGAACACTGTAAGTCTTTAAAGGATGCATCATAATTAAATTAAGTATAAATTTAAACTCTCATAAACTGATTTTTGAAATCAATATAGTTTTAGTCATAATTAGGAGTGTAGATTAATACTGAATTTAAACTTGAAAATAGGTTTGTGATTCGAGATGCACATTCAATTTGATATACCAAAAAAATTCTATTTTTTCCACATATTTAATTATAATTTTAGTTAACATTTGTTGTTCTTATCCATAGGGAACGTACTGATCCGTCCGGAACTGTCACGAAGACAACGCGCGTAATCAAGACGACGCAGCATTCAGGTGGACAGCAGCCCCTTATCGACGATGTGGAGACCTTTAGTCCCAGGGACTATAGCACACTGCAATCGTCGGCCAAGTACTCCAACTTTCAGGACAGCTTAAAGCATGACGAGTACCTGGTCAAGGATAAGCCCTACACGCTGGGTAAGTCTTTTGATACACACATTGGTCTATGCCAAGTATCATAACAACTCCTTTTCTCCTTTGACAGCTCACTCGCCGGGCAGCGGTGGTCAGTATTCGAGTAAGTCTAAAATCTACGAGAGCAATCGTACGATCAACAACAATGTGGAAGTGGTGCCCAGCGTGAACACCACCGAGACGGTCAATATTGACAGGGAGTTGCAGGATATTGCTTTGGGCGATGGCATATTGCCCTCACCGGGCACCAAGGTGACCACAACTGTGCGCACCTATACCTATGAGATACCATCGACTGGTCCCGGCAGCAACACCAGCACCATCAATCGCAGCACCATCAACAACAACACGCTGAGCAGCAACTACAAACACCATGAGACAATCAACTCGAATCAGAACTACACGACACAATTGTCGCCATCGCATGTGCCCCAAACGGTTGTCTACAACACGGAGAGCTACTCCACGCTGAACAAGCCCCATGATCGCCCGCTGGTTAGCAATAAATCGTACGAGATTCGTGAACATAAGGAGACAACCACACGCGGATTGAGTCCGCAGCCACGTCAGTTGCCGCTGGGACCCGCTACCAGTCCCAATGCTGGGCCGCCCAACACCAACCGTACAATCATCTACAACATACACAAGACAGACAATACGATCAACGAGCAGCGTTATCCGCACAGTCCGGCCCATAGTCCCAACTATGGATCGCCACATAGTCCCGCACAGTTACAGCCGCAACTGCCTCCGGGCGGTGGCACCAATCGCTATTATTTCAAGGAGACCGAAACTTCGAACACGGTCAACACCATACATGGTCCGCCCAACGGCGGTGGTCCCTATCCTCCTGTGGATATGGCGCCAATCAAGCAGCTGCCGATCACAAATTATCCACAGCCCCAGAATGGTAATGGTTATCCGCCGAATAACACCACCTATTCGTATAAATACTCATCCACAACGAATACAAACAATCGTCGTGGACCTGGTCCCGACTATGGATCGCCGTCACCCTTCCCCGTCGACGGTGTCGAGTATCCCGTTGGCAATGGCAATCCGCCACAGCGTGTGGATGATCTAATGCAGTCCTTCGGCACTGTAAGTACAAACCACTCAAACTCGATTTCGACTATTTACTAAGCAGCTGCTTCTTCTGTTTCTTCTGCTTAGACGGATCACACGGATCGTGTGGATATTGAGACGCCAGTGCGCAAGCGTGAGATTGATACATCAGTCGCATCGCCACAGCAGCAGCATGTGCCCTCCGTTAACAAGGCTGGCAAGGAGGTATACTATCCGCCTGGCCACGAAACCACTATAAATAGGCGCGAGGAGATGCATGCTGGTTCCGCGGGAGGCGTAAGTTTCTAAATACCATCTATCACCTATATAGATAATGAAAATACTTCTTGTTTACAATATGTAGGGTCGCTGGGCTAAGGGATCGGGCATGTACGAGTACGAGTCCGGTTCGAAATCAAAGACGAAAACCAAGTCTGGTGCAGCTGTGGTGCCCCTTTGTTTGCCCCTCTGCTGTGCCATGCCCTGCTCTATAATGTAATTGAATGGAGCTTGCATCGCATCGCATCGGATCGCTTCGACTACACTTGTATATAGGATTCTAATATTGCCGTTAGGTCTAACGCTAATTCCTGCCCCTATCGTACAGCTTGTCGTTGATTGATATTCATATAATTTCTGTTAACCTAACCAATTTTTCGGTTCGCTTCTTATATGGATGCTCTAATTGTTGTAATTTGTTGACCAAATTGATTTAACTATTATATTATCTCGCGTATATATGTATATATATTTCACACCAAGGCATTGCCTGGATTTTGTTGGATTTCGTATTGGTTTACCCCAAACTAGTTTTGCTCCAAATTATTTGCTCACGCTCCAAAAACAAAAAAGAAAACAAAAAGAGAAACTGAAACAACAAAGCATTTATATTACAACGTGACCAGTGAAAAAACCCGCGCAGTTCTCAAAAGTTCTGCATATGTTTAAGTTTTATTTTCAAAGCCAATTGTTTTAACTGTATTTTGCATACCAAACTAATAAATGAGCCACGGAATCTAATTCCCCACTCGCCATAATTATATACTTGTGTGTTTTCCCCACTCCCGCCCCGCCGCCCTCATCCTCGAATATTGTCTACTAATCAGCGGCCATTTGGCTGCCCAAAAAGTAAATGTAACCCAGACTTAAAATGGTAACATAGTCGTTACAAAGCCATAAATATTTTTTAATATACGTACGCATAAAAATCAAAGTAACCTTAATAAAAAAAACGAAATCTAACCAACGAATTGATATGTTACATTATTTAGTTGGATTTATGGGATAATTTATGTTTCTTTTAAAGATTGACATCGAATTATGAATAATAGATGCAAAGCAAAACACTTACTGCTGCTTTTGGTATATATAGTAAAAGTTTTATTCTGGTATAGTAAAATGTATTGTGTTTTTTATAAGTTATACATTTGGTATTGTATATTAAAGTATGGTAGATAGATGAACATCCCTGCAGAATCTGATAGAATCTTAAAGCCTCATATTGGCACACAAGTTGTACCCGTCGAAGTTGGATCGGATTTCTAAATAGAGGTGCCATTTGGAATTATCAGTCAAAAAAGCTGCCTTATATGATATTTTCGAGATTTTCGACTTACACAGATACATATATAGAATTAATATATTAATATCGGACTATCACTCAATGGGTCTTCTGCAGGGATATGTTGTAGATTCGGCGTGCCGAAGATTAAAGTACATATTTTTCATTTTCATTTAATTATCATTTTAATCGAATAACAATTTGTATATCACAAAAGTAATATCTACATTTCACCTTGTAGGAATTGGTGTAGAATTTTTTTTTGTCTTTTTCATTTTTTTTTTTTTTTTGTTGTAATTTGTTGTTGAGAGATTCTTAATAAAATGATGAGGAAGACATACTAAAATCAACAAAATCTATGTACTCGTTGGAATACATAGAATATTTTTTAAATGGAGCTAGGAGTAAGACTAAAGTACATATGTATTTCCATATTGACTGGACATGCTACATACACAATAATTGTGTGTCTATTATTTGTGATAATAATTAGGCTACTTTGAAGAAAGTAATGTTGTCATTTGTACATACACATAAGTAATTATTGCACGAAATTGAGAATCGCATTCGCAACTTTGTCTTTCAAGGGGATTCGATAATAAATGGATGATGCGAATGCTGCTGCTCATGCTGTTGCTGTGGTTGGTTAACTCTTTCGCTCAGAATTCTTTAGCTCGGCCAAATACCAGGTGAATGTTGGAAAATCTTTGATGCTATAGATTTCATATTTAATAGAGTTGATGCCATCCATTTCAATTTTACCGATGCCGTTCTGCAGGTTCTCGTAGCTGCGAATTAAAATAATCAAGTCAATATTTGAAAGATATAAATGAATTGATTGATTGGAATATTATGCACCGTTTTGGATTTGCCTTCTCTTTTTGATGCTTCAACATTTTATAGCGAGAGATATTTATCGGATAACGTGATATGAATAAGTTGGCATGCTTCAATCTGAAAGTTAAATAAACATATAGTTATTGATTACCCGGTAATCCTTGCTACTTACCTGTTGGACATATCGTCGTCCTCGCCACCCCAGCCGAAGAATGAGTTTGAAAATCCGTTCACAGCTTGAAATTGTTGTCGTGTCATGGCAGAAACTCCGCCAAATATTGAGCGATAAGGCAACCTGAGCACAATCAAAGCAAAGCACAATTAAATAAATTCGGGTCAATCGAAGGTCAAATAAACACTCACTTGAAGTTCAGCGTGTCAATTGCAACGGACATGTGCCGCGGCTGACGTGGACAGTTGTACAGATTGCGTTCGTCCAAGGGTAAAAGATCGACATCGTGGAATATAAAACAGTCCCACTGGTATAGCTTTAAGGCCTCCAAGTAACCAATATTCATCATGGCAGCCCGATTGAACGGCTTGCCATTGGTTTGCTCTATAATAAATATTCGATAGGCGATGCGCTGTTTCATTAGGAACGGATGGATGTTGCGTAGAAAAACCGAAAGATGGGCATAACGGTCGCGAAACGGCACAACAATGGCAACATGATATTGAGCAATACAATCAATTGGCTGATAAGCGCCACCAGGACGCAACAGCGGCCCCAGCTCAGCCTCAATAACATCAAGAGATTCGAGCGTTGTGTTTGGCGTGATGGGTCCACCTATTCCAATACAATATTATAATACAAATTGCAAGTAATATCTGTTCATTCATACCATCTCGGGGATCGGGATCAGTGCAGTTTTGTGTGATTTGTGTCACTTGTGGCGTTTGTGTGCCGTTTGCAAAATCTTGCGGGTGCGCGTGCAATAAGTCTTGTGGAATGGAAGTAAAGTTTGCAATCGCAATCACAGTCGAGGTTGAGTTTGAGTTCGAGTTGCGCCCAACAATGTGCAGCTCTCTCTCTCGTTCTTTCGATAGCGCCAAAGGAGCTGCTGGCAATTTATGACGCCCAGCGGGGATATCGCTCCCAATGGCACTTCGGTCGCTGTCGTTTCTGTTGTAGATGTGTGCATATTTGTGCACTCGCCGTATGCTGCAGACACACATTTGTTGGATTAACGCTTTATGTGCTTTATTTCGGATTACACTTACCTCAGTTTGCTCAGCGAGCTGCTGCTGGATCCGTCTGAATCCGTCGTCCAGAGGAAGTTGAGCAGCAGCAGAAAACAAATTGTGCCGACCGCGAAGCGTATAAGATTCGCTTTTGTAAATATGGTCATGGTCCATGGATTGCATCGTACCTTATTTGAGCTGTTTGCTTATTACGATTTGTAATAGCATTCTAATGATTACTGCTGCATCGTTTTTCAACTTAAAATTACAAATATTGTTGTTCGTTTTCACATCCACAAATGCCTTGGAAAACAGCTGATTTGAGTGGTGACAAAACAACAGGGTGACTCGTGCTAGCTGGCTCGATTTGGCGGCACATTTTGAAATTGAGAATCAATCAGAAATGATTTTCGTTTCGTCTTTTGCTTTATTGACTAAATTTAAACTATTATGATTATGATTATGATTATGAATAAACATTGTACTTGTTTGTTCATTCATTAATATGAATGATATTAAATAGAAGCACTGCGGAATTTGACTATTTTAGGCATTTTTTGTATTTATGTTTTTGTAGGGCTAATAGGAATTATAAAAACAATTCTCAAACACACAACTGAAGATTTATACAACTTGCATTTCGCGTTCTATGCTGGCAGTCGCAATGGCTCTTTATCCTTTATATTGACAGTTTTTAATACATCATTGTGTGTATATTCTATGCGTAAAATCTTGTCGTCACCCAGACTCGGATCATAGAAACCAGGTAAATCGCTCTGCAAATAATTTAGTAATCAATTATTACATAAGAGTATTAAAGATTATGTTTTTTTTTCTTTTTACCTTTGATGACTCGTACAGCTGCAACGTACTGTCCCGGACTAGACACTGAATGGGTATTGTGACATCGTGCGACGCTTCGGGCTTAAATTGCGTGCTGCCCTCATTTAGGCAACCATAGATTGCTCTCTTTACAACTAGACCCCGTCGATCCTGTTCCTCGTTCAGGATGCGGTTGTAGGTGCTCTGCATCAGGTGTATGGCTGCCATTGCTTCAAATTTCTTTGCAGTTAAACGCTGCTCATTCTGACGCTTCGTCCGCTCAACTTCGATGCTCTTGCGATCCGCTTCCATGGGATCCATGATTGTCTTTTTCACAATATACCACGCAATTATCGGCGTCACTGAGGCGTAAAACACAGCTGCAGGCACAATTTCATCGCTTAGATGTATGGGAAACACATACGACTGATTTGATCGGAGTATTCTGCAAGCATCGAATGCAATACGTAAATTTGGAATATATTTGGGAACTGATTGGAAACTCACTTTAATTTGAGTATGACTCCAGAAGGCACGCCAATGGATACGCTTGCGATTACTGAACTGTATTTAGAAACCTTCTTTTCCACTCCATATTCGCCCAAAAAGCCAAATGTGCCCACTCTGAAATCAAAGAAATTTCGCTGAATAAATAGTGCATATATAGAAATGATTATATGCAGTCCTACGACTATAATATGATTATCTTATCATCTAATCTGTTCATAAAATGATAATATAATATTAGTCAACAAATTTTGTTGTTCGATGAAAAGCTGTATAAATTATATAATACAAATAATGTAGAAAGGAACGTTAAATGACTGATCTAGAAGATATGACTGCAATATGATATAGTGATCTGATCCGATCGTCAACACTTGTAAAAAACAGTCTTACTTTGTCGCCAACTTCAACTTCAGTTCGTTCTCCATCATCTTTCGCGTGTAGGAGATGCCAAAGTAAATGTGAGGTGTTCCGATCACAAAGCTTGTGCTGATTGCATGCAGATCGTTGGAGTGATCGATCTGCGTAGACATGGATGACTGGGGACCGGCGTTAAGTGTTAAGCTGCCAACGGTGTGCTTGTCCAGCTGCACGGCTAGCGACGAAAAGACCGCGGGTATTACACCGTTATCTCGGAAATTCATGTTTGTGCCGCCGTTGAGCGTCAGCTTCGAAGTCAGCGTCCGTCCACCTGTTAAGTGGCAAGTGGATGATGGCTTAATTTGGGAGGCGCCTAGCCAGTAAGCACTCAATGCTTACCCTTGAGACCCAAGAGGAAACCATTGCCGGCGCCGAGGCACACCTCCATCCAGCCCTTGTTAAGCAGGCGACGACCCGCAATCATAAATCCACCATTGCCGGTGCCATTGGACGAGTAGAGATTGCCGCTCATGATGATCATGTCCTTGCGTGTTATGGGTGCCTCAATCGACTGAGCAATGCTCATCGAACCGATCTCCACGCGCGGCATCTCTGAATCATCGTACGGTGTAAATATTTCTGTTGCATTCACATTGATGGTGATATTGCCACGAGGATTAGTGCGCTGCTGCAAACGTCGCTCGGCAGCCGCCTGTGCCAATCGATCGTACTCATCCCGGATCTCTGCCGGCGTCTTTGTCCGATGCACTATTTCCCATCCTTCGGTTTTGAGACCCTTCTCGCCAACCGAATCGTAGATGGCACGCTGGTGCGGATCAGAGAGTACTTCGTAGGCCCGTTTCGTTCGATTGAACATCATCTCGGCCCGCTTCTTGCTATCCAATTCCATGTGTTTGTCCGGATGATAAATGCGGCTCTGATTTCGGTAAGCGGTGTTAATCTGTTCGCCGGTTGCCTGCAACAACAAAGGATTAACAGATGAACGAGTGACGTCATAACGTTGCACTCACATCTCGCGGCAAATTGAGAAATGTGTAATAGTTCTCATCGAGTTCGGCGTCGGATTCGTTGTCCGATGCCATATCGCCGAATTTCACAGTTCGACAAGCGACAGCTTATGCTCAGAGTGTCTAATGTGCCGGGTGTACGAAAGCAGCAGCAGCAGCAGCTCCAGCATCGGTTGTGACGACCTTCTATGATTCAATTTTGATGAAAATTTTGAAATATATATATATTTTTTTGTACTGCTCTTTTTGTACTTTACGCAATAATAACAACACGTGTGATGAAACACGAAATAGCATACACACAGGGTGCTTCGAGCGGACCTAGTTGAGAGGGCGAGCTTGTTACTTCATTTATCAAGCTATTCACAGCACAGCTGTTACAGTTTTTCCGTCCGTATTTTCAAAACACATCAGTCTAAATCAATTCTACGAAGATTTGTACAAAATTTGGAAGAAATTACACATACACTTGCCACTTTGAGAACGTTGGCAGCTCTGTGGGTCTCATCGGTTCGCAACCAAATGCAACTCTGCATGTTTCGATTCAATTCAAGCAAACTCGATTTATTTTCATACGCTGGTGCTTGGTGCTCACATCTTCTCATTCCGTCTTTATCCAGCCCTCGTTGGGGAAACGTGCTCGTGGTTTCGCTGTGACGAAATTTTCGCCTTCAATAGCGGTGCACTTTATTTGATAATTAGTATCAGTGCCAGTGTAAAATTACAAAAAGAAAAACCAAGAACTAAATATGCTGCGCGTTTCCAAATTTCTGCCACGCCTCGCACGCCAGGCCAGTCTAGCAACGCCAACGAATATGTCGGCTGCTTCTAGCATTTTCCGCGTAAGTACAAAATACGCTTTACATAATACGCTCGGTGCGGCATGTTCTCGCAATTAGCTCGTCGTCGTCGTCGCCGTCATGTCATTTTCATGTTATTAAAGTTTTCTCATATATTTCTGAAAATAAACGCATACTTTCGATTATTTACAGAATCTGCCTGGTGCCTGCAATGGTCTCTCAAATCAATTGCGCCACAAGTAAGTGAACTTCGACTTTTATTAAAACTATTTGCTGCGCATTGTACTAATTTGCCGCCGCATCACAACTAGCGACTAGCTTAAGATCAAACCATTGTCAGACACTTATGTAAGAAGCCATATTGTTGCTTCAGTTTCATGCTCAACGCACAATATTGCAGCAGTTTTTGATAAAAAAAAAACATCAAACATCAATCGTTATTACACACACACATACATACATACACACATAGATGTGTAGGTACATATCATATGCTCGTTAGCATGCAGTTACAGTGCTGAACATTCCTGTTCAATTGAACTTCTCGTTCATATGATTTATGTTTTACAATCAAAAAAACAAGTTGTGTGATTCGACAGTGCTCTTATATAACTGCATTAGTTTAAAATTTAAAGTATTGTTAATTTGTTTTTTATTTTTTGAATTAAATATAGTCAATCTCCAATAAGAATAAGAATTCAACTTTTGATTAATTTTATTCAAAAGAATTTTCTCGAATTGGGAAGCAAAGAGTAGATTGGGATTGTATGGACTATATTAACTAATTAAAACAGTTCATAACCCCCCGGCTCTTATCTCTTGCCTCTCTCTGACTCTTTGTCTCTGTTGTTGTCGCCTAGCACTGCAATCTTATCAAATCTACTTATATCTATTGTTAACATGTGCTTTTCCGTTTATTATTATTATTGTGCTACCGCCACAGATCTGGTGAGGTTAAGGGCGCCGTTATCGGTATCGATTTGGGCACCACAAATTCCTGCCTGGCCGTGATGGAGGGCAAGCAGGCGAAGGTCATTGAGAATGCGGAGGGTGCAAGGACAACACCCTCCCATGTGGCATTCACCAAGGATGGCGAACGTTTGGTTGGCATGCCCGCCAAGCGTCAGGCTGTGACCAATTCGGCCAACACATTCTATGCCACAAAGCGTTTGATTGGCCGCCGATTCGATGATCCCGAGGTGAAGAAGGATATCACAAATCTGTCCTACAAAGTTGTGAAGGCATCCAATGGCGATGCCTGGGTCTCCTCCACAGATGGCAAAGTCTATTCACCCTCGCAAATTGGCGCCTTCATCCTCATCAAGATGAAGGAGACAGCCGAGGCGTATCTGAATACGCCCGTCAAGAATGCCGTTGTCACTGTGCCCGCCTACTTCAATGACTCCCAGCGTCAGGCGACCAAGGATGCTGGTCAAATCTCTGGACTGAATGTGCTGCGTGTCATCAATGAGCCAACTGCTGCTGCTCTGGCCTACGGTATGGACAAAACCGAGGATAAAATGTGAGTAAAATGTAAAATGTAAAAAATCTCTATCGGCTTGTGGAACTTTAGCAATAATAATGCATTTTCATGTATTGTGTGATTTAGCATTGCTGTTTACGATTTGGGTGGCGGCACTTTTGATATTTCCATTTTGGAGATCCAAAAGGGCGTCTTTGAGGTAAAATCCACCAATGGCGACACTCTGCTGGGTGGCGAGGATTTCGACAATGCCATTGTTAACTTCTTGGTGGCCGAGTTCAAAAAGGACAGCGGTATTGATATTCGTAAGGATAATATTGCCATGCAGCGTCTCAAGGAGGCCGCTGAGAAGGCCAAATGCGAACTATCCTCCTCTCAACAGACCGACATTAATCTACCATATCTGACCATGGATTCCGCTGGACCGCAGCATATGAATCTGAAAATGACTCGTGCAAAGCTGGAGAGCCTTGTCGGGGATCTCATCAAGCGCACAATTCAGCCATGCCAGAAGGCCTTGTCTGATGCTGAGGTATCCAAGTCGGAAATCGGTGAAGTTCTACTCGTCGGCGGCATGACCCGTATGCCCAAGGTCCAGTCCACAGTCCAGGAGCTGTTTGGACGTCAACCATCGCGCTCCGTTAATCCCGATGAGGCTGTTGCCGTTGGCGCTGCTGTGCAGGGCGGTGTTCTCGCTGGCGATGTCACTGATGTGCTCCTGCTCGATGTGACGCCACTGTCGCTGGGCATTGAGACATTGGGTGGTGTTTTCACACGTTTGATTTCGCGCAACACGACCATTCCCACCAAGAAGTCGCAGGTCTTCTCGACGGCCAGCGATGGCCAGACTCAGGTGGAGATCAAGGTGCATCAGGGTGAGCGTGAAATGGCCAATGACAACAAAATGCTTGGCTCCTTCACGCTGGTTGGCATTCCGCCAGCACCACGCGGTGTACCACAAATTGAGGTGATCTTCGACATTGATGCCAACGGCATTGTTCACGTCTCGGCAAAGGACAAGGGCACCGGCAAGGAGCAACAGATTGTCATTCAGTCGAGCGGTGGCCTCAGCAAGGATGAGATCGAGAACATGATCAAGAAGGCCGAGGAATACGCCAGTGCTGACAAGCTCAAGCGCGAACTGATTGAAATTGTTAACCAAGGCGAGAGCATCGTGCACGACACAGAGACCAAAATGGAGGAGTTCAAGAGCCAGCTGCCCGCTGAAGAGGTGAGAGAGCACATAATATAACCAAAATAAGGATGTATGTTTTATCTGAATATTGTATTTGTAGTGCGAGAAGCTGAAAACAGAAATTGCCGATCTGCGCACCCTGCTGGCCAACAAAGACACCGCCGATCCAGAGGAGGTGAGGAAAGCCACCACACAGCTGCAGCAGTCCTCCCTGAAGCTCTTCGAGATGGCATACAAGAAGGTAAATACTTGACTTAAGCAAACCTGTGTGCTCTTTATAATAATATATAATATTTGATTATGTTTCGCAGATGTCCGCTGAACGCGAGAGCAACGCAGCCGGTGCCAACAGCAGCAGCAGTTCAGGTGAATCTTCTGGCGATGCCAAGAAGGAGGAGAAGAACTAAATTAGACAACCGTAGACATAAATATTGTTCCCCATTTATTTCATAATAATCACATTTGGATTTCGATTAAGTT
Organism: Drosophila anomalipes; assembly: GCA_035041615.1. NCBI lineage: Eukaryota > Metazoa > Arthropoda > Insecta > Diptera > Drosophilidae > Drosophila > Drosophila anomalipes. Next base: position 5,074,873 of record JAWNKZ010000040.1, read on the forward strand.
CTATGTTAACTTCATATTCCTGATTCTTCAAAATCATCTTTAATGTCTCACGACACCGAAAACTCATGAGCACAAAAAACAAAACAAAAAAAGAAAAAAAGAAGCATTTACCCAAATTGTATAGTAATATGCGATGACGATAACGACACTTTCGACATGCTGACATCCTGACCCCGAACGATTTGCGATCCGTAATTCTCAGTCACGGCAGTTGCATTAAGTTTTTATTGTTTATAATGCACTGGAACGTCTGGATCGAAATCTTATGTGAATATCTGTGGTGGAGTTGTGTGCTGTGCCTACTGTAAGATTTTCCTTATATTTACTTTACGTTGATTTTAAACTAGTTGTAGTTGTACAATAAAACGAGCACAGCAGCCCAAGCCGCATAATAAAATGAAAACATGAAAGAATCGAAAGTCATAATTTAAGCAGAATTATACTTTGGTTTCCAGTGGATAACCAGAAGGTTGACTGGGTAACATGCGATTGCATAGTCGTTATAAATATGTAAACTTAAATTATACGTGAACAAAAGAAAATATTATTTACAAACTGAAAAAACAAAAACAAATGTTTTACTTGTCTATGCAGCAATTAACTTGTTTATTTATATAAATAACAAATGAACAGAACAACAAAGATAACATCAGATAACCATCAGATTTGGTTTGCGATTGGGATGACGAATGGATTGGGCTATATATATGTGTTTATATAGATGTATATATATATATATATATATATATATGTATACACGTTCATAAATACTTTCCTTATCATGAATCGTTTTATCAAAGTATATGAATTTAATGTGAGCTTTTCAAATTTAAGAAGCGACCTGGCAACTTTCCAAAGTCCGAAAATTATCATTTATACCTTCTCCAATAAATAATACTTTTAAAGTTTTGTTTGATTCATTCTTTGTTGAAAATTTATTATTATTACGAGTTCTTAAGTATTAAATATGTACATATTTGTTTGGATGATAAATGAAACTAATTATTTACAGTGTAATACTAAAATCGCATTTAAATTCTAAGTTGTCATTGATCGAAATTCATTAGCCTAGATAATGTTGGGCATCTTCTACATGGCTCCCGTTTGCAGTTTGTACAATGTGTAGTAGAGTCCACGACTCTCGAGCAGCTCGTGGTGTGAGCCACTCTCGCAGACGACTCCATTCTCAAATACATAAATGATGTCCGAGTCCACAATGGTGGACAATCTGTGGGCAATGGTAATTGTGGTGCGCCCCTCAGCAGCTGCATCCAAAGCTTCTTGCACCACCTGGAAAATGAGAGGAGGATTACATATTGTACTTTGCATAGGATAAGGTTTCCTCATTTAATATTTAATATTTTTTTAATCTTAATTTGATTAACTTTTAATTTAATATCTGTTGTCTCTTTTTAGTCCAAATTAAATACATAAAAAGTTTATTTTCTCAAACTGAATGACTATTTTATATTTATTTTTAGATTTATTAAATCCTTTTTTCATTTTAAATTTTAAGTTAATTATTCACTTTTAATTCTATAAAATATTTTATATTTTTTCTTAATTGTGGACTGTTTTTAGTTATTAATTATATTTTCATTTGGTGTTTTGTTTTTTATTATTTAATTTGTGACTTTCATTGTAATTTTAAGTTTTATTTTAAATACTTGTTTTTTAAAACCCATTTGTGGGCTGCTTTTAGTTCACATTAAATAATTAGATGAATAAAAATTTGTGTTCTCAAACATACCTTTTCACTTTCCGCATCCAATGCGGATGTGGCTTCGTCCAGCAAAAGGATCTTGGGATTACGAATCAGAGCTCGTGCGATGGCAATTCTCTGTTTCTGACCACCGGATAACTGTGCGCCCTTCTCACCCATACGTGTCTCATAGCCCTGTGTGGATGATAATAATAATAATATCGAAATTGTTAGTTGGCCAATATTGGAAAGGTTTTTTTTAAAAAATATGCTCACCAATGGCAAATTGGCAATAAACTGATGGATATTTGATTTCATGGCCGACGCAATGATCTCCTGATCCGTAACGATTCTCGAATTGTCACCATATGCGATATTCTCACGGATGCTGCGATCAAATAGAATCGGCTCCTGTGAAACGATGCCCAGCTGCATGCGCAGATTCGAAATGGCCAAATTGCGAATATCGTGATTATCAATCTGAACGGCGCCACCATCGACATCATAGAAGCGCTGCAGCAACTGAATGCATGTGGACTTGCCACAGCCCGATGGACCCACCAATGCCACTTTCTGGCCCGTTTGCACGCCCAGGACGAGCTGGCACAGCACCTGAACCTCGATACGTGTCGGATAACTGAACTCCACTTTGTCAAAGTGTACATTGCCATTCGAGTGCCAGGGACTGTAGTCGACGCCAGGACTGTCGGCAATCAGGGGCTTCCTCTCCAGGAATTTCAAGATGGTCTCAGCAGCACTTATACCCTTTTGCATATTGGGTGCAAAGGCCAAAGCACTGGCAATCGACGCAGTGCCCATAATCAGGGCCTGCGATACTCTATAATTGAATATAAATTATAATATAAGATTATATACAAATTAAATTTCAATTGCAACTCACTTGAAGACATCTCCAAAGGGAAGATTCCGATGGACGACGCAATAGCCTCCATAGGACATGCAAGCCGCATAGGCAAAGAACATAATTGATCTGGCCAGACCATAAAGCATGCCTCGATAATGTGTATTCTTCTTCGATTTCTGTATGCATAGTGTGTATATATATATATTATTTGCAAATATACAATAATAATGTCAAGTTCTGCTTACCGCCACAGCTGGTTCCAGCATTATAATATAGGTGCGATGGAACATATCCTCTCTGCCCAAAGAAACAACGGTTCGAATATTTGAGACAACCTCAACGGCCAGTTTAGTTGTGCTCTCCATGATTTTGGAATTGCCCATGTTCTCCTGGGCCATCACAATGCGTTGCATGTAGAATGATATCAAAATGATGGGCATAAATGCCATTGCCACCAGCCCCAAACTCCATTCGTAAAACATCGCCAATCCAATGCCCAATATCAGAGTGGCAATCGATTGGATAATGCTGCCAATGCGCTGCCCAGTTGCCTGTATAACAGAAAAGTATGAATGAGTAAGCTCGACTATGATATACCCTGCAGCCAGTTGTAGTTTGACTTTTAGCGACAGTTTTTTCCATTAATTTATTAAATTAATTTTTTTGAAAATTAAATTAAAATTATTTCTAAACTATTTGCACACTCAAAATATACCCGATGTGAATTTCTAATAACTCAGTTGCAAGTGGCAAAAAATAACGCTAAGTTTTATATATGTTACGCCCCAATATCTACAAAGATAAGCCATATCAGTCATATTTATTTATTTATTATTTTTGCCAACAAAAAATGGCGCTAAGCTGTATACCATTTTGGATTTGTGTCGCTATTCGAGATAACTGCTTCCATTGTTATCGATGTTTTGAAATAGAGCTGATCTGCGCATGGTATACAAGAATTTATATACAAAACTGGAAATCTGTAGCGGTTATAGACACAGACAGGCAGACAGACAGACGGAAATGGCTAGATCAATTTGGGTGGTTGAACCTGGTCAAGAATATATTCTGGCTTACACATATGCACAACTTCACTTTATCCTTTCTACCAATTTGTAATAAATTCAGGGAATACAAGGAAACAACTATTATTATTTAGGACACATTCAAAAATTCGTATTCAGGCCAAGTAAACGATTTAAAAATAACTTTAAGTTTGTTTAAATGTGGCATAAATATTGAGTCGAATGTAAAAGTTAATCTTGAATCACAGCCTAAATCAAGTTTGAATTTAATTCAATTAGCGAATTGAAACCAGTTAATTTGCTGACAAATCAAGCTAAAATTTGTCCTGTTAGGAATTTAAAGCCAAAGGATTGGATAAAAACCCGCTTTGAATCACATATTTTTAACTGGGATTAAAAAGAAAGAAAATTTTCAAATTTGAATTATAAAATTTGTTTTACTTACACCCTGAACGGCAGCTGCATCTCCAGAGAGGCGGGCGCAGAGATTTCCAGTGCCATTGGCAGTTTCATCGAACCAGGCCACTTCCTGCTTGAGCATTCCACTGAACAGGAGCCCGCGCAGTCGTTCCGTGAGGCGTTCGCCGGCAATGCCAAAGCAATAGATTTGCATAAACGTGGCGCAGCCAACAACAATGCCCGATATCAAAAAGTATAAGCTATATTGATTGGTATTCTCCCGCACATAGTCATCATTCGTGGAGCTCATCACCTCCAGAATGCTACCAAAGAGTACAGCAAATATGGGCATGGCACATCCCATGATAACGGAGCAAATGCATCCAACTAGGAGTTGCACCCATTCGGGCTTATTCAATTTAATTATACCCAACATTGCGGACGTCTCGTCCACGTCCTTGCTCTTCTTCTTCTTCTTTTTATTCTTGCTTTGATCATCATCTAGCTCCTCATCGAGATCGTCCTCCAATACTTTGATTTCTTCCTCATCCTCATCCTTGATATCGAAATTCTTGTAGATATTTGTGGGACTGAGCACACTGTCATCATCATTGCCCATTTGTGTGGTCACCAAATTGTAGTAGTGATTCTTGATCGCCATCAGCTCCTGATGGTTGCCACTCTCCACCACCTGGCCGGCGTTTATTACCACAATGCGATCGGCACGACGCACCGTCGACAATCGATGTGCCACAATTATGGTGGTGCGACCCTGGCTGACCTTCTCCAGGGCAGCCTGCACCTTGGCCTCACTGGCCGTATCGAGCGCTGACGTTGCTTCGTCCAGCAACAGGATCTCCGGATCACGGATCAATGCACGAGCAATGGCAATGCGTTGCTTCTGTCCGCCAGACAATTGTGCACCACGTTCACCCACCAGCGTCTCGTAGCCCTTGGGCAGTTTCTTGATGAAGATGGCTGCATTGGCAGCAACAGCTGCCGCTTCAATGTCCTCCCTGGTGGCATCCTCACGGCCATAACGGATATTCTCATAGATGGACTGACCAAATAGCACCGGCTCCTGGCCAACCACACCGATTCGCTCGCGCAACCAGTTAATGTTGATATCCTTGATGTTGGTGCCATTGAAGTAGAGATCACCATCCTGCGGATCGTAGAAGCGCTGCAGCAACTGAATGCAGGTGGACTTGCCGCATCCCGACGGACCCACCAGTGCCACCGTCTGGCCACGTTGAATCTTCAGGTTGAGCTTCTGCAGAATCGGTACCTCCTTGCGTGTGGGATACTGAAAGTCAACATCTCGGAACTCAATGGTCGTCAGCGGCTCGTTGAGATTCTTGCCCCTGGGCTCAATCGGATTTATGATGGGGATCTGCTCAATGATTTGGAAGACCTTGGCACACGCACCCTTGGCAATGCCAAATGCCTCAATATACGGTGATGCCATGCCAATGTTCATCGAACCCATCATTATCGAAAAGAACACGGTGATCATGGTGCCCGGCGAGTAGTTTTCATAGTATTCATCGTGGCGTCCCTTGATGACCAATCCAACTCCATACCAGAAGGCCAGCGCATACGAGGCATAGATGAAGAACCAGAGCAGTCCAAAGCCAATGCCAGAGAACATATTACGCTTAATGTTCAGCTCCTTGGCGGCAACCACTTTCTGTTTATATGCAGCAATCTCTTTGTATTCACCCTCAAAGGCCTTCACAGTTCGGATGCCGGACAAGGCCTCCTCGGCAACAACGGCAGCTCCCGCATACATGTTCACCTCCTGTTTGGACAATCTGGATGTGGCGACAGCAACAAAGCCCATCGCTATAAAAGTCACAGGTAAACTGGTCAAACAGACCAACGATAGTTGCCAGCCCTTGACAAAGGCGAGCACAATGGATCCAACAAAGGCAACCAAAAAATTGGTAAAAATCACAACTTTTTCACCCAAGCCATCCTCCATCTTGGACAGATCTCTGTTTTTTTTTTGGGATACACAATGAGAGTCTTAGTAAAAAACACTCTAGGCGAACTTTGTCAAACTCACTCATTCATGCGACTGGCGACTTCACCGCTCTGATGTACGTCATACCAGCTCATATCCTGATGAAGCACAGATTTGAAAAACTTTGAGCGGATTCTCTTTATCTGGGATTGGGCAGCATAATTGAAGCATGTGATCGATAGGTAACTGCAGAACAGCATCACAATGCCGATATAAGTATTATTAAGTGAAAAATCTTGAACAGCTGCCAGAAATGGATCAATCCAATTCGAGGAGTTCGAGTTGGTCGTCTCAATCATTTCCTGAAACATTGTTAAAAAAAAAGGTACAAATTATATCTTTATATCATCAATAATATTGAAGAATGATTTTACTATAAACAGACAATTTGAATATTAACCTCGATTTATTCTGTTCTCTCTACTAATTTTACGAGTTGTTTACTTTTAAAAGAAATCTCTAAATAAGAAACTTTGTTTTGTTTTTTATTTTTGTACAACTACTGATATTGGACTGAGTCAGGTGGTACTTATAGTATATTATTAACTTCGGCTCGCCAACTCTTATCTATCATCGAGCTTATCAGTCGTTTCTATGCGCGGACTTCCGCATATCCAATTTAGTATTTGTTATCACTAAAAATGTCAAAGATATCAGGCTTTATTGGTAAGAAGGATTGATCACATGGTTTTCCCGACAGATCTGTCCTTTCCAAATATTTGAGATCATTTTTGTATTATTACGAACGACCGGGAGAATATTTGAAAGAATTATTGTAATTAAATAACCAACTATGTATATGTATATATATGTATGTATATTATGACAAATTCATTGATTTGGAAAATCCCTTTACCCAAGTTTGCTTTAGTTAAACATCTAACTGAAATACTTTTTACTTTTGGTTAGGTTTGGTTAAAACGGTTGGCCATGTTTGGCGCTGGGATTTAGTTTGGATTTCTGCTGCCAAATAGGGAATTGCTTCCCAGGATTGCCAATCGTTGCCTGGCAAGTGCTGGGCAGAAGCAGTAGAAGTGTTCCGTAGAGTTTACTTCTTCCTCTTCTTAACAGCTTCTGCAGAAGTCATTATACGGCACCGATATGTCCGATGTGTCCCGATATACTTACATTAGCGAGATTGCCAAAGATCAAACTGTTTGCCGGCGTTGTCAGACCCGTGGCCACGGCACCGAGTAACCCAATGGTGTAGAGCAGACGATCCTTTCCGGATGCATAGCGGAACATGGTGAAAAAGGGCACTGGTTTAACGTCATCTTGCGGTTTGTCATCCTTCTCGCTGTCCGTCGATTTGTCGGCTTTTTTATTCTTTTTCGTCTTATTTGGTTGGCTGTTGGAGGGAACAAAGCGCAAATCATTCAATTGTTAAGCACACCTCAAATGTAATAAATTTGATAAATTGGCATGGAAAAACCTCAACGCAGACTATTCACATTCAGTTCTTATCGCAGACCCCGATGCCAATCTAGGCTGTTCAATTTACCACGCGTGTAATCTATAAAAACCACGTTATTCATACTATCTTTCAACGATTAGACGCTATTGTCGAATATTTAAACTATTAATTGATTTCGTCATTAAATTCATAAACCAATATATATTTATTTAAGAAGTATAGGACAAAATGTACACATGTATCTTTATCTGTTCTTTGTTGCTTTAATATCAATCGGTGCAATTGAATTTATGACACTCGACCAGCTGATGGAATTGAGTGAATCACGTGCCCAAAAATGTGCACGATCATTGTTACTAGACTTTTTCTTGAATAGGATATAATTTCTAAGATGAATAATATTCAGTTATTAAGATATATATATATATATAGAGAGATTTTTTTTATATTTATATTTATATTATATATATATAAATATATAAATATATATAATATGTTAAATTATTTTTATTGTTTTTATCCTTGATTTATTATCAAACTATGTGAATTGTCAGACACAATTAAGTAAAGTATACATATGTATTTAAAAAAAAAATAATTAATTTCTTACAAGCTATCACAAGGTTCCTAAAATAAATTGTTTTGCTTTCTATATTGAATAATATTATTTTGTTATTTTTATGTTATTTAGTAGTCATTAAAAAAATAATTAACTTTTCACAGACTTTCTCACAGACTTGCACGATCATTGTTACTAGACTTTTTCTTGAATAGGATATAATTTCTAAGATGAATAATATTCAATTATTAAGATATATATATATATATATATATAGAGCTTTTTTTTATATTTATATTTATATTATATATATATATAAATATATAAATATATATAATATGTTAAATTATTTTTATTGTTTTTATCCTTGATTTATTATCAAACTATGTGAATTGTCAGACACATTTAAGTAAAGTATACATATGTATTTAAAAAAAAAAAAATTAATTTCTTACAAGCTGTCACGAGGTTCCTAAAATAAATTGTTTTGCTTTCTATATTGAATAATATTATTTTGTTATTTATTTCATTTAGTAGTCATTAAAAAAATAATTAACTTTTCACAGACTTTCTCACAGACTTGCACGATCATTGTTACTAGACTTTTTCTTGAGTAGGATATAATTTCTCAGATGAATAATATTCAATTATTAAGATATATATATATATACATATATAGAGATTTTTTTTATATATATATTTATATTATATATATATAAATATATAAATATATATATATTTATATTATATATATATAAATATATATAATATGTTAAATTATTTTTATTGTTTTTATCCTTGATTTATTATCAAACTATGTGAATTGTCAGACACAATTAAGTAAAGTATACATATGTATTTAAAAAAAAAAATAATTAATTTCTTACAAGCTTTCACGAGGTTCCTAAAATAATTTGTTTTGCTTTCTATATTGAATAATATTATTTTGTTATTTATTTCATTTAGTAGTCATTAAAAAAATAATTAACTTTTCACAGACTTTCTCACAGACTTGCACGATCATTGTTACTAGACTTTTTCTTGAGTAGGATATAATTTCTCAGATGAATAATATTCAATTATTAAGATATATATATATATACATATATAGAGATTTTTTTTATATATATATTTATATTATATATATATAAATATATAAATATATATATATTTATATTATATATATATAAATATATATAATATGTTAAATTATTTTTATTGTTTTTATCCTTGATTTATTATCAAACTATGTGAATTGTCAGACACAATTAAGTAAAGTATACATATGTATTTAAAAAAAAAAAATAATTAATTTCTTACAAGCTTTCACGAGGTTCCTAAAATAATTTGTTTTGCTTTCTATATTGAATAATATTATTTTGTTATTTATTTCATTTAGTAGTCATTAAAAAAATAATTAACTTTTCACAGACTTTCTACGAGGTTCTTAAAAATATTTTTGAGCGTTTCCTTTTTTAATTGATGAATATGTTTGAATTTTTTACGGAAGCACTTCTTAAAATCATAATAACACACACTTTCTGAATACATCGTTTCGTTTATCGATTCTACTTAATTTATGGTATATCCTTATTATATTTGCACAAACACCACATTTACATTATTTTACTCACAAGCTGTTGCGATCTTTGTCTTTGCCAGCGAATGAATCGGCCAAAACAATATTTGATTTATATTGGGATAACTTGGGATAAAACCCGGGATTGTCGTTGTCCTTGACAACATTTCCGTTTGACTCGGGCATTATCTTAATTGTTGTGCACCTATTTTTCGGCCTAGCGTTTGAATGAACCCGAACTGAATATCACGACAGTATGAAATAGACTTATGAAATTAGTAAAAACATATGCGCTTATATTTGAACGGCTAGAAACCAAGTAATATTCATTGATATCGGACTTTGCTGATAGTGTTTATCAGTTTATTGTGCTATTAATAAGGTAAGAGTGGGCTGAAAGAGCGAAACCAAACTTGAAATCAACGAAGAGTACCAACTTTCATAAGCCGATATGGGAAAGTGCTTTAATTCTATTCTTTAGTGTTCTATGGGAATGTTAATATCTGCTGTTAATAGTGTATTAATGACCATCTATAAACGTCACATGTTTGTTGGTTCAATTGATTGACTGGGAAAGCGGTTTAAGCTTTTAACAATTTACTAATTTAATTATAGATGTCATCATTAGTTTTTAAATACCGAAAAGCTTTTCGATCTCTCTCTCTCTCTCTCTCCGTCTCCCTCTCCGTCTCCCTCTCCCTGTATCGGTATCCTAATCAATCACAAATTATAATTTGTTATCAAGCCAAAAAGCTGAAGTTTCCCATTATAAAGCAATAGATAGTGTTATTGGTAGAAATAACATTGGTAATGACAATAGCAACAAGAATAATTTGTATAATTGATAAACGTACTTAAACACAATATGAGTACCGCTGTTTCATAGTCCTTATGTATGCATACGGGCAAATACATTCATAATTCTTTAAGTACCTTTACCTTTTAGTCTGCCAGACTGTTTTTGTTTTTGTTTTTTATTTATTTATTGCCCCAGCGTAGTGCAAGCGTATCAAAGTTTGTAGGGGTAATTAAATTAAGCGTGCGCATTCCTGCTGTCAGCATTTTAAGGCTGTTGTCTGGTAGCGATAAGTTGCGATCAGTACATTTCAACCCACGTCGATCCTTTTTTGTTATCATTACCATCTTTATAAGACTTTATATTTATTATTAATATTAGTTTGTGAAAAAATTTAAATTGATCAATTTCAAAACAATTTAATTTAAATTAGATTTCATTCTTATGTTACAACTTAGTTGCTTTCGGACTATTAATTGTTATATTTAATTTGAACTGCGATTTAATTTAAAAGCCCGCACTTTACTGATTGTTAAATACAGAAGCTCGTTATCTTAACCGATAACTTTGATTATCGATATATTATAATATAAATCGAGCTGCTTGGGTATATTTAATATTTAAGTTTGTTTTGCAAATATTTATAGCGCCGGCATTCTCGCTTGTGAAGCAAAAACTTAAATTCACGACCATATTTCTCTAAACACGCCCTAATGCACAATTCAAAATTCCTAATATTTGTAATAATAGTAATGTTTTTGATTTGTGCAACACTGAAAAGCAGTTCGCTATGTTAACAACAGCTCCACAACCGTTCTGATTACAGTCGATACACCAAGATAACAGAGAGTTGTGAGTAACGAACTAGATGAACCACAGTCCGGAATTCGGTTCATTCATTCAGTTTTAGCGAGTCGTTCGATCGAACCGATTTACAACTCTATTATTAATAGAAACGCAATTCAACAAGTCATCAATATGTCTGGCGAGGGTGAAAAAACTTTTACGCGTGCCGATGTGGCCAAGCACAACACCAACAAGGACACATGGCTGCTCATCCACAACAGTGTCTACGATGTCACAGCATTCCTCAACGAGGTGAGCCCCAATCTAATGTTTGCAAAACAGCCACAACATCACTAAATCAGTGTTGGGTACACGTTGAAATCAGGGCGGGGGCGCGCGCGTTGACATTATTTGAGTTACCCCTTCCCCCGTTGTCCTGCTCAGCCTTTGCTGGGTGAAACTTATCTTTAATAGTTCGTCTTAGCATGTCTATTAATAATAATGTTAACCAACACAGCATGATCAAAGTCAATTGTACACCCTGTACTTTGACCTCTGACCAGTGAGGTGACCTAATATTTTCTTTTTTGTTACCAGTGGATCGGTTTGCATACAAAAGTTATGCATGTCTCTTTCGAAATGTGAATATTTCAAGTAGATTCATATATTTTATTTAGTTTCGCACTGCTCGCCCAAATTAGCAAGCGCTCGTATTTTTATATTTTTCATTTGTTTGCATTATCAACACTAACACAAATGGGGCAAAAGTTAAACAAAATTAACATGCCATTTGTCAACTTCAAACCCAGCTTGCTATTCTTATGTAAAAGTAGAGGCGTCACACTGAAAATCGAAATTTAATCAAATGTCGAAACCTATTTAAATATTACACATATGTAAATAGTTCAGAACAGTTTCGCATATTTTTTATTTGCAAAGTGCCAGCGAAAAAAATTGCTAAAACCGAAATGAGACTTTTTCCGAAATAGAAACGTGTTTTTTTTAAATCATTGAATTGCAAATTTTGTCTATTTTGAAATGGGAATCCGAATTAATTTGCTATGTATAAAATATTTCATAAAAATGATTAATTTATGGTAAATAAATTTGTTAATCGGCTTGGATTTGATATATTCGTTTGTTTCGATTGTTTCTTGTTTATAACAACACGTTGTATGCAAAATTCGTCAAAATGCGCAAATATAAAATTCGAAATATTTACAATTTGTGCGAAACGAGCATTATTATGAATATTATTATCTGGTATAATCAAAAAACGAAACAGCTGTGTCATAGAATAGTTTTAACTGTTGTTTGTAAGATAAGACTGCTGATCGACGTTAAATTTGTATTCTAATGATTACGTTGCATCTTTTGAACTCGAAACGATTTCAAAGTGAGCATGACGAAACTGGCACGTTCACCTTGCAATCTAAAGTTTGGGTGTTTATCAACACTGTGTATGGGTAGGAATCTCTTATCAAGTCGCTCACCGAAGGTGGAAAGGGGAGGGGTTCTAAAAAAATATACTATGTTTAAAACATTAGATTGTGCGCTGTTCCTACTTGTATTTTGTGATCATTTCACGGCCAACAGACCATCTATTAGCATAATCTACATATCCAACATATAGCATTAATATATTCGTATTTTCTTCTCTTTTTTTTGTTGTTGTTGTTGTTGTTGTCAGCACCCCGGCGGCGAAGAGGTGCTGATCGAACAGGCCGGCAAAGATGCTACCGAGAATTTTGAGGATGTGGGCCACAGCAACGATGCCCGCGAAATGATGAAAAAATTCAAAATCGGCGAACTGGTCGAAAGCGAGCGCACAAAAGTTGCCCAGAAATCGGAGCCTACCTGGAGCTCAGAAAATCAGACCGAGCAGACTTCGATGAAATCGATGCTGTTGCCATTGATTCTCTGCCTAGTTGCAACGCTATTCTACAAGTTATACTTCGGCGGCGCCAAACAGTAGTCAAAGCAAAGCCAAAGATGTTTCCAATCACGCTTGCTGCTGTTGCCCCTCAACAGCAACTTGCAGCAGATTCGTGGATGCGGCAACTATTCTGACACACACACACACACACCCACACCCACACCACACAAATACATCATATACATTTGCATATACAATCGCATTCCCAAGTGCTGCATGCCTTTGTGTGTGTGTGTGTGTGTTTGTGTGTGTGTGTGCTATACGCTTTGTGGGTGTTGCATGTGGCGGCTGCAAGTTGCTGTTCTCGTTGTTGCAGCTCGAGCGCGATTTTGTTGAGGAGAATTTGAGCTATGTTTTCTTTTAAAGCTAAATGATAATTGAGAAATGTGAAATGTGTTTTGGCATCTTGTTTTTTGTACTAATTGCTATTGTAAGTGGGCTGGAGTTTTCTTATACGTCATAGATAATTGTTTAACTTTCCAACATTCAAACCAAACTGCATATATTTAAATAAATATATATATATATATATATATATACATATGTATATACTAAAATATTATATATGAAAATCCACTTTTCATTGATTTTGGATTATTATTTTTGTGTTTTTTGTGTCAGATTTAAGTCTCTCCGATTTGATAATTTAAGATGTCAAAATTGTTCCATGTTGCTATCCTGGCAGGCAGCTCAATGCTTGGGTTCTCTTCGACAGTCGCCAGCCAGGATGCACGTAGCAGGATGCCGCAAATGAAGCGTGAGCTGCCCAGTCGCAGCATGAATCTGGATGCATTGCGTCGCACCGAGTACGATGTCCTCATCATTGGCGGCGGTGCTGTTGGCGCCGGTTGCGCCTTGGATGCGGCAACGCGTGGCTTGAAAACCGCTCTGGTTGAGGCTGATGATTTTGGTAGCGGCACCTCATCGAAATCGAGTAAGCTGCTACATGGCGGCCTCAGAGATCTAGATCAGGCCATAGCTCATTTGGACGGCTCTGCCTTTCGACGTGTCCACTCCTCGCTGAAGGAGCGTAGTAATATTGCCAATATGGCGCCGCATTTAAATCAGCCGGTGCCGATAATGCTGCCATTGCATCATTGGTGGCAAACGCCCATCTACTGGGCCAAACTGCATCTGTATCATCTGATGGCACCTGGTCCAACGAAGGGTTTCCATTACATCAACTCCCGCGAGGCACACGAACTCTTTCCGATGATGCGCCGCCAACTCTTTGGCGCCTTCATCTTCTACGAGGGGCAGCACGACGATGCCCGAATGTGCCTGGCTGTGGTGCTGACTGCTGCCCGGTATGGAGCCGATGTGTGCAATCACATGAAGGTGATTAAACTGCTGCGCGACAAGCAGAACATGGTTGTGGGTGCCAAGGCAGTTGACCAGCTGACTGGCAACTCGTACAAGATACGTGCCAAGATTGTTATCAATGCGACGGGTCCGTTGAGCGATGCCATTTCCCGGCTGGAGGATGCCGACGCGACGCCACAATGCATCCCCAGCTGGGCATCGCATCTGGTGCTGCCCCACTACTACTGTCCCGAGCAAGTGGGTCTCTTTGATCCGCATCCCAAGCATGGCTCGGCCATATTCTTTTTACCCTGGCTGGGGCACACACTGATGGGCACGGCGGAGGAGCGACGCGATCCGATGGAGGGGCCACATCCTACTGAAATGGATGTGCAGTATCTCTTGGATGGCATCAGGCGCTATATTAATCCCAACTTTGATGTGCGTCGCTGCGATGTTCTCGCCGTTTGGGGTGGCTACAAGCCGCTGCCGATTGAATCCTCAGAGCTGGCGGATTCGAGCATGGGGAATCATGTCATCTCGCTGGGGCCGGGTAAAATGATCTCGATTGTGGGCGCCACATGGACATCGTTTCGTCTGATTGCCGAGCAGGCAATCGATGCAGCCATTCGAAATGGGGGCCTGGAACCGTTGCGCCTCAACTCGATAACGGCGAAATGTTGCAAATTGGATGGTGCCATTGGCTGGTCACCCAACATGTTTATACGCCTCGTGCAGGACTTTGGCCTGGAGCGAGATGTGGCCAAACACTTGTCCGACACATACGGCTCCAATGCGTTCAAGGTGGCCGTTTGTGCCAACTCGTGTGGCGGCTCCTGGCCAATTGTTGGCAAGCGGCTGCACAACGAGTTCCCCTACATTGAGGTCGAGGTGCAGCAGGGCGTCAGGGATTATGCCTGCACCCTGGTGGATATGGTGGCGCGACGGCTGCGCGTCGCATTCCTCAATGTCCAGGCGGCTGAGGAGATATTGCCGCGTTTGGCCAACGAGATGGCCCAGCAACTCAATTGGTCGAAGAAACGCAAGGCCACCGAAATCAAAGAGGCGCGCAAGTTTCTCAACACCCAAATGGGACACAGTCCAGCTGATGAGCCAGACAATTTGAACATACCCATCAAATTGACGGTGAATCAGGTGCAGAAATATGCTGAAATTTTCAGGAATCTCGACGAGAATAATACGGGTTTTGTGTCCATTAGTAAATCGTGTACGGCCATGAAATCGTTTGGGGTGAAAGAAGTACCCGTCGATCTCATGCACAACGTGCTGCGCGACATCGATTGCCATGCGCAGGGCAAAGTGAATCTTTACGAGTTCCTGCTGCTAATGTCGGCCATTGTGCACGGCGACACGGCCTATTTGCACTACGCCAGGATGAGTCTCGATCAGAAACATTCGGCGATTAGCAATCGCAGGCGTAGCAGATTTGAGATACCCGTGGCGAGATCAGGAGGTGGATTGTAATCGTTAAGTTGTTAACGAAATTTCAGTTTGCGTACTTTTTAAACAACTTTATGGCTTGCCAGATCGATGGAAATTGATGTGTAGTGCTGCCATATCGTTGTTGAGAGTGTTGAACAACGCTGACGAACATTTCGAATTCACATTTGCAACTGAAATTAACAATTAATGAATTCTTCGTAATTAAATCGAAATGTATTTTGTACTGTGGTTGGATTTATTTGAATTTGTAAAACCTCACGCTGAGTTTGGATACTAACACATTTTGCGTTATTTTCGTTTAAACTTTAAAATCTTGTAACGTTGTATATACTCTCTTGACAAGACTATCTGGATTTATTTGTATTTATAACATTAGATATATATTTATATGTTTTTTTGTTTTTTTATCTTTTGCAACAATTATGATAACATGCTAACAGTGTGTTTGAATATATTGCAGCATTTGTTCCGCCAGGTAAAACATTTCATTTATGTTTGTATCTTATGTATTTATGTCATTCACATGCAAAATAAAACAATCTTAAGAGTGTGCTTTGTGTGTGTTTTAAATAAATCGAAATACTCAAAAAAGAGAAACATAAACTAAAATAAATAATTTTGGTTTTTACAGAATATGTAATAAAAAATATAAATAATAATTGTTGCTATGTATGTTTTTTACATGTATAGTTAGATGTATGCATGAGAAATACATTTTTTTTTTTTTTTCATATGGATTCTTTGAGTCTTAGTGCTTAACTTTGACCTGAGTTGAGACATTTCTTTTTATTGTTTAACTATTAATAGATAAATGAATTGCTGTTTCGATTTTAGTGTATATATATGAAACAAAACATTGATATTGACCATTGATTCTGCAATGCTTTTGTGCACTGGGCGTGATAATTGGTAATTTTATTGTGGTGCATTTAACAACACTCTAAGCGACGGCATCTGTGTCGCATTCCTCCTCGACGGTGATGTACATGCCCTCCTCCTCATAGGCGGAATCGTGCTTGGCCAGGATTCTCAACAAGGGACGCAAACGCAGCCACCACTGTTTCTTCGGTATGCGTTGACTAAATTGAAAAATTTCAATTAGATAATAAAATATAAATTTGTATAAAATGCCAGGCTTACTCAAAGTTGGTCTCGCCGATGAGATCCACCAGCGGGGTGAAGCGATACTGACGCGAAACGATGCCGAGCAGTGTTGCCGTATCGTTTGATTTGCAATTGACGACACCGTTGGCATCGATGTTGTTCTTGATCTGGGCTGCCAGCCAGTCGACACACTTGGCAGCCATTTTGGTGCCCATGTTGCGATCGAAGGGTGTGGGTGAGCCACCCTGTTGCATGTGTCCCAGGATATTCATGCGGCAAGTGAAGAGACCCTTGCCCTCCTCCGAGTACAGGCGATAGATGAAATCAGTGGTGTAATTCTCACTGGCCTTCTCATTGCGCAAAATGAGACCGCGTGAAACGCCCTCGGCCATCTTCGAGGCCATGTGGTAGACATCCTGTTGCAGGTCCTTAATGGAGAACTTCTCCTCGTAAATGTAGGCAGCATCCGCGCCGCCAGCCAAGCCGGCCAGTGTGGCCAAATAACCGCAATAGCCACCCATTGTCTCAATGACGAAGACGCGACGCTTGGTGCCCTGAGCCGATTGGCGAATGCGATCGCAGATTTCGGTGATCTCGTTGAGGCCAGTGTCGCAGCCCAGCGAGAACTCAGTGCCGGGCACATTATTCGATATGGTCGATGGAACGACAACGATCGGTATGCAAAACTCTGGATAATTGTCACGCTGATCGGAGATTTGGCCAGCGGCATGATAGCTCTCGAATCCACCGATGATCAGCAGACCATGGATCCTGAACTCCTTGAGGCGAGCAGCGATCTCCTTGAACTTGCCCTCGGGCAGAGTGCGCTTGGTGCCCAAAAATGCACCGCCCTGTCCAACCCAACCAGACACATCCGACCTGCATAGGCACATGAGAAATTTGATTAAATTAAGCATAAATATAGAATAATTTGTATTTGTTTTTGTATTTATACAGACCAGCCCAGCTCGCGAACATTGCCAGCAATGAGACCCTCGACGCCATCGTTGATGCCATAGACAACATCGCCGCGATAGATGGCATTGCGGACAAAGCTGCGCACCGCCGCATTCATGCCGCAAGCGGGTGCACCAATGTGCATCACAGCCAGCCTGTAGCCTTCGATCGGTTTGCCATTCTCATCGAAGCATTCCTTGGGCGGCTTCAAGCGCGTCAACATCTTGTACGTTTCCAGATTGCGTTCGAAGGAACGGCCACGCAGCTTAACGGCATCCGCCCAGCGATGCTCACTCATGGCCTTGGCCACGGCCTGTGTGCGTTCAACGCACTCCATCAGTGGCACCCGCACCGTCTGGTTGCCATCCAGTGAAATGACAACGGGCAGCGATTCCGATGTTGCCTCCATCAGGGCCAGGGTTGCCTCGGCGCCCATGCGGCAAGCCTGTTTTTTACCAAAAATATGGTCAGTAAATCTATTGTGGAACCAGTTTGAGAAAAGGCTTACCAAGACACGATCAAAGGCGCTGGGATTGCCACCGCGCTGCACGTGACCCAGGACAGTGATGCGAGCGTCGTGCTTCAGACGCTCATCGATCACCTTCCTCACATGCTCGGCAGTAATCGGATGTCCCTCGCGATCCATGGCACCCTCCGCAACAATGACAATGTTCAGACGCTGACCAGCCGAACGCTCCTATTGACAAACAAGGCAAACATTAGAAAATGCTCCACACAAGGGTTGGCTGGTCTTTTGAAATGATGTTAGTAGTGCGACAACAGAAAGCAATGAACAGCATTTGTACAGATATTACAAACTAGAACAAAATAAATAAATGCGTTTAAGTTGAAAGCCGCAACGCAATAAATGTTTAAGCATTGCATGAATTCTACACTCAGAAAAAATGTACTGTCAATGTAGAAAATCGTTAAGCTGATCGAGCACCTTATTATTAATAAATTATATTTTTAAGAACCAGACTCATTTATAGATTTTACTAAAATTTAGAAAATATATGTACAATTTCCAGATTGTTTTTTAAATATGTGTACATTTTAGCAGTCGCTTTTTTCTTACTTATTTTATTATTAAGCATTCGTTTTTTACGATTTTGGACATACAACAAATTTAGATAGTTTATAAAATGCATAGAAGTTTTTTTTAAGTATTTGTTCGACGAACCGAGCTTTCGATTCTTTTTATTTCTAGAAATAGCAGTTTTTATGCTCAAAAATATTTCATAAAAACAGAATTTCAAATTTTATGAACTTTTATTTGCATATTTAGACATTTTTTTTAGAAGGAATAGCAAAGAGTTTTTCCAATTTCATAAATTTTTTCGTATAATAGAAATAATTTCTGTATATTTGGATATATATATTTTTTTTAGAAATGATTATTGAATATACAAAAGAAAAATCTTAAAATTTTCTATGCTTAAAATATCTATTCTCAATATTAGAAAAAATCTTAAAACTAAAATGGGAAATATCTTAAAATTACAAGGGATTTGTTTTATATGGTTAACGAACAACTTTCTTGTTTTCAGAGCGATATTCAACTTAGAACGATTTTCTACATTTCTGAGTGTATGCTGGGATATAGGCGAATATGGATTGATAGCAAGTGAAAGCGAAAAAGAATATAAAATATTGATATGAAGCTGTTTGCACTATATTTACTTGTCAAGCTAACAGGTGTGTATGGAAAAAAAAAAGATCCAAATTAAAGCCAATTAAATTGCCCCAATGAAAAGAATTGATAGCTACACTTGAACCCAATAAAAGCCAATTTAATTGCCAATTAATTAGTGAGTAATTTTTGCTTGAACAACGTTGGACAATAAACAGCAGCTCTTATTGACCATCTGTTAGATTTAGAAATGTTAGAATTTTCATAGGTAATAAGAAACAATAACACCACCATCGATTATAGAGAATAGAGGTTAGACTGCTGACCTGCGCTAGTTTTGTGCATAATCTCTCCTGCCATTCAAGTTCAACGGGCTCTTCGGGGATTAGCATAAAATCAGCCTCTGTGGCAATAGCCGCTGAAATGGCTAAGTAGCTAAAAACAGAAAAATATTAAACACACAGAACCGATGCAAATGTGATGATTATTTACAACATGATCAGGATAACGATAAGGAACACGAGATTATAATGGTATCATTCAACCGGTTGGGAGCACGGATCACTTGATGAATGTTAAAAAGAAAATAGAAAAGCCTGCTCTTAAAATCGACTTAATTTGAGAGATTCACCAAGCAATAAGCAAAAGTCTGATATTAAAATTGTATATGATATTTTTGCTAAATGCTGTCTGATGTGTGCCTGCTTACAGTGTGTGTGTGTGTGTGTGTGTGTGTAATGTGTACTTTATGAGTGGAGTGTACCAAACGGATCAAGAATATAGAATATAGAATATAGAATATGCGATATATATGTGTAGAGAAAGAAATCCACAAATATATTGTTCAACTTCTTGCCTGAGCTAATTGAGTGCAAAGTCTATCTGGCCAATCGGTTTTCGGTGGCATTTCGGGTATAAATATGAAATCAGCCTCGCTGGCCAGGCCACCAACAAGCGCTAGATAACTGTAAAAATATGGAGTATTATAGGTTACAGATAATACACATACATATATTAAAATGTTAGATCCACAACAAAGTCGAATAACTCAAAGGGCGGAAAAAGATCAAACGAGACAACATTCGATACGAATGAAATACATAAATTGTTTATTACGATATATGAACAAATAAAGAGGAGGTTTTCAGGCACTTGTCAACAAAAAAAAAAAAAAAACAGACCAAAAAATATATTCAGGCGTGCTCCAATTTAAGCAAATCTTTGCCGTTTTTGCCAAAAGAATTTCGTTTTCGTTTTTGGTTGCTCTAAATGAAGAAACATTTTGTTGGCGATGTCAATTTTAATTCAATACTTTTTTTTGTTGATCAGATATACATTTGAACAACAGCTGTTTTAATTGCTTTAATAATTATTTAACAACAAAACTGAATTGAGGAAAAAAAAAAGAGATGTCAGAAACTGCTTGGGCTGAGGCCTATAAAATATTCTATGGCCAACATAAATGCGTTAAAAATGTTAGCCTCAAATTCAATTTAAATTTAAATTTTTCGCCTGCTAAATTGAGTTTTTAGCGCCAAGAAATTTTGACTAAATTATATTTATTTTCGAATTTTATTTAGTTTAAATTACTTTTATTTGACTTGTAATAAAGCTGAAGCAATCAAAAGTATTAAAAATATAATCGAGCAAAAACGGAAAGAGTATTTTTGTTGACAGGTGTTACAGAAATAGAAGACAAAAAAACGGAAAGATTTTGCCATTTTACATTTTTGAACGATCAAACGGAACAGAAAGCAACATTTAAGTACCTTTCACAATTATCAGTTTGTTTTTTATATTAGTATATAACATTAGGGGTATATTTGTATGACTTTCACAATCTGCTATTACTGAATCTATTCAAGTCTCCAATGAAATTTTGTGTAGTCAAGTTAAATCTCTATTCAATTTATAGTATTTAAGTATATTAAAATAAACGCTCAACAGATAAGCTATAGCTCTAATACGGATTGTCTTAATCGCGAGCTGGAATTGTTCGACTCTTGTTTTCGTGTCAGAGATATGGATAAGAACATCAAATGCTTGAATTGGAGAGAAATGTATGGACAAATCAGATGAGACACTCATTGATCTGGATCGCTTGCTTGCCTGTTCCAGCTTGAGTATGAGTCTATCGGGCCAATCTTGTGGAGGCGGCAACTCTGGCAGAAAGACATAGTCTGCCTCGGATATAATGCCAGCTACAACAGGTAAATAACTGCAGGGTAATGAACGTATTTAGCATTACCAATGCAAATCGGCCAGAGAGCAGAACAATTTTAAAGTAGTTACGCCACACGATCTCAGACACGCTAAATATATTAGCAGCCAAAAGGACAAATACGCCGGACAACTGGATCACTTACCCACAATGACGACCCATGACCTCCATGATGAAGGTGCGCTGATGTGAGTAGGCCGTGCTGGCAATCGCATCGATTGCCTCAATAATCCGATGCAATGCCGTGTCGGTGCCGATTGTCATGTCCGTGCCACAGAAATCGTTATCAATCGAACCCACCTTGAACACAATAATAATAAAATGTTATTGATATAATAAATTCACTCCTCATTCACTTTTCATTCGTCTCTTACCAATCCAACAATGTGGAGCACATTGTACTTGTTCCTCTGCTCGGTGGTGATGGTTGAATTCTTCGCGAGCTCATCGAGAAGGCTGGACCACTCCTGACGGAACAGATTGGCGCCAGTTAGGGAACCATCGCCGCCAATTACCACCAGATTGGTAATGCCACGTTGCACCAAATTGTTGGCGGCCTTCAAGCGACCAGCGCGCTCACGGAAGTCCTGGCAACGGGCGGAGCCGATGATGGTGCCACCACGATGTATGATCGAGGATACAGATGCCCAATTTGCTTCCTGAATGCAATCACCGCCATCGACCATGCCCTGGTAGCCTTCCCGGATGAAATACGCCTGTTTAATCACAAACGAAACGAAATTTGTTTGAATACATTTCAGTTAAACAAGTTTGCAAGACTTATTTAAATTATTTATTTTATCTTATCGTAAAACAGAGAAATACCTTTCTGACGTCATGCTTAACTTTGTTTTCTATTTAATTTCAATTAAATATTTAAAATAAATTGTAAAACGAATGCAATTTATTTAAACTTTATAGCAGAAGGAATTAAATTCAAATTACATTCAAAGCCGCAGAATTATGCAAAGTGCATTTGAATTAACTGGAAACGAGTTGAATTCTGCATAACAAAATTGTTGCCATAAAAAAGTAGCTCAATTTCAAATTGATTTGAAAATGGAAAAACAAAAAGCGCGAAAATTTAAAATGAAAAGTGACATTCAAGGAAAATGAAAGTGACTTTGAGAAAACAGCCTCTCAACAAATTATTCATTGCGAAAAGAGACATCATCAAACAATTCTGAGTAATTTATTTCATTTTCAATTATTTAAATTTCGCTACTTTTCAACGGAAACAAGAAAGGCTAATAAAACCGAAACTGTTAATTTGGCAAACAAATAAAAGGCTCGGGAAATTAACACAACTTATTTTTGATGTTTGCCAATCAATAAAACTAATAAGCATTAATTAATCTATGTAATTCACTTTTTAAACAATAACCGCATTTTCCCAGCTAATTTTGCGTGTTCGTTTTTGTAAGTCGCCCGAAATAAACTCAATGTCAAATGTGTGCACACACACACACGCACACACACACACACACGCACGCACACACAGATACAAGTTGTGTGTTTGCGTATGTCTGTGTGTGGGTCGCTCTTATTTGATTTAAATATATGTTGTTTTTTTTTCTCTTGTTTTTTCTTTCTTTTCAGTCGGACATGGGTTATCTAACGGCACTTGACACCTGCATAGTATGCTAATTTCACTAATTGTTTAAATTATGCTATAAATTTGTGAGCGATTGCAGCTACAAACATATAGATATATATACATGTATACATATATACATATTTGTATGTATATATAGTATACAGTTCAATGGCTGAACTTGGTCGCATTAACTGATAAGCAAAAGTTTGTGTGTGGGCATATATATAGTATATATGTATATATAGCACATACAGCATTTACCTATACCAAGGCAAAAGCACTTGGCAGAGGTCAAAAACTCACCTTGCATCCCAAATAGATGGCCATACGGACACAGGCTCGCACAGCCGCATTCATGCCCTGGGAATCGCCGCCGCTGGTGAAGACGGCCAAACCCTTGTCGCGCTGCGAGCCGCGCGCAAGGAAACGTTGATGATTTTCACCAATCATTTTTTTTTTTAACTAATTCACTTTCTTTTTTTTTTTAGCAAAGTTAATCGATTCGAAAAACAAAAGAGTAACACACACACACACGCACACACGCGACTTGGTTTTGAATGAATCACTAGATCGTAAGCCGTGCAAGTGCAGAAGACTTTGTGGGATGACAAGAATTTATGATGAGTATGCTGCGGATGCGGATGCCGTTTGCGTCGTCGCCTGCGAGACGATTTTCAGTAACTGGCTGCGAGAGCGAGCGAGCAGCGGCGGTAGTCGACGAGCACCAAAGGCTTTTCGGCTTTGACGTTTCAAGGTGACCTCTAAACGCAGCAAACGCTTTTTATGTGTGTAAAGCGCAACTACACAGCCGAAACTGACACACTGATGCAACAAACTGGTCGACTGGCGTTATTTGATTTATGTTGAAATGCACTCGGCTCGCCTTTTTAGACTATGTTTCATTAATACAACGGTTTACAATGGCGATGCGGCCGTGTTTTACAACCAAAATGTTAACCCAAATGTGGGTGAAAAAAATGTCAATTACTATTGGACTCTTTTTTTTTCTTTTTTTTTTGTTTACCTCACACTCGAGAGAGTGTCAAAATGACAGCTGTGTAACAGCTGTGCTCGCGTCTAGTGGTTAAAAGCTCTCTCTCGCACATGCTCAGAAGCTTTTTGTAGTTGTGCTGCGTTGTGTACTCGTTAGCTTTTTGAATGCTAACCGCTAAAAGTGATTTGCGAATTGCTTACGTATGCATAGAGTGGTTTCTCGAAATCGGTAATTTTTTCAAATGTGTGAACGCCTTTACGTAATGCTCCAATTTCATTCCCATCAGCATCACCACAAATGTTTTTTCGCTGCTGGTAGAAACGAGTTTACCTCACATTAATTGTTAATCTTTCTACATTACTCACATTTCTGCCAATCATTGTATGAATATTTCTTAAATTTAGCATGCACACAGAATTTGGACAGTTACAAAAATTAGAATGAGAACAATTAAAAGTGGCCAGATTCACAGAATTACTAAGTTCACCAAGATTATGTGTCCAATAATTGTGCTTGCGCCTTAAGCAGTAATCAACGATGCCATCGATTGCATTAATTATGGACAGAACTTCAACAATATTATTGCACAAGTAACAGTAATACAAATCATCGTCATAATCCTGCAGGGCGGCTAAACAATTAAACTTTTCCAATGGACCCAAACACTTTGACATTCTTTCATTAAAGGCAGTCAACTTTGCTGACGAACAATCTTTGGGTTGGGCGTCTTGTTGCTGCCATTGCATATTTTTGAGCTGAATCGTTAAAAGTTGTTTCCGTTATTTTCTACGTAGAATTTGAAAAGTTGAAATACTCACTCCATTGAACTGTACTTCATTACGCTCGCTCGATTCTTGTAAGGGACGATTTGATGGGCAGTTTTGAGAGTTTGGACGAATTTCTTGTGATTGGAAGAATCTATGCAAAACACTTAAGATTTCATTCAAATACTTTTCTATTGCATTACCTGGCTGTTAAATTTGTGAATACTCGCAATTTGATTGGATTCATACCCATTTAGTTATTGACCAAAATTTTGCCGATAATTTTGCATAAATCGCATTTTAAATATTGACTCTGAAAGTTTGCTTACAAAATTACAACCCATTTAATAACATACTTCTATAAAGAAAACTCGCACACTCGGTTCTAAGTTAAGATCATATTATATATAACTTCGAATAGAGAGAGAGAGAGAGAGAGAGAGAGGGAGAAAGAGGGAAAAGTAAGGGGTTGTAGTAATTGCGAGAGACACTGTAAAAGAGAGGGAAAGATATCGAGAGAGAGGGAGGGAGAGAGAAAGAGGGAAATTGGGAGAGTGATATTAAATGCAGGAGTGATTGAGAGAGAGAGGAACTTTTAAGGACTTTTAGAGACAGCTAATAAGAAAGTCAGATTGTAAGAGAGAAAGATATACACAAGGAAAAAGACTAAATTATAATTTGGAAATCACTAAATCAAAAGCAAAGGATCTAACGTGATATCGTCAACATCGATTAGAGTGGCACCTATTTTGAAAATGGTGAATTCATAATTTGAATTAAAGAAATGTTAATCAACTTAATCTCATCAAATTAACAGTACTTTAAGAATTAATTTTCTCTAGATTGGTTCGAAGATAAGTAAAATATCGCTGATTTATGTAAGATACGCCTTTTAAATATAGCAAATAAATATCCTAAATTAAAATGTAGGCATTCATGTTTCCCTTCGAGGACTCAAAGCAATTTAAAATATTGACTGAAATTAATTCAAATTTATTCGCTTGGAATTTGAATATAGTTTCTTACTTTGTCTACATCGCATCTAAAATTGGAGTTGCCGAGAACATGTTTATAATACAGAACTTAAAGTATTGAATGAGTTAAATATTAATAAATAAAATATTGAATAAATATTGAACTGTAAACTTAATTATTTATTCAACTTAATGTTATGCAATATACTGTTTATATAAATGCTAAAATAAAGCAACTTAGTTTAATATGATTAATTATGTTGCCAATAAGCGGATTCATGGACGACCATCGCTGGCTGGATATGTGCCAAAGTGGGGCAACCCGTTAATGTCAAGGTAATTTCGAAATCCTGTTTCAAAATGGTCAGCAATTGCTCCACGCCACGCTGTCCGTTGGCAGCCAAGCCCCACAGCGTTGGGCGACCGATGAACACAGTTTGGGCGCCCAGAGCCAAGGCCTTGAATATATCGATGCCCTGCATGATGCCGCCATCCAACATGACGACCATATCTTTGCCCACGGCGGCAACAATCTCTGGCAGCACCTCAATTGTGGCTGGCGTCGTATCCAGCTGTCGTCCGCCATGATTGGATACAATCAGGCCGGCACAGCCAAAGTCACGAGCCAGCAGCGCATCTTCGACGGAGAGGATGCCCTTGAGCACGATGGGCAAATGGGTGAGTTGCTGCAGCCATCTGATGTCCTGCCACGTAATGCTCGGATCATAGTTGCAGGCCACATATTCATTCAGACCCGAACCGCCGCACTTGGACACAAATCCTTGGGTGCACGCCGCCTTGAAGTTGGCCAAAGTGAGATGAGATGGCAGACTTAAGTGATTGCGTGCATCCGCTCGACGATCGCCATTGATGGGCGTGTCCACAGTCAAGACCAGCGCCTTGAAGTTGGCACGCTCCGCCCGGCGCACCAGTTGCTCAGTCAAACAGCTGTCCAGGAAAAATAGTTAGAAGTGGCAATGAGCAGAGCAGCGGGCCAATCAAACACTTACCGATCCCTGTATATGTAGAGCTGAAACCATTTGCATGTGTCGGGCGCTGCAGCAGCCACATCCTCGAGAGATGTGGTCGACAGTGTGCTCAATATGAATATGGAGCCGGCTTTGCCCGCTGCACGTGCGCTGCCAATCTCTCCATCCGGATGGGCCAGCTTCTGCATGGCAGTTGGCGCAATGCCGAGTGGCCAATTCAGATGCTCTCCAAGGATTTCACAGCTGGTGTCCAGCTTCGAAACGTCGCGCAAGCAGCGCGGACGCAAACGCAATCTGTAAAAATGTGTCAGATACAAAAATGTATAATTATTTATTTATATTATATTTATTTATATTTATATGAAATTTACTACTTGTAATTCCCAAAAATATTTATATAGCAAAAAGTGCAATTCGCAAAATATCGAAATTGTTCGCAGTTGAAAAAAATTATTCAAGTTTTGCGGTGAGTCTTAAAAAGTCAAAATGAAATAGAATTTTTAAGCCGTTTTTATGTAGGCCTTCCAAGTAAAGCGAACACCGATTTTCCACTTCATATATTTAAATTTAAAAAAGGTGTCTAATAATAAATATTATAAACAATAGATATTAATAAACACACCTTTTGTAGGCCTCGCGATTGAGATTCAGGGTCACTTGCTCCCCAGCGCCACTCCTGTAGTAGTCCAAGGCATTCGGCTCCAGCTGCCCATTTGCCTTTTGCTCAAAGTCGGCGACAGAAACCAGCGACATTGTTCAGTTATTTTATATATATCTATATATATGTATTGTTTAGTTTTCAGTTTATAATTTGCTTCTCTTTGGCTAGCTTTCAGTTCTGAGCTGGAGGCGTGTTGAATGCTTGCTTTTATACTTTTGATTGGTTCCGACTACGAAAGAGATAGCAAAATGTATATATAAAATGTATATAATAACTGTAAAAATACACCAAATTAATGCTTAAAGTATGACAAATATATTTGTGTGTTACTTTTACTATGAACAGCGATATTAATTTATGATATGTGTTTATATATAATTATATCAATATTTAATTAATATTTCTTTACTATTAATTTCTAGTCACTATTTCATTTAGCTTATAGCAGTAAAATAATACTTATTCTAATATATATTAATTTACTTGTACATATTTAAATATTTTTTCTTTTGCATTTTAATGTGTTAAAAATTCGAATAATTTCGCAAAGTTTGACGAAAGTTGCGGATAAATAATTATAATTACCGGCTACTTTTTGTTTGCTTCAAACCTGATCAATTAGCTCAGGTTGACAACAGTCGACTGAAGCAAAACATAAACAGAGAAGCCAAATGCCGAGAGAGCCTCGACTTTCTCAATAGTATTGGTGACTGTCAAACAGTTTACAATACCAACGCACATCTTACGCTCCATTTGAAGCCAATGCAATCTGTGTGAGCAGAGAGAGAGTCACAGAGAGCAGTGCCTCGTTTGAGTGTGTTGGTGAGTTCCATGCGATTACCAATACACACAAACACTTACGCTCATGCATGAAAGCCGAGACTGTCGATGTGAGCTCATGTATAGAAGCAGCCCGTTGAGCAGTTGAATGCTTCGTGAAATTGAGAGACTTGCGAAGAGAGCATCGGGTTGTATGAGTGTATTAGTGAGCTACGTGCAAAACACCCATACTTATGAAGATTTACGCTCATTTTGTGTGCTGTTAGAAATATGTGTGGGAATACTCGGAAAACACAGTATTCGACGCAATGCTACGGCTAGCAGATGCCCTCAGGCCGTCAGCCAGTTAGGATCACATCAAGAAGAAGTTGGGATCACATCAAGTGGAAGAATTGGTGGAATTGAAACTTCTTTAACTTCCCTAGAACAAATCGTATCAAAGTCATTTGAATGTGAAACATGTGCCTATGTGGAATTAATCTTTGTCCCATGCTCGAGTCAAATCTATTATAAGTGTTTATTTGACCAATACCAGTCTGAAATCTAGAACGCAATAATCTGGTTTCGCTTGAAATGCTCTGGTGTTTTTCCATTTGACTTTGGTTGTCAACAACAAGCAAAGCAACATGCCACATGTATTATTTAGCCTCGTAGATAAGCAACCTAGTTAAGAGCTGCAAGAGGTAGGGGGGGCGCGTGCTGAGGAACATGTGTGACGGGCACTCTGAGATGGAATACAGGGTGCCGCATAATTTGTTCTGTTATTCAGCTATGCTTTAAACTTCTTTTAAGCTGCAAACCTATCCAAAATGTTGCAAGCTGAACCGAACCGATCCATTTGTGTGTGATGCAACGATGAGCGTAATTCTGTTTTAGTATTGGTGATTTGTACAGAACTCACTAACACTCCCATACCAACTGTGGCTCTCTTCCTCAATGCTTCTCTAATTCACGAAGTGCCGAGCAAATCAACAGTTTTCTATACGTGAGACAATCGTTGAGCTTCAGCGTGTGCATGTGTTGGTAACTACATTGAACTCACCAACACAATCAAGCAGAGCACTGCTCTCTGTGCTCAGAACACAGAACTCACATGGATCTCATAGCGAATGAGAATTGGGTCTCAAATGAGCGTAGAATCTGCGTTGGTATTGCAAATTGTATGAAAGTCACCAATACTATTAAAGAAGTGGCTGCTCTCTCTGCTTCTGGGCTCTCTGTTTATGTTTTGATTCAGTTTGGATTTGGCAGTTATAGATTTTAGAACAGTTTAATAATTATTTGTCAATGAATGTCATTTAATACATTTTAATAATATCAGCACAAACCTGAAAAATAGCCAATGACGAAATTGTATCATTTTTGTTTTTGAAAAACATTTAATATGAATAAATGTCATTTAAAACATTTAAAGAATTTTATCAGCAAATTGAAGAATTGCCAATGACAACATTAAAACAATTATGCTTATAGAAAAAATAATATATTATAATTATCTTCTTATTATTATTATTACACAGATCAGTAAACCAAGCATGTTTTAGCTCGTGTCAAATAAACACAAATTTACAGTTGTATATAATAATATATGTATGTGTGTGTTTGTGTATGTATGCTAGATAAGACCGCCTTTGACAACGTTCGTTAGACCGGTCTCCATATCTCTCTCTCCCTCTCTCTCTCTCTATTTTCCTCTCTCACTGTCACTCTCCTTCTCGTTCGTTCTTACTCTTCGTGGCTGTGGGCTGAGCGTATAAAAGGTCTCAGCTCAGCACAGTTGTCATTCAGTGCGATCAACAAACTGAGCAAGTAAACAGTTAAGCTTATTTCTCCTTCCACAAGTTTTATAAAAGCGAAAGCTGAAAATCAATCAAAATGCGTCTGGGACAAACAATGCCAAACTTTAAGGCGCAGACCACCAAGGGACCCATTAACTTCCACGACTGGCAGGGAAACTCGTGAGTTTTATAACGGTTAAGGAAGAGAATATATTAATAATATTTAACGATTAGAATGTCAGCAGTTGGTTTATTTATTATACTTTTATTTTACTTATATGGTTAATATCATTCTTAACCCGAATTGCAGTTGGGTTGTGCTCTTCTCACATCCCTCCGATTTTACGCCCGTTTGCACTACGGAATTGGGCCGCATTGCCGTCCATCAGCCGGAGTTTGCGAAGAGGAACACAAAGTGCTTGGCCCACTCTGTGGATGCACTCGATTCGCATGTGGATTGGGTGAATGACATCAAGTCGTATTGCCTGGACATTCCCGGCGAGTTTCCTTATCCCATTATTGCGGATCCCACACGCGATCTGGCCGTCTCCCTGGGCATGCTCGATGAGGATCAGAAGAAGGATCCCGAGGTGGCCAAAACAATTCGTGCCCTCTTCATCATTAGCCCCGATCACAAGGTGCGCGTGACCATGTTCTATCCCATGTCCATGGGTCGCAATGTTGAGTGAGTAAATCTGAGTAAATCGCTGAAGCTGCAGCAGCTTCTTAACTCTATTTCTTCTTCCTCTTTCCCCCTAGTGAGATCCTGCGTTGCATTGATTCGCTGCAGTTGACCGATCGCTTGAAGGTGGTTGCCACGCCAGCCAATTGGACAGTGAGTATTACTCTTAGATATGGCCTATAGAACTGATTTACATATATATGTATTTCTCTTCTTCTTCTTCTGACTGTAGCCTGGCACAAAGGTGATGATCCTGCCCAGCGTCAGCGACGAGGATGCCCACAAGCTGTTCCCCAAGGGCTTTGACAAGGTCTCCATGCCATCGGGCGTTAATTATGTCCGCACCACGGAGAACTATTAAAAGTCTTCTTCTTCTTCAGCTTCTTCTTCTGCTTCTTCTTCAACTTCGTCTTCATCTTTTTGGGCCAACTTTACAAACTATTGAATTTTGTTATTCTTATTGTACATCTTTTAATTTTGTTTAACTTTTCTGATAATGAATAAATAAGACAGTGATTTAATTGAAACTCTTTTTGTTTTAGTAATTTCTTAACTTAAATTTTCTTAGTATGTATTAATAAATAACAAATTGATTTCACTTAAACTCTTTTACTTTTAAATTGATATAATCTAAATTTCATGGTGGGTTTTTCGAAAATTTAGAAAATGTTTAATTTTCAGGGTGTTCTTGAAGAATTCTTTTATTAGCTATTTTGTTACTTATTTTTAGACTTAAAAATTAACTTCCAATTGAACTAATTCATCTCTAAGGAAGCCGAGCCAGTAAATTGCATTGCTTGGTTCTGAATTTTACAAAATTGTTCCTAATATTTAGAAATCACTTCTAAAATCAAGAAAAACCTTTTATTTTTATAGCGATTTTCATTAACTAAAATCTATGGCCGATTTTTTCCTCTGGGTGTAGACAAACTACAAACTACTTAAAACTCGTTGTTGCCTTTATTAATATTTACTTATACCTATTCAGGTAGATGCAATTTACATGTTAAACGACAGTCAAATCGACAGGTGCGAAAAAAAAGTCATTGCAAACAACTGCAAAGCTTAAACTGTCGTCAAACAAGCTTCGATTTTAGTTTTTTTTCCCGCACACTAGCATAATTAGTTTGAGAAGCATTGCATTGATACAATAGACTGAAATAAAAAATTAAACATTGCAATTAATTAGTTCATATTTTACTAATACAGCGCAAGCATTCGTCGGCATGTTCAATATTTTGGCAGGTAGTGTAAAGCTTGCAGCAAAGTTTGAAGCTTTTACGATGTAACGGCTTGCGGGCAGCTGTTTCTGATAAGCACAACAAATACAAAAACAACAACAATAGCAGTGTAGCAGCGTTGCCGCTGTTGACGATTCTTCACTTGCACCGTTGCTTTGGCGCTGTTTTCTTTGTGCTCCTGAGTCAGTTCAAATTGAGCCTGGCGCGCGTTCGGTTCTCCGCTACTCAGGCAACATTAAAAAGCACAATTAACGGTAAATGAAAGGCACAAATGTGCGCTGTGTTTGTTTCTTCTTGTGCGTTTTGTTTGCTGTTTGCATTTGTGTCGAAACTTTTGTGTGTCGCGTGTGCTGCTTCTCCATTTACGTCAGAGTGTGTGCGTGCGTGTGTGTGTGTGTGCATGTGTGTGAGTGCGTGTGTTTCTGATTCAAAAATATGCCTGCACTCAGATTGGCCAAAGTGATCTGATCGCGTATGCGAGTCGTGTCGTGTTTCTTGTGTGTTTCCATTATTGTTTGTTCTTATCTCATTCTCTATCGATGCCAAAAACTACTAAATTAATGCTAGGCAGTCGCCACCCGTAAAAAGTTTTGTGTCCATGCAGCAAATGCACTAACAACAACAACAACAACAACAACAGCAGCAAGAGCAGTCATCCAAAAAGTTTGGTGTCAAAAGTTTTGATGACTATGCGCATAAAATATACTGGCAAAATTTACATCTTTGGCAGTTAAGTGCTAAGGAGCCGTAAAAGGTAAAAAGATTTCCTCTCCTCTCTCTCTGAATAATGCATTTAATTATCGCACTATACAAACAAGAACAACAAAAAAGAGAAAAACAAAAAACAAAAACGTACAAGCAACTGAATAAATATTCCTTCTGTGTTGACTTTTATTTTCGATAGTCGTCCTTTGGGAATCGAACCCATTTATTTGGCATGCAGATAGCGACAATATTTGATTGGTTTCCACATTTGCTGTCCACAAGGAGAGAGAACTTTGCTCGTCAACTGGCACTGGCACCGGCACCGGCACTGGAACTGAAACTCAAACTGACAACTGAAACTTAAACAGAAACTGAAATTGATACTGAGAGCTGATTGAGAGCACTCCACAAAGTTAATGAAATTTTGCATTTAGAATGCGTTCATGGAATACCAATTAAAAGCATCGACACTTTGCAATTGTATTTTACTAATATGTCTAATTTTAATTTTAAATGGCTTTGTAAAAAATCAAACAAAATGTTCACAATAATTTTTAGTTTTATTATTATTTTTTTAAGTTTAGTTTAATTTAGTTTACATTAATTTGAAATCAAATTGATAAACCGAAACTAATTAAAGTTCTAATTCCGATTCTGGTGTGTGAAATAAACAAAAATTCTGATAGAAACGGTATTTTCCCTAACGTTTTACGTTATCTGGTTACGTATTGGTGCCTTGATTTTTACGGTATGTTGCCGGTACCGTTGCGTCAACCTGCACAAACACATTCGCATGTACACAAATAAGTAACGGGTTTTATCTTTATGTTACACTGCGACTTTTTGGGTCAGATACGATATGTTCGGAAAAACTAATATCAGTTCCGGTATTTAATATATTTTAAGCTCATTTCTAATTTAGCTTCTGATTCTGATTGGAAATTTCTATCAGTAAGCAAGCGGTCCCGATTCCAGTTTCGGTTTGACACCCTTTTAAAAATCAATTCTGATTTTAATCAAATGATTTGTAATTAGTTTGTAGTAAATTTATTAGTTATTGTGAATTGTGAAATTTCATTTAACTTTGCCTTTTTGTGAAGGAAATTATAAAATTAATTCCTATTACGTATTTTAGCAAATGATTTATTATATTTTATAAAATATTAGCCAGAACTCACTTTTAGTCAGTCCTTTGACCTTAAGCAATCCTTTCAGCAAACAGTAATCACAAAATTGTGAGATTTACCTTCAGCTGTGCCAAAATGTGAAACCTTTTTCCCATATTTAATGGCTCAATTAAATTGACACACAAAAGGTTAAACTATTTGCCCTTTTTTCCTGCCCAAATTACAATATACCAAAGGTAAAACCAACACACACACACACACACACACACACAGACACACAAGTTCGGCAAACAAATGCCAAATAAATGAATATTTAAATATATAATATAAAGCTTATCAGGGATAATTTTTTGGCGGCAGCGCAAAAGTTTAGTCAGCCTGCAAGCAAAAAGGTGATAGACTGAAACAACTACAGTGCGAGAGAGAGAGAGAGATAGAGAGAGAGAGAGAGAGGGGGATAGAGGGAGAGAGACAGATGGGGATAGCAGCAAACAATAGACGGTAAGCAGCATTAGCCTTAATTATTTATAAATTTGTTATTAATTTTCTGTTTAACTTTTATTCTGTCCATTTAAAGAGCCTGCGAATTCCCAACGGAAGCTTTATAAAATGTTAATTTTAATTAAGAGCAGGCAAGCAAAAAAAAAAAAAAAAATTAATAAAAATGCTAACAGACAAATAGAGATTAAGAAAGAGATGGAGATGAGCCAACTGCAGGTGCAAGAGCAGCAAGAGGCGCTGCTCAGGAGCGGAAGGGACGAGGATGATGATGCTAATGGGGGAGAATTTGTTGTTGTTTCTCTGGTTGCACAAAGCGGGTCAAGTTTTGTCTTATAAAGTATTCCAAGTGCCTGTCAAGTCGCGAAAATAACAACAGCAACAACAACAATACGTGCTGCATTGCTAGTTGCTGCCACCGGCTTGTGCGGAGCGCCACTGCTTGCCACTGGTTGGTGGTGGCATGTGGCATGTGGGCGCGTAGAGCCCTTTGGATAATCTAACCAAACAACAGGCTGCTCAGAGGCACACAAAACAGCCACAACTGACGACTTTTCGTGGGACATTTTGTGGGACAAAGAATAATAAAGTCTGCAGTCCATAAGAAAGTAAAACAAAAAACGACAAACGACAAACATGTGAAAATGCCCAAGTGACGAATATTTAATACACTTTCCTAATTGGTTGTTTCATAACGTATTTTAGCTTAGTATTTTTCAAAGCAAACACGGCTATTTTGTATGTTTTTCTTTTAGAAAAGAATGATTGAAAAAACTCAAAATGAAACTGTAACAAAAATAGTAAAACAAATCAACATAAAATGCGCGAAAAATGCTAAATGACGAAAATTTAATCACTTTCCTAATTAGTTTTTGGATTCATTTAATATTAGCTTAGACCAAGAAGTTTATTTTTTTCAAACAAATTTTTTTGACTAGCCTAATTAAAAGTTGTAAATTTTTCTTACAAACTGGAAAAGATATTACACATTTTTAAATTTTTAAAAAATATTAGCGTAGTCAAACCAAATTATTATAATCGAATAATTATTGAAAATGTTTTTTAAGTTATACTTTACAGAAGTAAATTTTCAGTTGCTTTTCCGACTTTGGCAACAATAATTAAACACATAGAATAATGCTTGAACGTTTATAAAATGAATCGGGAATTATTATATTTTCTGGATTTCTTGCATCACCACAAAATCCTTTTCCCTCACACAAAATATTAAAACAAAGCTCTGCGAACTAAAACCCTGATTCCTCCATGCAGATTCTTAACATTTCGCGATTTTATTATGCGTATTAAATTATATATAAGATAGGCTATAACCACTTTTCCGCAAACAAACCAATAAATATTGAACGAATTATCAATAAAAAACTTTTTATACTGTTGACATTCAGGAATATATGAAATGTTGTGGAATAAGCCAATAAGATTAAGGACAGAAATCGCTTTTAATCTTTAATTTGACATTAGAATTTTTCTGTTTCTTACTGTAAATATTTGGTATACTATTTTCTTTTGTATTTATTTAATTATTTAATATGTATTTATAATAATTGGACAATTATATTAATTGTTTTCGAATGTCTTTAATAAAGAAATTCCAATTTTATTTATTGCATCATGATTATTATCTATTCCTTATAAAAATGAACACAAGTTGCTTGTATTTTATTTTCATTTATTGATATTTATATTATATTCAGTACAGTTTCGTTAGAGAAAAGTGTTGCACACCAATTAAAGGAGCTTTGCTACCCTTTTGCATGGAAATAGATAGTATATATAGTGTATGAAGCACCGTGGTTGTATATGAGAAGAAAGTTTCCGTCTCGATTGCGCTCGCCGTGAACTGGTTGTTGATGATGTTGTGGCTGGAGACAAGGGCCAAGGAGGCAACAGAAACACGACAAACAAAGTGAAAACATAAACTTGGCTAGGCAATTATTGTTGATGAATACGTACGAAATATGAACATAAGAAAATAATTTTCTATACATTCCCAGTCCACTTTAAGATAGCCAAACACGCAAAAGTTTTCTTTGCTCCGTATTTGGTTTAGCCCACAAAATAGGTTGAATATACAATATACAATACTCGTAATGGATAGGATAGTTAAAGGACAGAAAATGTTCGAGCCGCATGATAGACGATTATTTGTTATCTTACCAGACTCAATGAGGTCCTGCCGCCAGCCGGTTCTCGTGTCCTTTCAGCAAACAGTCTATAAATCAAAATATGCGTCTGCCCCTCGCCAAAACACATAATTGAGGCATTATGATAGCTGGCCAAAAGATGGTAAAAACTCATTAAGCCCACTTCCCCTTCCCATATTGTTCCTATTTTTTATGTCTGCCAGTTCGTTAATAGTGATTGGAAATTAATTGCATTTGCAACAAAAAATATAGCATTTTGTAATGATTAGCATGGGTTGTCAAAATGTGCCTAACTGTTTATGCTGAAGTGTCTAATTAGGTTTTAGACGAGCAACTTATGCATTTAATCAGCTTAATCACTTTTCATCAGAATGTCAAGCAGAACCGAGTTTAGATGCCGATTCCGTTTGTGGTATGTAAATTATAAAAATTATCATAAAGATTCCAGTATTTTCTAAATATTTTTACGATATTCGGTTAAGTTTGATTCCGGTTTGAAATGTGCCAATAAAACATTAAAAAAAAGTAAGGGACTTAAAAAGATTTTGAATTTTGATTCTGATTGCGTTCACAATTCTTTTAAATCCAATTTGAGTTTGATATTCTGCTTTTCACTATTTTGTTTTTCTTTGAAATCTTCGCTGAAAATTTGTAAAATAAAGTGTGTGCATATAGATAACAAAAATCTTGTTTCCAATGTCCATTACTGAGGTCATGGCAGCTGCCACGCGGATGCACTTGAGAGGAGTTTAAATTGTTTTCACGAATTTCAGATTGATTGTTCAGCTGATTAGTTTGACAGCGAAATGCACTTTATTCTGCGAGCAACTCTTAATAAAACCGGGACTGAAGTTCTTTCATTGTGCGCATCGATTTCTTATGCACTCCATTCGCAAATCGAATATTGTTTGTTAACAATCATTGAGTGATTCTGTCAAGCTTTGCAAAGTGTTAGTAACACGTCTTCTTTATAAATGATTATACAAGAATAAGACTAAAATAGGTCATCTGATCAAGTAACCAGCAAGAAAAGAAATAGCATTTTAGCTAAGAGAATATTTTGTTATTATTCGTTGCCTACTTTCAGGCTGAGAATAAAATATAAGTTAAATCGATTGGAAAATGAATTATTAAATCTATATGAAAATGACTATCAACTCAGCTGATCAAAAGTAAATATATATCTTATGGGGTCGGAGACGTGTCCGTCAATGCAAAGGTATGTCAAAGGTATTTCGTTGGAGCACTCTAAAATTGATGAATTAAATTCGATTTGAGTTGAGAGAAGCGAATATTAATTTTGGTCTGTGCTCGTACATCAAGAAAATCTTGTTTGTGCAAAGGATTTGCTTCAGCATTAATTCCACGCTTCAAACTATAAATATAATTGAAAAACTAATTTGAAAGTGGCTGGCAGCACCTTCTGCTCCACTGGCTTATTACACAACAGGAGAGAGTAAAAGAGAGACAAAGTGACAAATGGAGAGCCGCAACAGGAAACAGGCAACAGGCAACAGACAGCCGGGTACAAGCGCAAATTTGTTGTACTAATTAAAAACGCTTTAAGCCCACAATATTTTATGGCCCAATGCAATAACGGAAACAGGCCAATTTTTGGTGACTCAAAGACACTAATCTAATTAATGTGCCGAACATAACGCAAGCCGGAAAATTTAGAAAATTATATGGAACGCGGTTCCGAACGCACACCTGCCCAGAACCAGCCAGCTGCTAAGTAAATATATTTGTAATTGCGTACATTTTTCACAAAGAGAAACACACACATTTTCAAACGAGACCAGCAACATTTGTCTGCTTTCGCATCTCAGCTGAGATACACAAGCTGATTTGATTACGTTGCCGGCAAAAATTGAGAGAGCCTCTGACCAAAGCGAATTTGCTGAAGTGGACTCCACTTGCTTTGACTCTCTCGACACTCACTGTTGTTCAGTCCCTTTGTTCCTTTGTATCTCTGCCCATTCATCGTTCACTCGCCTGTTTTGAGAGTTGATATACTCTTTCCGAACGGAGTCCATGCTTTCATCTAAATTAGTCAGTTGCTACACTCACCAAAAAAATCGAGCTGAAATTTTCGAATTTTAATAAATTTGTTTTCGTACATTTAGAAAAAAATCTTTCTAAAGCCTAGAAAATTTTATTAGCTTTAGAGCGATTTTTTATATTTTGCTTCTTTCTGAATTTTAGAAAGTTTTTTTTTCATTTCTACATTTTAATTTTTTCTTATTTCTTATTTTCTTATAATATTTATATTATTTTTTTGTTTTGCATAATTATAAATTATTTCTATTCTTAATTCTTTGTCAATTGTATTTGAATTTGTTTTCAGGGCGATTTTCATTTTATATGTTTTATATATAGTACTAAATTCTTTTTTTGGTTTCCTTTATTTTATAAAATTATTAATAATTTAAAATATGTGTTATAAATATTAAGGAAGGAGGAATACCATTTGTAATCCTCCTAACTCCAACAAAACTAAGTACATATCCCGAGACTAATTTGGGATCCGATTTGAATTGTCTTACTTAATGTGTTACATATTTCACAATAAAACTCGAATACTTTCTGTAAGGCAATCAACAAAAACAGAAAGAAAAACAAAAACTTAATTTAACTTTGATTTGTTTGCAAGCTTCTTTTGTTATTTTATTCTATTGTGAATATTTTTTTATGCTATTTTATGTTGCAGAGAATTTTATCGTGATGTTTAAGAATACATATTAGAATTTAATTTAATATAAATATTTACATTTATATATTAGATACAATTCTATTTATAAACAATTGTGTAAATATTATTTTTTACAAGTAAATAGTTCACACCTTATAGTCATTCCGTTTTCGTCTGAAGTAATCAATTCTAATCAAATATATATATATATATATATATATATAACTAGAAAATCGATATCAAAATCCGCTTTTATATTGCTTAAGCACTAACGATACTTATAGTAAGATAAATGTTAAATTGCTCTAACTACATAGAGCACAAGACTGGTGTATGTGTTTCTTCTGAAGAGTTTCTGGTGGAGGCACTAAAGTTGTAGCACTCTCATCGGTTAATGGTAATGCACGTATTCCGCATCCTGGTTGCAGTTTCGCCAGGTCGGACACTGTGTGGAGAGTCCTCGTTTGCAAATTCGGCATATAGCTTCTGTAACCGCCGAGACCTGCAGGAAAGTCTACCTCATCAATGCCTCTCCGAGTCCTTTTGATCAGGCTTCAAATTAGACGGTGTCCACCTCCCTTTATTTACGGCTCGCCATCTCTCTTGCCAGGTGACTTTTGCCGTTCTTTGCTTGGCTTCAGTTTGTCACAAGATCCTCACATTCTTAATTGATTTGTAGTTATTTTTAATGATACTAATATTGACCAACTTAATTGTGAATAGTTGGCCGGCTGGGCAATATACAACTTCTGACACTTTTTGTCAAACTTTGTTAGCCTCAATATTGTAAGTATTTGTTGTATATTTAATGCATAAAATAAATCGATTTGAAAAATGTGGATTTTTATAGCAATGACAGCTCATCTTATTAGTAAAAAAATATATTTTTATAAAAATCAAGGTCTTATTTTCATAATCGATGGGTTGATTTGTCTAAAATTTACCTTTGCCTTTTTACCTTTTATTCCCTTTTTATAAATTCATTTCTTAATAATAAAAAATATTTCTGAACAAATGATAAGCCTTTTTTTTTAAAGAAATTGTATTTAGTATATTCGGCATTTATTTAATAATTTTAAAACATTTTTTTCCGGATTGCATAGGAGTTTTGTGTATTTGTAGTCCAATGATAATAATATCATCTGCAAAATGTGCCTTGTAATTATTGAGTTTGTTGTGCATATATTGGTAAGCAAAAAGGTTTTTTTTACTTATGAATTAATCGAAATACGATCCAACTAACTTTTTTTTTGTTATATTAAGATGCAAAATATAAAGTTTGTGTTTCAATTTCATATACAGAGTTATAAAAGCAGCATTTTCTTTAGAAGTTATTTCTAAAAAAAAGAAAAACTTTCTTGTCTTTAGAGTGAATTTAAATGTATCTAAATTTCAGGTTGATTTCTTTTTTTCTCTAAGAACTATATTATTTAAAAAAAATCTCTGGAAATAATGAAATTTCTCTTTTTTTTTTCACTTTTCAGTAAACTTATACATCGTCTACCAATGTGATATAGCAATTATAATAAACTGCAATTGAAATTGAGTATTGCATATTGCAAGAGACAGGCAAGGCAGAAAGGTGTTAAGGGAGCGGAAGGGGGAGGAAGAAGGACGCAGACAGAGGCGCCAAGGTGCAACGTGCCTGGTGCAAGACCGTCGCCAATCTGTGGACGCGTTTACGTTCGCCGCGGCCCAATCGGGCCAGTGGCGGCGGCTATCTGTTGACGGGCACAAGTG
Source organism: Drosophila anomalipes (assembly GCA_035041615.1). NCBI lineage: Eukaryota > Metazoa > Arthropoda > Insecta > Diptera > Drosophilidae > Drosophila > Drosophila anomalipes. The sequence goes on from JAWNKZ010000040.1 coordinate 5,116,028, forward strand.
CGACACGCGAGGATGAGACCGGGCCGGGCGTGACAGGGCGGAGGAAGCGGCTTGATGTGAATAGCGACGATTGGAGGCAATGTGATGAGGCGGCCACAGCTGGCCCAGTGCTTGGCAACGAGTGTTTAATTAATGTGACGGACTTTAGTGATTTTCAAGCGGACGCTGTGACAGAAACAGAAACTGTGCGAGACCAGTCGGTCCCAACTGTATTGCGAGTGCCCAACATAACGACAACGACCACAAACATCAGCAACAATACCAACAACATCAACGCCAACACCATCAATACCAACAACACCAACAACAACAACAACAGCAACAACAACAATATGTCACGCATTTTACAGCCTCGTTATCGCTTTCGTGATCTGCTGCTGGGCGATTTCTCTTTCAACGATGATGGCGAAAGGTAAGTGAAGTGAATTACATAATGCATCTCTACTAATTGAGCCAAGTTTTTGGCGCACAGGCAGCTGTGACCACTTAGACGAAACACACACACACACACACACATACAGGCACACTCACTTACACCACCATCCGCATTAATTACGTACTTACATTGCGTATACGCCTAGCTGCCAGTTGGCAGTTGGCAGCAGCAGCTGCAATCGACAGTTTTATAAAATCTTGATGATGAAATTGTTGCAGTCCAATATTACTTTGTACTTTTTAAAGATTTTTTCTGATGGCAACACTTGCAGTGCCATTTAGAAAATATTAAAAAATATAAAACAAATATAATTTAAATCAAATCATATCGCTGAACTTGTAGAGCAATAAAATTCAAAAATTGGAGCTGGAGTCTGCTTTAATTTGAATAAAAGGTATATTTCATTTTAAAGTAATATTTTGCATTTATTTTCAAATATTTTGACTATTTTCTGGAATAATGGCGTCGCACAAGTTTTCAGAATTTTCAAAGATCCACAATATATTTATCGGGAACGAGAATTAATTTGGACTTTTTGGTCGAACTTAAGTTATAATTCCTTGAATTGAAAGAGAATATATAATGAGCAATATATTACCTAGGTATAAATATATATTCACTCTTCGCTCCACATTAATAAAATGGAAATCTGATTGGTTCGAAGATAAAGATTCTTTTTTTTTGCAATTATAGTAACAATTGGATCCAGAATAGTGTGGAAGCTTTGATGATATGTATGTCACATTCTCCATTTTCAACAGACTTTTCGATCAATCATCTCTATTCGAATTAACTTGGGACTGAAAGCACCATCTTGCTTTGAAAGAAACACATAAACTAATATTGTCAATTCAAATTGGTGCTTCAAAGCAATGCATTTTGATGACCCAGAGGGAAGGAGGTGATAATATTAAGAATCTCAAATTTATCTCTGGATAGTAAAGTAAAATCTGTCCACTGCTATGCTAGAATTTAGCTGTTTCCGTGGGATGTCCCACAACTACTAAACATAAAATGTTTATTGTTAATATGAAGTCCTCAAATAATAATGTTTTCAATAACAATTTTATTAAAAAAGTTTATCGCAATTCTGTGTACGCATATAAAGAACAACACCCTGGAAATTAGACATTTTTTTCCAAATTTCAAAAAGAATTTAATCTGAAGAAAGGAAAATTCCAGACACAACTTAATGAGGCTGGCAAGTCTCGTCCCCTTTGATTCTTACAGAAAGTTTTAATTATTCGGTTGAACGAGTAACTCTCTGTTTATCAGCTTCACTTTTGGTTTAATTAAAAGTAAATGCACATTAGAAAAAATGTTAATTGCATTCGCTAACTCAATGCACACATGTAGGATAGTGTCTAAGTAATACATATATAATTTATGACACACGCCGGCAAATCGAAGTATCGATTTTCACTTGACATGCTTACAGGAGTGCAGGGGCTGATTACAGGGTATGTGCTTGTTGTGTGTGTGTGGGTGTGTGTGGGTGTGTACTGTACTGGGCTGTACTGACACGCCCTGGTTCAATAGTCGCGAACCTTTGTGCTTAATTATTAACTCGCTGCAAATGGCAAAATGTCCTGTCGAGTCGCAGGCAGGCTGATGTGGCTTAAGGCTCGTTGCCCCTGGCGATGACCAACAACATCCACAATTGACTGAGTAAAGTTGAGAATGCAATGATAATGAATGCGACCATCGGTGATATGACCGACCGCCTGTCTGACAGTCGATTAACTGATTTTAATTGCTTTTACTGTGAAAAGTGTCAGGCAAAACGATATGTTTGACAAATTGCCATAGGAAATAAATAATAAATAAATTGAACACCTAACTACGATATTATAAAGGTCATTTTTTTTTTTATTTCTGTTAAATCTATTCCATATTTAATTGTAAATTCCTCTACAGCCTGAATATATATGTATAAAGGAGAGCTCAACAATACTGATTATTAACGACGACCAACAAAACCCAAATCTGTGCCATCTGCACTTTTGTTTGCACTCGAATCCATTCACGCCAAAGGATTTGCTTGTATGTCCGTAAAACAAATCGATATTCGCAGATTTTGTTTGGATTATATTTGGAAGTGCAATCGATGTCACAAAAAAAAAAACAAAAAACGACGATTAGAAGTGCAAGGGTAAAATCCGAAAAATTTATTTTTATTCTTTTTATACTCTAATATCGATGGTAGAAGAGTATATTGGTTTTGAGCAATGTCCGCGTTAGACAACGTGTACAAATTGGTGTTACTTCGATTAGGAAATCGATAAATTGAATAATTACAAATCAACAAAACCCCATATCTCCCACAGCTTTAAATAATACGTTACTGGTAAGTTCAACATCGGTAAAAATGTAAATAGATAAAGCCCCAAAATCGGCTAAAGTCTCCCCCAATTTAAGAGTTAAAATTACCAAATATTTAAAGTAGATTAATATTTCCTACTATTTTCTTTACCATCTATTATAAGCTGATAATATAGTGATAACAGAGTACTTCGCAGTCTGTTATACCCGACTGCAAGGCTCTCACTTGATTATTATATGCATATGAATTTGAATGTATTTGAACAATTCTTCGCTTGATCAACAGTGTGTGAGACGATTTAAATTTGGTAAACAAGAGCTGCCGAGGAAATATAATAAAACGTATTTTAGACAGAGATAAATATGGATTTTAAAAAACTAAAAATCAAAAAAGAAAAATAGGAAAAGCAAATGCTTTGCTAATATTTCTATTTTGAATTGAACATTTTGGAAAATTAAGCTGGCCTAGTGATAGATAGCTGTAGTATTAACTTAATTGAGCAATTTTTGTTTTGCTGTTTAATGGAAAAGTGATGTATTTTCTTTGAATTCATCAACTCATGCGAGTAGTACAAACTCATTAGTCAATCAGCCATCGGAATGGACACAACGACACTGTATTTTATGGCTATAATTTGTCATTTGATTTGGCCACAAGTTGAGGCCAGAAAGGAAGTACATATTTCCGTATATGAAATATATTTAAAGGTGCTAATTTTTCATTTTTAAATTTGAAGGTATTCCCAAGGAACAAAATGAAATTAAGCACAGAGCCCTTAATAGTAAAGTGTGATTTGGATTACATAAGGGATTGTAAGGCAGTTGATGGTAGCCCAAATATAATCAGATTCAATTTGACTAGACGAGTGGACACCTTTGTCATGATCGTGCATGTGAAATATCAAAAAGCTGAACGGACATTCTTTCAGTTGGAATACAAGGATGCCTGCCGGTTCTTTAACAATCCTAGTATAAACCGAGTCTTTTCGCGCATTTGCAATGAGATTTTTGTCAATTCTACGATTAAGTGCCCCGTTAAGCCGGCTATCTATTTTACACATAATCAATTTACCATCAATGAGCTACCCTTTCAGCATCCTGTGGGAAAGTATCGCGTAATGGCGCGCATCAGCATTCCGAAAAGCCAATTACCCTTTATATTACAATTGAGTTACAACTATTATGTTATTCCCATTCAATAAATAACCCAAATTTTGTTTGTGTATTCATTGCCTTTTATTTATATCTATCAGCCACGAAAAAATTGGCTAAAAAGTATAATTGTTCTGTTTAAAAGCAACAGGCAGAAAACCCATAAATAATATTTATTCTTAATCAGGATCAATCAGGATCTGGTTAATTTAGCGGATCCCAGTGAGTTTTAATACAATTTCTAGCATTATAATCGATGTATAAGTAAATATGTTTTGTATTCGATTGCGAGCTCACTCGACTACATCATTCTTCCTGCTTGTTTACTCTCTTCTGTGTCTCTCTTCGTTCTTTGAGTATTGGAAATTGCAAACCGAATTCCCAACATTTCTGAGCAGCATTGTGTTATTATTATTAAATAAAAGTCATGTGTTGAAAAATGAGTTTACGTCATTCGCGTGGTTGCTCGGACCGAAGTCGACAATTATATTGTCATTAATTAGGTACAATTTATGTCAGTTTTTACGCATGTGTGCATATTTTGTTTTTGTAAATACATTTTAATGTCAAATTCATGCCAGTCACAGTCACAGTTCGGGCGCATTTAATTAACTTCAAAAAACGGGAAAAATTAAATGGTAAAACAATATGATCATATCGACCATTAATGAAAGCCACGCTGAAAACTAGAGAAATGTTCTCGTATAAATAATTTTTAAATATGCACAATCAAAAAAAAAAAAAACAAATTTTTATTAATAGAACAATTTCTGATAATAGAACAAATTTATAAAAAGCATAAATGAGAACCATTATTTCTAAGCAAAAGATTTTCTAAAATTGTACTTATTTAAATTACTAATAGTAGTAATAATAATAATAATAATATAAGTTACAAAGCAGCTTATGTACGAATGGGCGTTAACATTTTTAGAAAGAGGCAACATTCTTAATATTAATAATAAGGCGAACTGCCCTAGTCTAAAAAAGATAATTTTCGAAGAGTTAGTGCGATTGTTTTTTTGAGTGTAGTTTGCTTAGCCAATGAAGAAATATCTAAATAAACACTCTATCAATTTAAAGTGATCCAAATTGCTCATTAACTCTTCATAACCATCATGATGAGCGCTGTAAAGACGAAGCGTCCTATGTACATGAATGGCTGTCAATTTCCGCAATGGCGAATAATAGTAATAAATAAAAGCACCAGCTGATTGTGAATCACAGCTACTGTAATCCAATTGGGTAACCTCAAATCAGTACACATTCATCAGTGCGGGTATGTCCCATATCCAGTTGCCATTTGAGTTTGTGCTTACGACCAAAACTCTGTGTATAGTTAAGGCAACCTTTAACAAAGGATTACACAAGCTTATATATAAGATATATATTAAATTGTCTGCAAAATAAATGGGAGAAACCAAATTATTTAATTAATAATAATTTGATAACAGTATTTAAGGTTGTATTTCTTTTAAAATCAGTAACAGTAATTAAGCTCGTTTTATTTTAATATCAGTACGAATAATGTAAATAATTAAATAATAGAAGGAAGCGTTTTAACTAAACTTAAACGTTAAACGTCGTTAAACTTTTAACCATAAGCCACTTGCAGTTGCTGAGAAAAATATGTTTTTGTAAGCCCAATTTGATTGTGAGAATTCAATTTAACTCCACATTGCGACAACGGGCCTAAACTGTTTAGATATTACAATATTAGTTGCTCATACGCCGAGTTGTCCCAGCGGCGCCATAGGGTAACGCTTGCTGCTTACGTATGTATGTAATGTGTGTGTGTGTGGGGCCCATTAAGGGGCATTGTGTGTCTGCTTGCGTGTCTTGGGCGCACAAAATCATATTTTGTTGCCAATGCTTGTCCTTTTGCATTTAATGTGGCGTAAATATTTTAATTTTTTATAAGACCCGAATTGCTCAGCTGACTGCGACGTGCGTAAGTGGCCGTGGCAGTTGCCATTCTAATGCCACGTTTTCTCTTCAACCATTTGTGCGGCCCACGCCCCCCAACTAAAACCCGCTAGCGCTCTTGTGCCACATGCCGCATGCCGCATGCCACATCCCTCACATACCCCACATACCCCGCATACCCCATTGGCCTTCTGGCACGAATGCCAGCACGTCCCTTTGTATTATACCGTGACTAAAATTAAACACCCTTTGATTGCTAATTAAGCTCAACTAAAATAGGCTTCTACTAAAAAATGATACTATGTATTACTAAACTTCATAATTTATCTTTTAGTCGAATCTCAAGTCAGCGACTCTAATGATATTTAGAATAAGTATAAGAATTATCTTTCAACACCAATTTCTTATTTTAAAATATTTACATTTTTTAAATGTAAAATTTAAGTTAAAACATATTATAAAATAATTTTCGTTTTACTTGCTTTTAATTTATTTTTATTTATTTTTATTTTATATGCATTTTTTATTATTTGTTATTAATATGTTATAATTATATTTATTGTGTATTGTTTTGTTTTTATTTATAATTTATATTTATTTTATTTATACTTCTCCACCCAACTCTGTCAATCTCTAATAATTTAATCTTATTTTCTATTTATTTAGCATAATTCATATTGACTTTTAAAGTCTATATAATTTAATCTAAAACTAAAAATAAATCTCCCAATTTTAATTTGAATCTAATCGGGAAATCATTTGCTTATTTTTTTTAAGCAATATATTTTCCAGTGATCCAAAATATATACCTATCATTGCTGTATTATATTCGCCTTTCACAGATGCATACCCGGCGAGAGTATACACTTTCTATGCGTATTCTTGTATTCTCTTCTCATCCTTCCCTGTGAGCTTAAGGGCTTTATGGCACCTTTTGTGGGCAACCTTTTAGGAGTTTGCCTGCCACGTTTTCGTTTTGACCATGTCAAAAAAATTATATTTCATTTATATACTCGAAACGCGCTGCTTTGTGTCGTCGATGCTGTTGACAGCCTGAAGATTTATGCTAACCGAAAACTCAAAATTTTATGGCCTTTGGCATAACATTAACTATGCCGACCCCATGCAGCTTTTAATTGCCCGTCCAAATGTCTAAAGAGTGTCGACTTTTAACTGGGCAAAGTTCGTAATTTGTATGTGGCTGTCAGAATGCTATAAAAGTAACTTGTTAAATCTTGCTATAAGTCCTGGTCTACCAGTATGATTATAGTATATCGTCTTAAACCCTTTTTCGATTAATGTCATAGCTGAGGGTGGAACAGTTTTCAAAATTGATGTCTCGACAAAAATGGTATTTGGGCTTCATTAGCAGCAAAATTGTTGTACAGCATATTTTTCATGGCCAAGTGCGCACTTGAAATGATTCGTAATATGAGTGAAAATGTTCAATTAAGTTGTGGAAAGAACCCTTCTTTTTTTTTTTTTTTATATATATGCAGAGGGTTATTTGCTGCATACACTGTTTAATTTAGCAAAAAGATTCCTTGTTATAACTAAGTAAGGGCTATATAAATATATACCCAAGCGGGACAAAGGCAGCTGGAATCACCGCCAAGGTAAATAGCTTAAGAGCTCTCAGCTCAAACTGAACCAGAAGATGTTGCGGCTGTGTAATGGCAAATTACTGGTTTTTCGCACGTTTAACACAATTTTGTGTAAACAAGCTCGTAGCAGGAAAGGCAAAAAATAGAATAAAATAAAACGATGGAGAAAAACAAAAATCAAGAGGAAAAACAAGAGGCTAAAATTATCAATGAAGTATCGCATTATAAATACCCTTACATTTCACTTTTCAGATATGCGATATAATATTCTTATCCTAACAATAAATACTGTAAAAAATGTGAGGGAAAATAACTAATTAATTTATTAATATTAATTACAAGACATTTATATATAAATAACACTAATATTATTAATAGAAGTATGAACAGTATAAAAGAAACAAAAGTTGGACTCGATTTTTTATGGTAGTTTGAATTTAAATTCTTATTGGAATTGTTATTTAAATACGGATTGATAAACAAGTATATAGCCTAAAATGTAAAGGTTGTAACTTATACATTTTGTAAATCAATAATTAACCTTATTTATATATATATCAATATATTTCCTCAATCCTTGAAATAAATGTTACACAATTTTATATTTGAATAACCCCAGATGCCAAACATTTTATATATTTCTTATTTTAAATTCGAATTTCTTTCATTTCTTTATTAATTTAATTTTGTTTTATTTACTCATCTCAATTTATTTTGTATTGTTTCTGATATTTATTTTAATTTATTACATATTTTATTGTTTACTTTTTTTTATAATTTTAAAATATTAATTTTAAAATGTATAAATATTTTTTTGAATCTATTTTTATATAGTACATTAAGTAAATATATATGGTGAATATAAAGTCTCTTTTTCAATTCGTTACACGTTTCCCGACGAAATTATAGCATCCTTGTTTGTATTCACTCCTCAATCAAAAAAGGAGAGCACAACAAAAGCGAATGTCTTGCACTTGACAGAAGAGGGGTGGGTGGGTTTGTCTAACTTAGAGCTCTTGTCGCTCAGTTTGGCTTGTAAGGACTCTATCTGCCAGCGGGTCTTGCTGTTGGCCATTAGCGTGCATTACACGGCTTAAAGTTTGGCCATTGAATATACGATAAAACCTTAATAGCTGGCATAAGTTTGGCATCCGAAAGTTTAGCTCATATAAACTATGAATCCAATTTCGATTATGGAACCCGAATATTTGCAACTTTTGCAAGCTATTACGGTGTTGTTAGCATGCTTGAATCTTCACCCTGGTGCACATCAAGCCACATACTGACATACTGCACACATGCACACATACATATGACACATACATTCATTTGCATTCACCATTCCGCAGAGAACTCTTGTAATCATAAAAGTTTGAGTCTTTCTGCCCTGCGTCAATCATTTGCATAACTCCAGCTACTTTCCCACTGCACTCAACCCCAATTCCCAGATCTGCTCCAGCTTTCGGACGGCTTCTGTTCTTAATGAATACATTACTTCAACTCACGTTTTCACGTTTTCAGTTGAAGTTGCATAAAATGCTGTGTTTTTTTTATGTCTGACACCATTTGAACAATACATCAGGTGTATATATATGTACATATATTTTGTTCACATTGACTATGCCAATATTTAAAATTTCTTCATCTATGTATTGCACATTTACTTATTTAATGTGGACTAAAAACCATCCACATTTTTTAGCAACACGCTTGAAGAAATAAAAATTTTAAATTAAAATTAAAGTTACAACTTAATAATTTAAAATTAAAAGTCAATAATTAAATTAAAATTGGAAATGAAAAAAAAAAAATAATAATAATAAAAAAAAAGGAATGTATTTATAAAAATCTGGGTTTATTAAATAGATTGTAGATTATGGAAATCTGTAAGTAACCCAATCAGATCAATAATTGTTAAGTGTTAGTAGCTTCGTGGTAACAAAACTTTAACTTTAAGACGGGAAAAGAGAAAGAGGGAGGAGGAAAAGAGTAAGAGGAAAATCAATGCAGAGATTGCAGATTCCTGAAGCTGTGGAGTAAGCCACTTTAACCACAGTTAAGCACGCTCAGGGATTTCCGTGAAATATGTTAATATTGGGAAAATTAAATGAAAGGAGGAGAGTGTTCCACCGAGAACACGTGAAAAATGGCATTGTACGATTCACAGATGAACCAGACAGTGTAATAAGCGGATCATAAATCAGTAGAACACGGATAAAGTTTATAGTCGATATAGTATCTATGTGACCATTATTTCACTTATGTCTGTAGACACACCTCACATAACTATTTGTTTTTTTTTTATTACTTTTTGTAGATACTTTGAGGCGATGCTACTCGTGGGGTAAACACGCCCAATTCGATGGCAACTAGAATTCTCTTGTGACATTGAAGCAAACACAAAGTTTGTTTGAAGTGTGTTCTACATAGACTCAGAAAACAATCGGCTTAAAATCGCACTGAAAAGTAGAACATTTTTCTAGCTTTTATAAACATTTTTGTAGCTTAAATAAATAATTTTATAATATATATAAAATAATTCTTCAATTAGAGCGCAAAAATGTTGTCTCTGGATTATTATACTAAATTAGCAACAAACAACTCCCGAGCCAAAGATCTCCAGTTGAAATCGTGACCTTATAAGTTATTCAAATTAAATTATATATATTCATAAGCTATCTAAAATATTTGAATATGGAAAATATTAATGTATTATAATAATATAAGTCACAAAAAGGCTAATGTGTAAAAAACATAATGCAATTGAAATTTAGAAAAATCGCAGTGAATTGAGAAGTATACCTTATGGATTATGAGGTAAGCTGCTTAGGGGGATATTTTTTTTAGTGTACACATAGCGGATTTAAATTGTGCCCTCTGATGGATTACATTGGAGTGAGGTAATAAGAGTTTTAAATAAGCAATGAGGCGTGTACTCGTACTTTTTCTCTGTCCCTCTCCCTCTCTCTCTCTCTCTATCTCTCTCTCTCTCTACAGTTTGTCTCTACCTCAATTTCTCTCATTTTGTTTTTTGTAAAAGGGTTGTGATTAACATATACAACCACTTGTGGGCGCAGGAATGTGCTTGGTTTATTATTTATGCATGTATTAAGTGCTATTTATAGGTAAACAAACAGCAGTTTCGCAATTCCTGCCACATCTTGTTGCCGTCCGCTGGCTACCGACTATTGTGGCTTTATTGTGGCTGGATTATACAAATTATGCACAGTTTCCATTAGTATGCGATTTGATAATCTCCTGTATTAGAGTTGTTTGAATTCAATTACAGTGGAAAATGTTTGGCAAATGTCTGGCAGAGCTCATCTATACAATTTGAAAATAGATTATTGCAATTTAACGTTGATCGATAAAGCCTAGAATGTTTTGCATTTACATGTAGCAAAGTTTTTAGTTAATGATACAGATACATGGAAATACACAGGTGTAAGCCAAATAATAGTAAAAAATAATGATACTAACAACGAGGTGAGAGCCATAAAATTTGCACTTTACTATAATGAAATTTGTATTTGTTAAGCGCGCGGCTCTTTAAGTCCTCGCATAAAATTTACATAAATCGCGGCCATCAAATTTACTATGGAAAACACACAGTCGCTACCATAAGTCTGTGAGCCAAAAACTGAATGATCTGGTCAGTCAGTGAGTCTGACAGATAGACAGGCAGACAGACAGGCAGCCGCAGTATCCTTCAGTTCCACTTGGCTTGGCCCGATTCAGTTTGATACAGTTTGATTTCGAATTCAAAAGGATATCCGCTTGGCTGGGCTGCTAACACCCCACAAAAAAGAAAACCCCAACTAAAAATGATTGGAAGCTGAGCAGGCGTATACGCAAACCAAAAAAAAAAATCGCTCCCTTCGAAATTTAAAATTTCTAATTGATAGATTTGCAATCTCGCTCGTGCTGGCTCGAATAATTACATATTTCACTGTGAAGTCGTTTTGCCAATTGATAATGTAGGTAATTTGTGCGTCTTTTATATATCTATATACTTTTTGTGTGTGGCACAATGAAAATTTGTCAGCATATTGAAAGGAATGGGAAATAAACTGACAAAAGCAAAGCCATTAAATGCGTCATTGAGCACTGGCACGCTGAAGAATTCAATGGAGAAAGCAAAGCAAAAGAAACTTTTATATATATACATACATATATATATATATATATATATATATATATATAGATTTTTTTTTTTATTATTTCTTTTAATATTTTTTTCGATTTTTTTTATTTATCTACTGAGCTTGCTCATGTTTCACGCTACATTTGGAGTTTGACAATAATGTTGTCAACTCGCCAAGGTGCTGTCTAAGCACACACTTTACACCACAATCACACACCGGCATCTTCACGTGAGGCGGCACCATGGGCAAAATTGCAAGTTTCTTGTTTAGTTTATTTGAAGTTTTGTTCAGCTGATTTTAGCTTACCTACCTATAAGAGTGTATTTTAAATAAATATTGGATAAATATTATTTATTTATTTAATGTCAACTAATTTCAGTGGACATAACATTTCTTAATTGCAAAACTGTTCCAATATATTTTGCATAGGTTGGGGAAATACCAAAAGTAACTTAATGAGACCAAGAAGTAAAGAATAAAAATCCAATATTGTTAATACAATTTAGTATAATTTAAAGAAAAATGTGTTAAAAGTGTTCGGCTAAAGTCGAACGTTTTTATAGCTGACCAAAAATTGAATAAATAAATATAATAAATATAAAATAAATTATGTAATATTTCTGTGGCAGCATAATCAAATTTAAGCATAAATGTGTCTAAATCTTTTGTAGTTGAATAAAAATTAACCAACCTACTTATTTACTTACCGTGCAGAATCTATTCTAAATTAATATAGACTATATATAAAATATATAATTATTATTTATTATTACGATTAGATTTAATTTGAATGAAAATGTATGGAACAAATATTAAATAAATAATGTGATATATAATATGATTAAATTTAAACAGAATTGTGTTCGCTTAAAGTCGGAAGCATTTGTAATTCAGCAAAATCTACCACAATATATGAATTTTTGTCTGCATATGCTTTGTCTTGCGGCTGTTTACTTTTGGGCTAATACACAAAAAATTGTGCTTTTTTTGCCATAGTACACTGTGAGTTTCGGAACTTTGTTCATAATAGAATTTTCAAGCATTTGTTGCTTTTGTTGCGCTCTTTTACTGGGAACCACAAATTGCCTTTTTCGCACGTTGATTGATTTTTGAACTTTTTCCAGTTTTTTATTGTATTTTTTTTTATTTATTTTCTTTTTCATCTTTTGACTGGACTCAGGCACCCTACAATGCTCACACATGCACACACACAATCACACACACCCACACATTGGCACACACTCAGACACACACGCAAACAAACAAAAAAAGTTAAAGAACTTAAAAAATTCTCCATTGCTATGATTTCCAATAGTTTCAAGCACATAATTATTTATTGTTGTAAGTACCATTGAAGTGATAAGTATGCGAGTGCCTTAGTAACTGCTGTCTGTGTTGCAAAAAATGTGATAGGTCAACGGAAATGTTGGCTTTGTTACCAACTGCCATTTGAATAAGGTATAAATAGTCGTATGACGTAAAGAATAACTTAAAAATAGATGGCAGACAAACAGAGGCCGATAGAGACATGGAAATGCGATATCTCATAACTTCCGTTTTGGTTGTAGTCCCATTCAGTTAAGTTAATGCGACATTTGGGACTTGTTGAGTGGGCGACATTGTGAAAAGAGGTATGTGAAATATTAGCTCATTAATAACTCAGCTCCACAATTGAGATTTGAATAGAAGGTACGATTCCAAAAAGGGGAACAGGAACAGAAAAGTATATGTATTTATGGCTAAGCTCTGCCAACATTTATAATAGCTGTTATTTAATATTGAATTGAATGATTTTATCAACATTTCCTAAGTGACATTCCAAAAAAGCTAATCTATTATTTATTTATTTAAATATTACAATAAATCTGGGGCAGTAAATATAAAATAGTCCAGTGGTCTTGGGGAAACTCAGAAAAACTCCACCAGACCAAAAAGAGGTAAACTTTGTTGCTTAGCAAAAGAAAATCAAAGCTGGAACCAAGGGGCAAGCTACTCCTATACAAAAGTATTCTGAAGTCAATATGGACATGCGATAATTTGCAACATTTAAATGTAAACTTGCTTTCAAACTTCGATGGATTGTTCTACTGCTTTATGCTTAAATTTTTCAATTCAATTATCCGCTGACCACAGAATTTCAGGCAAAACTGTGACTCGATGTAATTAAAACAATCTCAGGCCATCTAAGATTAAGTAGTATTTTGCAAAATTTAAATTAGCAAATTGACACATTTGTAACGCTTCAGTGCGGTTCAGTTAATAGCCAGCCCATTTGCTTTGAATATAATTACATCGAGGTTTCGGGCTTTAATGACTGTCCCAAGCAATTAAAAGCAAATTAAGCATTCGGCTTAAATGTTGCAGAAGTAGCCACTGTGTTTGAACTGTAACTGGATGGCTCAATAATGAGTGCGAATACGGCACGTTGGAAAGGCGTGAAAGCAGCGCAAACACTTTGAACTGCAAACACTGTGTCCAAGGGCGGCAAAAGAATACCAACAGATTAGACCAATATTGATAGAGCACTGGAAAAGCAATAGAAACTAGCCAGAGTGGCCAAGTGGAGTGTGTTCGAGCTATAAAAATACCCTGTTCTCCGGCTTGAAGTAACCGGAAATAATATCACAAATTCGAACACATGCATATTCCTAGAAACAAATTTATATTAACTATATACTCTCGAATATTTTATGTGCTCATTATATGAATAAAAATTAGGTTCAATCATATTTTGAAAAAAAGTTCTGCGTTTTTCTTTCCGACTGTTTTATTCAGAGGTAAATTTCAAACTGATTCATAAAGGTTTGCTTATTTCTAATAAATACATAATTAAATTTTGTTTATACTTATATACTTATACTTATTTATATTTATATTTATATTTATATTTATATTTATATTTATATTTATATTTATATTTATATTTATATTTATATTTATATTTATATTTATATTTATATTTATATTTATATTTATATTTATATTTATATTTATATTTATATTTATATTTATATTTATATTTATATTTATATTTATATTTATATTTATATTTATATTTATATTTATATTTATATTTATATTTATATTTATATTTATATTTATATTTATATTTATATTTATATTTATATTTATATTTATATTTATATTTATATTTATATTTATATTTATATTTATATTTATATTTATATTTATATTTATATTTATATTTATATTTATATTTATATTTATATTTATATTTATATTTATATTTATATTTATATTTATATTTATATTTATATTTATATTTATATTTATATTTATATTTATATTTATATTTATATTTATATTTATATTTATATTTATATTTATATTTATATTTATATTTATATTTATATTTATATTTATATTTATATTTATATTTATATTTATATTTATATTTATATTTATATTTATATTTATATTTATATTTATATTTATATTTATATTTATATTTATATTTATATTTATATTTATATTTATATTTATATTTATATTTATATTTATATTTATATTTATATTTATATTTATATTTATATTTATATTTATATTTATATTTATATTTATATTTATATTTATATTTATATTTATATTTATATTTATATTTATATTTATATTTATATTTATATTTATATTTATATTTATATTTATATTTATATTTATATTTATATTTATATTTATATTTATATTTATATTTATATTTATATTTATATTTATATTTATATTTATATTTATATTTATATTTATATTTATATTTATATTTATATTTATATTTATATTTATATTTATATTTATATTTATATTTATATTTATATTTATATTTATATTTATATTTATATTTATATTTATATTTATATTTATATTTATATTTATATTTATATTTATATTTATATTTATATTTATATTTATATTTATATTTATATTTATATTTATATTTATATTTATATTTATATTTATATTTATATTTATATTTATATTTATATTTATATTTATATTTATATTTATATTTATATTTATATTTATATTTATATTTATATTTATATTTATATTTATATTTATATTTATATTTATATTTATATTTATATTTATATTTATATTTATATTTATATTTATATTTATATTTATATTTATATTTATATTTATATTTATATTTATATTTATATTTATATTTATATTTATATTTATATTTATATTTATATTTATATTTATATTTATATTTATATTTATATTTATATTTATATTTATATTTATATTTATATTTATATTTATATTTATATTTATATTTATATTTATATTTATATTTATATTTATATTTATATTTATATTTATATTTATATTTATATTTATATTTATATTTATATTTATATTTATATTTATATTTATATTTATATTTATATTTATATTTATATTTATATTTATATTTATATTTATATTTATATTTATATTTATATTTATATTTATATTTATATTTATATTTATATTTATATTTATATTTATATTTATATTTATATTTATATTTATATTTATATTTATATTTATATTTATATTTATATTTATATTTATATTTATATTTATATTTATATTTATATTTATATTTATATTTATATTTATATTTATATTTATATTTATATTTATATTTATATTTATATTTATATTTATATTTATATTTATATTTATATTTATATTTATATTTATATTTATATTTATATTTATATTTATATTTATATTTATATTTATATTTATATTTATATTTATATTTATATTTATATTTATATTTATATTTATATTTATATTTATATTTATATTTATATTTATATTTATATTTATATTTATATTTATATTTATATTTATATTTATATTTATATTTATATTTATATTTATATTTATATTTATATTTATATTTATATTTATATTTATATTTATATTTATATTTATATTTATATTTATATTTATATTTATATTTATATTTATATTTATATTTATATTTATATTTATATTTATATTTATATTTATATTTATATTTATATTTATATTTATATTTATATTTATATTTATATTTATATTTATATTTATATTTATATTTATATTTATATTTATATTTATATTTATATTTATATTTATATTTATATTTATATTTATATTTATATTTATATTTATATTTATATTTATATTTATATTTATATTTATATTTATATTTATATTTATATTTATATTTATATTTATATTTATATTTATATTTATATTTATATTTATATTTATATTTATATTTATATTTATATTTATATTTATATTTATATTTATATTTATATTTATATTTATATTTATATTTATATTTATATTTATATTTATATTTATATTTATATTTATATTTATATTTATATTTATATTTATATTTATATTTATATTTATATTTATATTTATATTTATATTTATATTTATATTTATATTTATATTTATATTTATATTTATATTTATATTTATATTTATATTTATATTTATATTTATATTTATATTTATATTTATATTTATATTTATATTTATATTTATATTTATATTTATATTTATATTTATATTTATATTTATATTTATATTTATATTTATATTTATATTTATATTTATATTTATATTTATATTTATATTTATATTTATATTTATATTTATATTTATATTTATATTTATATTTATATTTATATTTATATTTATATTTATATTTATATTTATATTTATATTTATATTTATATTTATATTTATATTTATATTTATATTTATATTTATATTTATATTTATATTTATATTTATATTTATATTTATATTTATATTTATATTTATATTTATATTTATATTTATATTTATATTTATATTTATATTTATATTTATATTTATATTTATATTTATATTTATATTTATATTTATATTTATATTTATATTTATATTTATATTTATATTTATATTTATATTTATATTTATATTTATATTTATATTTATATTTATATTTATATTTATATTTATATTTATATTTATATTTATATTTATATTTATATTTATATTTATATTTATATTTATATTTATATTTATATTTATATTTATATTTATATTTATATTTATATTTATATTTATATTTATATTTATATTTATATTTATATTTATATTTATATTTATATTTAAACT